>VZTX01014545.1:14425-65053 GCA_013400915.1 Pardalotus punctatus
TTTTTTTTTTTTTTTTTTTTGTGTGTTGCCAAATTTTGCATGTTTGACTTTATGATCTTAATACTTTTTTCTGCAGTTCAAAATGTGTTAGGAAATTTCTTATCAACTGTTAGGCTATTGAAAACACTACTCTTGAATTATTGAATAGAAAATTAGCAATTGTTTGCTTACATGTTTTAACTAGAAGTCTTCCTGATATAAAAATGTTTTAATCTTCTCAGTAGAAGTTCTTTTTTAGTTTATTGATAAAAATATTTGCACACCCTATGTTCTCTTTAGTAATTACTTCTAAAAATAGCATTTGATAAATACTGAAATGCTGGAATGAGTTTAGGCAGAAGAATTTTATTTTAAGTTTAATTTTTAGGTAAATTATGCTACCATATATAATATGTGATAATAAAAATGTATCTGAAAATACAGTAGTTACTGAAATTTTCACTGTGTATGTGTTTATATGTTATACAAGTTTATGCATGAATGTGTACATATATATGTATTTTAAAAATATTTAAGTGTTAATATAGATATTTTATAATAAATATTTTTGTATGTGTGTATATATATATTTGGGGATTTTTTTTTAACTTGGGCAATGTCAGGTATCTAAATCTCCATAGGTTCATTCAGCTGCTTTGCACTGATGGCTGTTTTCTATTCCTGTTTTCCTTTTCTGACCATTTCTGGCAGATATGTTTCAAAGAGGAAGATCATAGGTTCTCCTTCTCATCTTCTATGTTTGGAAAAAAAATTATCTTCAGAATGCAGAAAGGATCTCTGTACCTTGGGCTAACAGTCCATAGATGAACATTATTTGCACAGAAATTGCAAGGTGTCCTGCAAAGGCAGAACCGTGCTGTGAATGAGAGCAAATAATTTCATCCTGCTTTGGGAAGTTCTAAATTTGTGGTGAGTTTGTGCATAGCTGTCTGTGTGAGATAGCCTGAGGAGTTACTGCTTTGTTTGTCTGCCCCTCTTGTCTCAGCTCTACCCTGTACAGTTCTCTTCAGTGCATGGATGTGGATGAGATCATAGCTAGTTCTGCTTTTTTGTTTCCCTTTCTCTCTTGTCTATGTTTACAATAAAGCATCTGTATTGAAACTGCAATGAATATGCTGAGTGAAGGAGGAACTTCTTTGGTGCAATTCTTTTTCTTGGAAAAGTTTTTCAGATAAAGTTGTGCAAGACCTGAAGGATATTTTTTTAGTTTTATTGCAATTGAGAAAGATAGAAGGAGGTTTGTCATTGCATGTTGTCCTGATTTCAGCTGGGATAGAATTTATTCTCTTCTTAGTAGCTGGTTCAGTGCTGTGTTTTGGATTCAGTATGAGAATAAGGTTAACAACACCCTGATGTATAGGACTCCCACAGAAATCAGTAAGGCCTAGGGTTCACAGGGAATGACTCTGCTTTTTCCCTACTGATGCAGCAAACAACTGGCTGTGAGGCTGGGGAGAGGCAGAAGGATGTGGGAAAGGTTTCCTCATCTATAAAAATTCTACAAATAGCAATGAATGTCATAGTCCAGCAAGGTTCCCCACCACTTCATAGCCCAGATTGCATGCTCTGAGAGGACTTGTCTTGCAGACATGCTTCTCTTCCACTGGTGAAGGCTCCAGCTTTCTGTCCTCCAATCCTTTTCACTAATATGCCTTTCTGTGGTGGCTGGTGTACCTTGAGACAAATATTAGGAAACCTGATCTGTCTTGAGTGCAATTTAGCTCTTGGAAATGAGGAGGTTCAGCGTCACATAACCAAGCAGTTATTTTGGAAGACAGGCAAGAGCTTCACAGACCACATGGCTGGAACTTCCCGATTAGTGCCTTTCCCAAATGCTGTGCAGCCCATCCTGACTGCTCCTGTCACCCTGGGGTCTGAATGCCTACTCCAGCTCATCGCAGTTATTACAGGCAGCTCAAGCAGAAATGGCTCTGGGTAAAACTACCTGGCAATTTCCATTAAAAACTACTGTTTCAATGACTTATAACTTCTCCAAAGTTTAATTTGCTTTTAACTTTCCACAGTAAGTGCTTTGTTCTTGTGGGGGGAGGAGCAGGAAGGAAGAAGAAAGGAAGGAATAATAAGGGGTAAGGAGACCAAACAGATAGACTTAAAAAAAACTGAAGGATCTTGTCTTTCTCTTCTGCAAATGTGTATTTTTTTACTTACCCATTTGGCAGCAAGGACAGTAGAGAGCATGTGTAGCACAGAAGGTGGTTCCTGTAGTTGTTCCTTTGTAAATGTACTCATGATTATGCATTTGGAAACCTGTTTGCAGATGGTCAGATGTATGTCAGCTGGCGGTTAATTTTTCCAATGACGATGATGTGCGTGCTCCTAGCCCTTGCCAGCACTTGTCTGAATCTGTCCCTTCCCAAGGGGCATGGGACCCACTGGTCCTCAGCATGGCCGGGAGCTGCCATGGCACTGGGCCTGGGACCTGGAACTCTGGATTCCAAGAGGCAAGCAGGAAAGAGAAGATGGAGATCAGACTGTGGGGGGAAGGAGCCTTGTGAAGATGGCAGGATGGTTGTTGGCATTGAGAAGGAAAAAGGAGGCACTGGGACAAGAGGAGAAACAGGACATTGGAAGCGACAGCTGAAAGCCGTGTGCTGAATGCTGCCATTACAGAGCTTCTGGAGGAGTTACACCTGCATGTGTGCACAGTTACACAGCTCTGAACTGCAGCAGTACGAATCATTTTGCCATTTATTTCCAAGGGTGTCCAGTGCTCAGGGGGTGAATTTGGGCAGTTCATAAAGGTAGCTGCTCCCTGCCAAATCCCTTCCTTCTTTATGGCCAATAAAGTTGAAGGACAGAGGATTGCTGAAGAAGAGAAGATGTTTTTTATTACTTTGTGACTTGGTTTTGAGTTGTGACATCTATTTTGCTAATTATCAGTTTCTTCCTTTTTTTATTTAACTTATTTAACTAATAACTTTTTACCATAAAATACATACTATGCTTATGAACTCCATGGAATTAAGACCTTATGAAACTTACTTTGCCTTCAGAACAGGTTTTTGATAGCACCATGTAAATAAGCCATGAGATTATATTTTTAGATATTTAAATATTTTGAACTGTTTTCATTAAGTGCTTTTTTTTCATTGAGAACAGTCCATCCTGTGCACTAAATGGTCAGAGACTCTCTGGGGTGTAATAAATGCATGATATTTGAATGAAACTTTGTCTTGGCATGTAGCAGAGAGAAGAAAAATGTAAGGTTTTCTGTGCAAACTCATGTGGACACTTTATAGACTTTGAAAGCTTAACTGTGCTACCCTAATACTGTATTCAGCTAAAATTATTTGTACTTTTTATTTAAGCTACTATAGCAATTTTTTCTCAGATTCTTTTCACACATGCATGCTCAAATATATATGTGTTTAAGTAGTTATTTAGTATGCATAGAGATGTATGAGAGCTATATGTTGGCCCAGAACTCTCTTATTCCTTTATCTGCCTCATGAGACTTTAAAAATTATGGTTTCCTGTTTATTTGTTAATTCATCATTATAAAATCCAAATGCTATTAGTGTTCTCAGTGTTCCTGGTGAGTATCTGGAGTTTTAAACAAATCCTTTATTTTCATAAAATGAGAACAAGACTTTATTTATATCACTTTGATGTTTTTTTAACAAAGAGAATGCAGA
The DNA here is from genome assembly GCA_013400915.1 of Pardalotus punctatus. Lineage (NCBI taxonomy): Eukaryota > Metazoa > Chordata > Aves > Passeriformes > Pardalotidae > Pardalotus > Pardalotus punctatus. Next base: position 18,082 of record VZTX01014545.1, read on the forward strand.
ACATTTTTAAAAACTATTCTCCCGTCATCTGAATTGTAGTTATGGGGGCATTTTGAAAACACAGTGTTTAAGTTGTATTCCTGCTATTTTCAAATCCTGTGTTTAAGAGTAGATTCATGTCACTTTAGGTGTTACCACTGATTCTGCAAGGTGACAGGACATGCAGTGAGCTATGCTGACCAAAGGAGAAAAAGAAAAGGGTTGCCTTGTCATGGTAAAGCTTAAAAATTATATTCTCTCTCTGCCACTCAGTGCACTTTCCCAGCTGATTCTGAGTGCAGCTGTCAGATCTGCCATGTCAGTTCTCTCCTAAGTTCACTGAGGATTTGAGACAATAATAATGATGAAATTAGATGTGGTCATTTCAGTTCTGCTCTCTTGGGATTTTCAGAAAAGTGCAGGTTTGGAAGGCTTGACCTTGTAATTCACACAGAGTTTGCTCTGTAAATTCCAGTTTTCTGCCATTGGAACATGCACAGCTCCTATCCTGGAGGAGCCTCTGGCCATTCCCAGACATTTTTTATGGCAAGAGTTCAGGAGGATGTGAGCCAACTCTCTTAGCTATTTGTACCATTTATCTCCCTGTCCCTCACCCGATCTTGACTTTTTCCATGGTTATGAGACGAAAAGGTTTTATAGACATCTTTATAGCACAGTCCCTCCACTGATGTCACCAGCAAATGTAATCTTTTCAATACAATGTGGTAACTCAGTCCTAAGAAGGATTTCAGGTATGTGGTGGGTGACTTGCTTGGCATGTTTCCTCTCCACCTCTGATTTCCTCTCTCTGTACTGTACTTAGACTGCCATGGTTATTCAGCTGAAGCATGTACATTGGAGTGGGTATTGATCCCTGATCCACTTGCAGAGTTCGGCTGGCTATCCCTTCTCTGAAGCTTTCGTGCAATTAAAATGATTGTGTTTGACTGATGCTTTGACACTCAACCAGTTATTTTGAGTTACAAACTCCCTGTCTTTCTCCAAAACTTCCCATATAGAAGACGGTTATTCTTCAAAACACTTTTTTAAACCTTTGTTCTGCTCAAGATTGGCCATTTTAACTGCATTTTGAGAAATTTTTTACTGATTGCTTACTGGTAATATCTGTACACACTTGACAATGTAATTTTTCCCTACCTACAAAGCTATTCATTGTCATGACTCTTTACCCCTCAGATTTTATTCCCCTTCAGGTTTTATGCCCCAAATTTAGTATCTAGATATGTTACTAGGCACCAATGTATTGCTGTACACTAAATGTTCTTCATATATTTGTTAAAAGGAGAAGCTGGATCTCTGCTAATCCATTTGAATGCTTCTTTTGACATTAACCACACTGTGCTTCTTGATGAAAGAAAGGATTTCAGTGATCCAGCTGGAAATCCTCTTTTCTCCTTTGGTCAATGCCAAGTTCTCAGCTGCACATCATGTTCTTGTGTGTGAGCTGAAAGATAAGAAGTAACTTTGAGAAACTGAATCTCTGCTATTGTGGTACCTGGAGGCCAATTATTGCTTCAGGTGGCGATGGAATCTGTCATTTACAGATTGTGTATTCCTGCCTTTGGCTGACACTGCTGTTTTTGTGGTGGTTGTCCAAATTGGATCAGGCATAAAGCACCTTGATTCCTTCTTAGGAATCACGCCACAATTTGTACTAATGCTTTTCCTGTGGGCCAGTTGCCCACAGATGGATAATGGATATATTTATATGGTTTGGTTAATATTGTGATAAAATCCTTTCATTCTTGGAAATAGTACTCAAAGAACAACCTCTTGAAAGATTTTAAGAAACTCTTCTATGGAATGTTTTAAATTTATGTTTAAATGAAAGACAGAAAATAACAGGAACAATTTACACACACTGATAAGGAATATGAGGTTAATAAAGACATAGTAAATGAAATAATTTAAAATAAATCCCTGAAACTGTTTTAAAAATATGCTACAAAACAATAAAATCCCTCTAAATCAAAAAGAGAACATACCCTTTATAATTTTCTATGAAATAGAAATCCAGAGATTATGATGGTTAAACACCGAGAGTCCTTTTGTTCTAAGTACCAAAGGTTTGCATTGAAAATACAAACAGAAATAGTTTCTAGGTCAGAGCACATGCCATAATGAGACAGACTTTGAGTCTGTTCCTCATCTTGGATCTCAGAACTAATAGAATTTCTGTTTAAATAGCTCTGCATCCTGTTTAACTGGACTATTTTTAAAGCAGTAGATGGATTTAAGTATGAAGATTGAACAAAGCTAATTGATAGTTTATTTTTCTTAAGCCCCAACGCATGTTTTTAAAGTACATTTTGTCCATTTAATCAGCCAACTGTTACCATTACATGTTTTCAGAGAATTTTTTTTTTATTCCTCTTTTCAGAAATGCTGTCTATTTTCTCATAGTTTTAACAACATTGTGTATGTTAATGATGTTAAACCCTCTTGGAAGAATGGGGAGGTTCTGATGCTCCAAAGCCTATCCATGTGAAGTCCATGGGTATTTTACACAGGAGCATTCACTGACAACAGGAATGCTTATATTGCATTTTGCTGGCAGGCCTATCCTTAACTATTTAAAACTGCAAAACAAACCTCAAGCTCACAGTTTTAAGACCACCTGAAGATGTTTAATTAGAAATTAAAAAGTTTCCAGTGCTTTCTCTTTCTTGAGAATTGGGAGAATGTAAAGAATATTGGTGGCCAGACTGAGAAACACTGGTAAAACCAAGCTGCAAATTTTAAATATATGGTAAATGTTTATATTTAGATGGGTTTCTCAAAAGACAGATGCATTCTTAGGTCAACAAGAAACAAAAATTCTCTCAAAAGAAGTAAAGATATACTTTTTTCTTTTTCTTTTGTGCAAAGAAAATGAAGATTGGCTTATGCAAATACAGCAAATATTCTGCATGTGTTAGTTTACTACTATTATTTTTTTTAATAACTTCACAAATAAATAAATATGGAATATTTTGCCTAAAAGAACAAGTTTTGGGTCTTAATATCTGTTCAAGTTGCATATCCTAACTTATGGGAGATTTTCCTGTTTCTGTGCTTAAATCAAAGGGACTCAGTGCAGAAAATAATGAAGTTTCCTCTGAAATTTTGTAAACTCTGAATTAATCTGTAACCAAGAGAATTCAGAAAATAGTCCCCCACCTTCATCCCTTTTTGTCTTTCTAAAGAGAGAGCCATTTCCCCTTGCCACCTTGTTTAATTCAAATCCATGCTTCCAACAAACAGATGACAGAAAATATAAACTACAGAAAGAATTTGCAGGTAACTAGAAAGAAAGAGCTGAAGCAGGAAAGGGCAAGATAAATTTGGTAAACGGGATTTGTCATTTTGCAGAAGATGCTGTTGTATAAGGTAAAAAACTTTTTCTGCACCTGATTTAAAACCGAGGTAGAATTTCACAAACTGTGCCTGTGTTTTGAGTGAATCAGCTTCCTTTTCTCTGTATATTTTTACAGACAGTATTTTTCAATAATCTGTGCAAATCTACTGTAATACTTTCTCAACTTGCCTACAACTATCTGACATTAAAAAAAATTTAAATATTATCCAGGCTTTTAATGGAGTACTCTGTCTGTCTTATTACAAACTACATAAAAGATTTGTCTGTAAATAGACTTTATGAAAAAAATTGAAGTATCAATTTAATACAGTGTTGGTGGGATATACTGCAGTGTTATCAGAGATCTGAGGTACTCAGGCCTGTGTGAGGGAAATGGCTGAGGTCTGTCTGCAAAAAGAAATAAATGAGTTAGACAAAAATATGTGAGTGGCAAAAGCAAAACAAAGCAAAACCACATAATTGTTATTGACATAGTCATATATATGAAAGGATTGATAAATGAAGAAGGTGTTACGGCTACTTGTCAGGAAAAAGATGTCAATGCCCTAAAAGAACATATGGGAACAAATCCCTTACTGAGCTCTGGTGTCAGATCCTGAGGATAGAAACACTTTGGCCATGGTGGTATGTGTAATCCTACCTGAAATTTGAAATCATGAATAACTAACTGTGGAAAGGTCTATTTAGAAACATATTTCTAAATTTCTACACAGAAGAGTGATGGTTTCACAGTGATAGTTTCCTGTAGTAAGGAGCAATTCCAGCTCATTATTGTATATATTTCATTATTATAATAAAAATACGTATTATGGAGTATTTGGAAACCAGGTATTGAATGGCAAAAGATGACATATAAAAACACAAACACGTTTAAATACAAAAATGTTTTGCATAGATAGAATGTAGACACTCTTGGACAGTAGGAAGTGACATTTAGCAGAAGACAAGGACAGGAAATTCAGATCTTTATTTTACCCTAAAAAGAAAAAATAAATAACTTCTGCAGTCATGTGAGTTTTAATGATGAAGGAAAGTTCTTCTGTCTTCTGTAGAATGTTCATTGTCCCATTGGGCTCTGGGTGCTGTACTCCTTGTGTCAAGGCTAACTACCCTTATCCTACTTTCAAGATATTTACAGAAACCACTTATCTAAATTACTAAAAATTTATACATATTTGCTGGTTTTCTTCCCATCTGTTTTTCTTTTTTCCCCCCTTTTAATTACATTCACTAGTCTTTGGTCTGGGGATTTCAGAATATAATTTTTTAAAACTTTCTTATTTCTTCAGTAAAAAATATTTGCTTTTGGTTTTGGATTTTCCATTCAATTTGGAAATACGTTTGATAATACCTTCAAATAATATAATAAGAAAATTAATGTGAAGTATTTCACTGATAAAATACTTGTCATTATTAAATTAAGGAAATCACATGATTTCTGTTTTGTGTCATAGTCACAATCCAGAACTTCTTTGACCAGTATGGTTATTTAGGGATGATCAGACAACACAGTATTATCCTGCAATGGCTTTGTGAACTGTGTGAATGTTTGTGTGTGTGAGTATGTGTCTTATCATCATCAATCCAGGTTGTCTGCTTTTTCTCCTTTTTATAATTTAAAAATTTTTATTTTATAGGAATTTATCTTTTTTGCAAGTCTCTTGATTTGTTTCATTCCAGGATGAGTATCTTTGTATTTTTTTTTCAATGGTGCTTCTATACCACTAATAGGAAAAAAATCTGTTTGGTTCTTGTATCTGCTACCACCAGTGGTCTTTTGTTTTCTTACACACTGGGTATCTCATCATGCACTGTGTGCCACAGGTACCTGAGATATCTGCGTAGGGACAGCAGGGAAGAGGGAGGAACCTACAGGAGACGGGGTTACTTCTTGATTGTCAGTGGGCATCAGGGTCAGAGGGGATCCTTCAGGGACTGGAGATCTGTGCTTTGCTGACTGGATCCAGGGACACAATTCACTTACCCAGACTTTGCTCTAGTGCAGCCAGAACTGTGTTAAATCTGCTAGAAGGCTTGCCATCCGCAGCAGTGTTATCTGTTCACCACTCATTGTTTTGAATGTTTTTGTTTGTTTCTATTTTACTACATGTTAATGTCACAAGAAGAAAAGAAATATTTTATAGTGAAGCAATGGAGATTTTCCCCACCTGGATTTGTGGTTGTAACATAAGCTAAAACCAGGCAAGTAATACACCAGGAAAATGAATACTGAGGTTTGCATTTACTGACTCTTTTCACAGAATTCCATTATAAAATTTCCTAAGTCCTTGTTCCATTAGGGAATCAATTCTCAATTGTGTCATCTTTCTAGTAAAGTATTCTAGTAAAACTGTCATAGTATTTTCTTGTTCCTTGTACTGAGCTCTCTGGGGTAAAAACCAGTTTAATTTGAGGGCAATCAGATGCCAATTTTTGAGACACTTCTTGTTTATCTATGGTAATTCACTGCAAGGGAAATTTCAGTGGTACAAGGCAAGCAGTAAAACAAAACAGTTTGGCTCAGGTTTCACTCACACTCTATGAATGGTGACTGTGCTGCATATGTAAATCAGATCTGTGGTCTAAAAGAAGCTGGAGGGCTTTAAAAGGCTCTAAATGTATGGGTGTCCTACTGTCCCTGCATCATTCCCACAGCCCTGCTGACGAACAGGACACAACCTGGCCCCTACCACCGTTCTCTAATCTATCCACGGGCTTGCTCTGTTTCTTTGTGGAAGTGAGGGGACAGAGACATGCCTGTCCTTCTGTTCCAGCCTTCCCCCTTTATCCCTGTCTGGCAGCTATGCCAAGCAAGAACAGGGCCATTTGAGACTTGTGATTCAAAAACTAACCTGGCATTGGGGTGACAGTGGGCACAGCGTCTCTTCAGAAAAACAAGGAGTTCTTTGAAGGGCAAAGTTAGAGAAACCATGTTTCTTACAGCTTTCTATGTTTTGATTTAACCTCAATGTCTTCATCTCCTACTTCTCCTGTCCTTTTTCTATTACTCTTTCCACCCCTCTCCCCAGGAATCCCATTCAAACAATGGTCTATGCTTTTTGTCCCCTGTTTGGCATGCTATCCAAAAACTATATAAGCACTGTCTAGCCAGCTGAGCACAGTCTGGTATAAGGAAAAAGTATTTTTGGATACCTACCACTTTGTCAGTCTTTCTTTAATAGACAGTTTCTAGGGAGCTTGCATCAGTCTCCTTTGACATCTCATTAGCACCTTGAAAATCAGAGGTCACTTGAAAAGAGCAGGAAAAACCTGAAACATTAAACTACTCTATTTTTTATTAAACTACTCTATATTTTTATTCTCATTTGGATTGACATTTGCCAGGATTGTTTTACCAGTTACTAGTACTTGTTGCCCTGGGAAAGATCTCAAGTTTTATCAAAGAGTTAAGGCAGTGGAGTGTTACTGTTTCACAGAAACCTGCTTAGTTATCTCATGGCTAACAAAACAACTTATTCTGTTTTTTCTTTGAAAACTTTGACTGGGATCTGTTGTTCAAATAGGGATTAATTGATATTTTGAGAGCATTATGTGCTTTAATGTGGGTGGGTATCTCCTTGACCACCAGGATATATTGGTAGCCAGTCCTAACCCTTATTACATAAACAAGTTAGTGATTTCCTAAATAATTTTCTTCCCTAATGCAAAAAAAACACTGTTTCTGTTTTACACTACAGTTATACATTGACCTGAAGGCATAAGGTCTTTTTTTAAAAGTTGTGTATTACATTAAACTCTTTGGTATTTTGGTCATAGTGCTAGTGCCTTGCCATTGAAAAATTATGAGCTTTTATTTTATTATGGGGAAGAGATCCTCTATTTTACACTTCATTTGACTTTCTGTTCTGTAGATCAGGTATTCTGAAAGAAGTATCAGAAGACTTTCACTTGATATTCTGATATAGATTTACCAGCTGTGTTATATTTAACATTCTCAGAATAATTTTGGTACCACCATAAAATTAAAGATTCATAGAGAAAAAGATCAAAAGGAGCCATTCTGTCATCTTCCCTGATCTGTGGATGCCTTATTTTTAATGCAGTTACTAATACCTTGAGCCAAGTGCCATGAACTTGATTAATTAATGTTAGCTTTTGTTACACTTGTCACAGAAATTTAGAGGTTAATCACCCCAACTCTCCCTTTCTAAAGCCCATGAGTACTGTCATTTCAGAGCATAGAACTCTCTACACCATCTCTGAAATGAACTGAACAGTAAAACTCTGATTATGAGGTATTTGCTCCCTTTCCCAGTAATTTTTATTGTTCTCTATTGCATTATGCAGTATTCAAAAATCCCCTTTATACCAGGGGTATCAGAAACATCTAGTATAATCCAGCATACTTAAAAAAAACTATCCCAGATACAGATAGCATCATATTTTCTTTATTTTTTCTCACTGTCATTCTAACCTTAGCAGGAGAAATCATGCTTTATAATTTTTTCTCAAAATTCTGAATACAGCTATATCCTAGGACATAGATCTAGGACATAGATATCTCATGGGTTTACTGCTTGCTTCTCTGAATGCAAGGTGGTTTCCTGTTATCTATGGAAAATAAGACAACTAGGAGAGGTTTGTAATGACTGGAAAAAAATGAAATATAATGGTGTGTGTCCTCCTTCAATTAATTTCCAAGCATATGAGGGATAAAAAGAGAGTCAGAAATTATCTTCCTATTTTACCAAGGGAAAAACATGCTTGACCAGCATGGCTCTGTTCTATGATGACATGATTTTCAATGTGGATGATTAGTGAACAACAGATGAAACTTGTTTTGACTTCAGTAAAGCTTTTGATACCACCTCCCTCAATATCCTCATTTAGAAGGTGACGAACTTGTGGACAGTATGGTTGGACTGGTTTAGGTGCATTAAAACTGTCTGGATTTCCAGGTTTAAATGATGACTTGATGTCTAGTAATGTGTGGATAAGTACTGTGTATCAAGCATAAACAGAGAAGCCTCTATTATTGAATAACTCTTTCAACAGTCTCTGGAGGATAAAATTCCTTAGAAAATGTAAAGAAAACATGAAAGTTTAAACACAGCATTAAATTTGGAGAGCGGACTGGTGAGTGGCAGAATTTCAGTCAGGGAAATCTAAGGACTGTGTCAACAGGAATGTTGCAAATGTCAATGAAAAGCACACATTTCCTCACTGGAGGCAAAATAATAACAATAACATCAAGTCTGGGCAGGGAAAGCTGTGGCTAGCAGTGCTCTCTGATAAGTAGAAATAAAGCCAGTTGATTGAGACAAGTAATTTTTCTCCTCTGCTCAGCACCAGTTGCACTGCAAGATTGCTTCCAGTTCTGGGTTCCTGTTCAAAAAAGCTGTTAAGAGATTGGATGACATCAATAGATGGCTGCCAAATGGTATGGGCATGAGAGCTACCTGGAGAAGTTGATGCATTTAAGAATCCTGAACCTGGCAAGAGGAAGCCAAGGTAAGATCTAACAACTGCCTGAAGATAATTGCAGGCAGCTACAAAAATGGTGGAGCCAAGTTTTTTCACTGATGGCAGAAAATATAAAGAGCCAAAAATCTGCATTTTGGGATGTTTGCTAGTCGTGACATTGGAAAAGAGCTTTTCCTTTGGAGGACTATGCAGCACTGCAACAGGTTCTGTCCTTGGAGGGCATGGACTAGCCCAGTAAAACTACAGCTGAATTGCCCTCATGTAGGAGATTGCTGTGCTTTGGATAGAAAGCTGGAGCATATAACCTCCAGACATGCCCCCAGTCAGAATTCAATGATTCTGTGATATATAGATGTGTTTCTCTGCATCAAAATCCAAATATTATATATGACCTTTTAGACCTTGATGTCATTTAATGTTTTGTCAGTCATCCCATTAGTAAACTTTATGAACAGTATGTTGTTTCTAGTATCAATTTGTTGTTGATAATGTTGAATGCTAGATCTCCTTGAGAAATGCCACTGTTTCATTCTCTAGTGAATGATGATTTTTTTTAATGAATATTTCATTTATTTGTTAATATATAATCCCTGATGAGGTGTTTCTGTTTTGTAAGGCAAGTAGTTTATATTTCAAAAAGTTTAAACATAAAAAAGTACAGTTGCCTTTATTAATCAAGCATGTAATTTTCTCTCAAAAAGTGAAATCTGTTTTGGTTTTAGTGTGATAATTTTTCCATTAAATTATAGTGAGTGGTACTGATTATCTTTCAAATCTGCTAGTTTTGCTTTGTTCATTGTTAATACAATCTTATATCATCTGTTCCACCCCCATTCCTGGGCCTGATGTCATGTGATCTTTTTGAGAACACTTATAGGTTCCATTCTCCCTGAATTTTTACTGTGTTCCAGACTTGCTACACCGGAATATCAGTAATTCTGAAATAATTTGTCCAGCCGTTTAATGAATCTTAGATTCCCAAAATCTGACCCATCTGGTCTTAAAAACATTTGGCCCGTGTCTCCCTACCTTGGTGGAACCAGCCCCCTTTGAAGCACTTGCATGTGTGCACACACATCTCGTGTGTCTCTCCTTTGCTTATCCCTGCTCCAGTCTGGTACATGAGTTATTTTTGTTGATTATAGAGATTGAAACCCCTGCCCAGTTTTCACACTGAGGTGCATCTTTGGGTCAGATTGTTCTCCACCGTCCCTTTACAGATTTCCAACCACTTTTTATTTCCATATCTATCTTCCATATCTATCTATCTATCTAATAATTTTTTCCTCATACAAACTTGAGCTTGAGGAGCAATTTGTACTTGTGCCTACTTTCTCCGACAGCCTTGTATCATTAGCCTGCTTTGATGAGTAGCATTTTCTTACCATACAGATCTCTATTTTTCTGAGTTCCTTCAGGTTTGAGTTACATTATGATTATTCATAAGTTTTAGCATGCATGTACATATGTGTGTGAATATGTGTATGTTTGTGTGTGTGTGTGTGTGTGTGTGTATACCTGCATTTTTTGTCAATTCCATCTTTCTAGAATAAACTATAGTCAGAGATATTTAAAGATTAGATTTTTGGTGAAGACTAGCTTCCAAAGTTTAGAAAAGAGCAACTGGCGTTTCTCTGATGAGATGGAATACACAGTCTAAGTCAAATTATTCATATTATTGCCATTAGCCATTATTGCCATTAGCACAGGATTTCAGTACCATCTATACTTAGTGTTTCCTACTTGAATCTCTTAGTGACCGTCTTTGCATAAAAGTAAACTTTGTTTATATTTCTTAAGTGATAACGTTAACCTCTTGCCTTTTTCAGCATCCAGGTAACCAGGGTTGTTTGGGAGGAGGGACATGCTTGCCTACACTCTTATCCTTCTCTTTTCTGTCTACGAATGAGATTGTATGAGAGAAATTAATCCTCCTGGCTTTTCTTCATGCTCTGCAACATGTTCCATTCCTTCAACACTGGTTCTGCCATTGGGACTTATATAAAAACAAACCACATCCCTCCACACTCTGCCCTACCCTTGGTGCTGCCATCGAGATTTTTGAAGGTGGGGCTCACTTTCCCCTCGATAAATATTTAAAAATATGTATTTATGATTGTCTGTATAAGTTAGTCTTGTGCAAACAATTGCCATAATGAAGGAAAATACAGAGAAAGACCAGTGGAACAGAGTTAGTTCTAAACTGAGAGTTATAGGCTCTAATCAAAGTGATTTCTTTGCTCCTCCTAACTGTGTATGTATAAACCTGAAACATGAAAAGGGTTGCTTTTTTTCCCTCAATCCTAATTTTGACTTGATCCTGCTTAAGTAGAGTGCTTAGAAGGGTGAGTAACATCGCTGTAATGACATATGGAGACTTAGCTCTATGTTTGGCTTTTTTTGTATTGAAATGAGAATCACTCATTGAATACAGCAATAAAGATCGTTGGTAAGAATTGCAGAATTATCTGTCAGGACCAAGTTAGGCAGAAAGTACTTACAGGAATAAGGTCAATCACTACTACTTTGAACAACCATTTCTTCTTTTTATGGGAACACTCACCACTCAACAAATTTTTTTCCTATTCTTTTTTTCTTTCTTAGAAATCCTTTAATGTCTGTTTAAATAGAGGATATTTAGCTCCTTTGATGAATTTGGCAAGGATAAGTGAAGCTATCATTTAATTGGCACTTTTTCAACTAATCACCCTCCTCTCTGACCTGATGGATTTTGAACTTTCTGCCTAGCTAGTTAACTGAAAACATTTTGACGGGTTGCTTTTTCTCTCATTTTATTTGTTCCACACGTTTTACAGTCTGGTGAAATAGGACAACTGTGGGCACCAATGGCAAGAAAATTTCTGAAAACTACTAAAAATGTACGTGTTGCTAAAGCTGATGGATAACAAACTCATTTGGCTTGCTGTGTGGCTTCAACCTGTAGTTCTCCCAGCCTGTGAGCTCATTCATCTGGAGCCGTCTTGGACACCTTCTCACGCCACCTCACAGACAGAGCCTACAATTTAGCTTTGATTAGAAGATGCCTTTGGTTGACTTTGCAGAAAGCTCCATATGGCAGCAGCCTTGAGAGTTTTTAGAACATGCTTTTGCTTGTCACTTGTGTTCCAGTAAATGTCAGCATAATTGAAATCCCCACGATCAATGTGTGCGCTTTTGTACAACTCTCCTTTTTTCATGCATAAATGCTTCCTGTTCTGTCTTCTAATCCTGCCCTGGAGATGCATAACAGTTCCTTATGACTATTGTTTTTCACTATTTTCACTCTCATCTCAGTCCAAACTCTTTCAGCTGTGGTGAGCAGACTATATTTGTAAACTTTTCCCTCTGAGATAATGTCCTTCTTCAACGTGTTTGCATGTAAATGTAGTGCATCCTGCTACTTGAATGCTAACACTGACAGTTCTTGGTTTATTGATACTGAAACCAGGTAGTCACGATCCACTATATCATTATTTATGTAAATATGTAAGGATACAGAGGGAAAAACTTCCTGGGTCTCTCTGTGGCTTTTATGATTCTGTTTTGTAAGCACGGTGAAAAACTTAAGTGGGCTAATAAAAGGACTCTCTTATTTACACATAAACATTACTTAGCAGATCTGTCACAGAAGATACCATCTTAGAAACTTCAGTAACTTCTAGTCCAGTCTCATATTAAGATTGACCTTTTCCCTGACCTTAGGAAGTTTTTGCAACATTGATGATTCTATATTTTTTATATAATATCTTATGATGCTCTTTCAAATCTCACATTTTATTGCTCTTTTGGACATTCTTTCCTATTCCTCTCACCATTTCTTTGGACTTCCCTCTCATAATTCTTCCATAGCCTCACATACCATCTTCTACTGATGGCAGCCACATCTTCTGTTAGGTTCAACAGATTGCCCTTGTGAATTAATGGTCCGTAGTAAATAAAGGAATTTTATGCCTGTTCTACTTCTTTTCCTCCATCGGGAGCAGATACCAGGTTATTCAGAAGGACAGACAATGAGTTACCATAAACCAAGTTTTTTTTTTTCTTTTCCCCTACAATTTCTTCTAAAACTTTTCTCCTCCCTCCTTTCACTTTGAAGGAAAAAACCAAAAGCATTAAAGCCTCACATACACAAGCCTAAACATCAACTTCCCCTTTTATTTTAAACGCTAGTTGATGCTGTGGTCACATCCCACATGCTTCCTGGAGCCTCCCAACTCTGACACCACTCTTCTTCCAGTGGGCCAGAGCAGGCACACTAGGGCAGTCAGCCATACAACATTAAGCCTGGGTTTGCTTAACCCTTACATATCTTTTTGGCTTATTCTATTAAGCTTCAACTGCTTCTTGCCATCCTCATGGACCCATGTAGATTTCACTCACCCTCTCAAATGTCATTTCTTAGGGCAGATGTCTCACTTCTTTCACAGCACTTGTGATCCTTTTGATGAGAAACCTCTGTGTGATGCTTCTCTCTCTGTGGTAATAAAGCAACCAGCACCTTCATGACACAGCAGGTCACTGCTCTCTGGCTACAAGAATCTTGAACTCTTGCTGTTCTGTAGTAGACATAAACAGTAACCTATATTATATAACTCCCAGATTCCACCAGGGAGGTACATAGGGGAAAAAAAGGCCAGATGGACTGTGCTCTAGGCCAAGTACTTGGATATAACTTTCCCAAATTGCAGCCTAGCAGTGGTGAGGAATGTCTTTATTGTTCTCTTATAGATACAGTTGGGTGCTCTTTAACTGACTATGGTTTGACTATGGAGGGTGGGGTTTTTTTGTGGTTTTCTCTCTCCTTTCCTCAGGAATTAGGGTGTGGCAGATATAAAAATTAAAGGAACACAATAGGTGGAACAAGTTTGGAGAAAATTTGGTAAAATACAGACCATGATTTTAGACATATTTGACCCTGAAACAATTTTAACTTCTCCATGAACATTTATTGATGTTATTCTGCCCACCCCCCAGCTCATCTCTGGGCAACACTAATTAGGTTTATTAAAGTAAGACTTTTCAGCCTCTTTTAAATAAAATACAGAACTTCTGATAATTCCTTCAGTGTAATATGTTATATAAACAATGAGAAAACCATATACTCAGTTTGATTTAGTCTTGAAAGTGAAAGTGTCCACATTAAATAATAAAGGACTTTAAAAAAAAATACAGTTCTAGCCCTCCTAGAGGGAAACTTGAATGAACTTAAGTTTTAGCATGAGGTGGAAAGGTAGAAAAGAGCACTCCCCAAGCAAATGAAGAAGAAGTAGAAAGTAATGCTCTAAGTGTGACTTTGCAGTGTAGTCCAGCTCCTAAGGAGTCTCAATGATATTGGCCTGCCGATACTCTGTTACTCAAGTGGGAAGTGGTGGGCCCGATGTGCTGACTTCAATTTCTTGTGTACTGGAGATGAGGAACTGCATTGCTGAACAACAAGAGAAGCAAGTGGCTTGGATTGGGTGCAGTAAGGGGTACTTTAAAATAAAGTTTGAAAACAGCAATATATGTAAAGATTGGCAAGTTTGACCCCAGGAAATAAAATATGAGATGCTAAACAGAGTTGGTTTGTCTTTGCCCTTAGCATACCTAGGAGCATCAGGTAGGGATTGAGAGACAGTGATTTACATGAATCATTAGGAGAAAAACTTGTGTTGCTTTGTTCTGCCCTGTAAAGGCTGAAACAATTTGCCAAGTGTGCAAGCCTTCATCCATTCAGACACACAGTGGAAAATATGCTGTAGGAAGCAAATCCCTGACTTATTCCCTGCATATATTTCTGGTTATTCTACATTTGTTGTTCTCATCTTTTATACCACAAGACATAAGAATTATGTAAATAATTTGCTTTCTGAGTATGTAAGTCCCATGTATAGCACACCTGTTCCGCTCAGGCTCATAATGCTACTCCTGAACCAGAAGACAGAATTAGCTACAGGACGTTTAGGACTTCCCAGGAGTGAAGGAAGAGAGCCTGGGCATGAAAATTCTTCTCTCCATCTCCTTGCATAATGCAGACCTTCTTGGATATCCCATGCAACAGCTAATCTTTCTCTCCCAAATTCTTATTGTAAAGGGTGTGGTTTTTAGTTCCTAGGGAAGTGATGTGAGGTGTTGGAATAAACTTTGACATAGTTTTGGAACGGATCATATCGGAGATTTTGCAAGAGTCATTCTGACACTGAAATCATTCTATTCACCTCACTTGGACTGAATTCTTCTGCAACATCCTGTGATAAAAAACAAAGTGAGGGAATTATCTAGAATAGAAGAACAATATTTTTCCATTGAAGGGTAGAAAACAAGCATATAAAAGCAAATTAGATTAGATTTACATAAGCAGCAGAGTTGGGGAGAGGTATGTCCAGTTAAATCATGAATGATATTAAAAATGTGACCAAGGAGTGATCAGTCATTGTTTTTTGGAGCAGAAGAACTAGTGGGCCTCCTTGAAGCTTTCCTGCAGCAGGTTTAAAGGAAACAAAAAGAAATCTTTATGATGCATATTAAATTCTAAGAATCCTCGTGGGATGTTTTAGAGGCCAAAAACATAGAGAGAGCTGGAAAGGATCTGGATAGATTAGTGAAGATTAACTCCATTTGTGTCTATTCCATGCAGCCATTAGACGCAAGCTTTGTGTCAGACACTCCCACTGATAGCTGGAAACAGGGGATTACAACACAGGAAGAACCCTTTAATGTGGGCTCTGTTCTTGTTCTGTTCTGTACACATCTGCTGCCAGCAGCTCTTGGAGAAGGGATACTGAATATATGGACCTTCAGCCTTGGATAGAGCAGAACACTTTGCAGGAAACAGCTGGTAGCTTTCTGGATCCCAGAGGGATGAAACACATCTTCACTTGGCTGTATTTCAAGCAAATGTTTAATGTGAGATCTGTAGTGAACTTTTTAGCTGACAAATGTAAGGCAATTTGATAATAATGCTATTGTAGCTGTATTCCCTGAATTAATTGCAGTGTACCAGGTGATCTTTCAGTTTTCTAGTGATTATATTAATTTAATAGCAAAATAATAGCATTAGTTGTACATTTATATCAGCTTCATACACAGCATATGGATTTAGAAATCTCTTGCAAATGTCCTAAAAGCTTGAGGAAATATGACAAATTAAGATTTTTCAGGTGCTATTATATGGAAAAATAACATCAGCTTTCGTATCAGAAACAGTAAAAGGCCCTGTTTCTGTTATTTTCTCGGCTCTTCTGCAATAGAAAAATAAATGTATATTTTCACAGTATGAGAAATCTGATTTCTTTACTCATTGGTGAAAAGAAATAAAGCAACATTAAAAAAGGAAGGTGATGAGTCACATCTCAGATTTGCTAAGGAAAATTCAGAGTGGGCACTGCACTTGTGCACGGCACCTACTCACACACAGAAGGTCCTCTAGGACATAGTTGGCAACCTTGCGCAGCCCAGACCACGATGAGCCCTGTAGTGTACCCTGAAGAGAACAACTGTTAGTTGGAAGTTTTTTACAGTGAGAAAGGCAGACAGACTTGAAGACTTCCCACAACAAATTATTTTCTCCAGTCCTTGTTAGGTCTGCCCTGGGGAATGACTGCCAAAATACCTCTGCCATCTGCAGCTGCAACACATGAGTGTGGAGAGGAGTGACCTCTCTGTAGGAGAGCACACCTTGCTTGAACTGAGGCTGTGTATGGGAGCAAAAACTGCTCTTCCCGAAGCAAAGAAGTGGTGTGGCAAAGGCACCGTATCAAGCAAGAGCAAGTATCCAAATACAGGAAGGATGCACAGCCAGGTGTGCAAGGCAAGGAAAAAGGTTCTGTATCAGGTCATTAAAGGAAAATATTTGCAGGAAACACCATGTGAATATCTCTTTGTGATTTGAAATGTATTCACTTTGGCAGTGTTTGTGGCACTTTTTATTTGTTTTGGAGCATTTGCTAAAAACAAAATTAACTGGCAAGAATTTTTACAGATCTAGCAAAGGTCAAGTAGCTATCACAAGCTTAGAAAGCAAAAGTATTTATGATGGTTGAGAGCTCATGTTGAAAAGGGCACAGGCTTCAGGTACGTGACTCATGCAGTACCATGTGACCTCTATTTTCAGTGTAAAAAGGTCACATTTCAGAGAGTAAATATTTTCAGAAGCAAGAGAAAAATTAGTTTGAAAATAATTTTTGAAGATGGTTTTGAAGATGAATTTTTTTTAGAGATAATGACTTAGGGAATAAATATTTTTAGGAAAAAAACACTGTCTTGTGACAAACTGTCCACTGAACTCTGTCTTAAACACAAAATGGATATTCCAGTTATGCTATTGTGAACTTCACTCTCTGACACAATCAGTAAGATAGAAAGGTGAAACATTTTCTGTTGTTGTGGTATCAGAACCCATGAAAATGAGCTTCTTAAATAATTTCCCTGGAGATCTTGAAAAAGAAACTTGCAAAGTCGAAAAATTTGCCTGTATATTGTAGTCAGCACACTGACATCTGGCTTTTTTTCCATGTGGAATTTAAGAATTCCAGAAGGATTAACTTTTTGAAGAGGTGAATATTTTATAGTCCTATATTTGGATGGAAGTGCTACAGTGGCAGAAAAATTCAGCAAGGAAATTTCTGTTTGTTTTACGTGTAATCCTTTAAATACACAAGGAAAACATACTTATATTCCCTAAATTAAACACATTTCGTCTTCTCTACTCAGAGAATCTGATTATATAGTAAATCCCCTAAGCTAATCAGCTTTTATTATTTGTTCTCTGTGGTTGTGTATTAAAAAGAAATGAGACCCCAAACCAACCAAGAAAAAACACTCAACAAAAAGATCCCAAAACAAACACCCCCTTACACTCCCCCTAAGAAACCATCATGCCCTCATTTGTTTTCTAAAAAATATTTTTTAATTTGAAAGTATATTAAGGAAGTATTAACATACTTTAATGTTATGTTAAAGGTCTCCCCTTACAGATGGCCGGGAAGGATTAAATTTAAAGTAGATAAAATTTTCTCAACAGCATGAGACAGTGAGGAAAGTTCACATACCAGCCAAAAGAATTGAAAATAATGCTCAGGTACACACAAAACTGCATTGCACCCTACACTTTACATCTGTTCCAGAGTCTTTGTGGATAAACCAGGAAGATCAGCCCTTGAGTTCCTAGTGGCTTCACCTAAGTGGTAACATTTATTTATTTATGTGAGGGACAGAAGTAGCCATTCCTAAATGAAAAGCAGAACTTAAAATGAAAATCATTAAACAACTGCACTCAGCTGCACACTAGTTTGGCACTCAGTGTTCTGCATCTTGGCCTTGTTCTGCTTTGTGGTCTCAGGGCAAGGAAATATATTTTGTTCCAGCAATTAAAGTTTCATTTTATACTTCTCAGGACCAAGATTTCTGGATGAGACATTGCCAACAATAGAAAGCTAAAAAGTTAATCTGAGGGTGGGGCACATCATCGACTAAAATGTACATGTTCTCTCAGAGGCTTTTTTTTTGCTCCATCCTATATCCAACACTGAAATAATAACATCTTTAACTAGGTTAAATTTACACTTTTGATTCATTCCTTGGGAGCACATGAATGCAATGTGACAAGCTTCTTATTTGGTCCTTAAATGGCTTTTAATTTTTTGCCTCACGGACAGGCTCAGCATTTTCATGTGCTCAGTTATTATGAATTTTGAAAAAAGGTAATGTGCAGCCCCATCAGTTACTGAGCTCGTTCAAATTCACAACAGAAATACTGTAACCAATGGGCCTGCTTATCAACTTTATGAAGGTAAGACCAAAAATGTTTCCTACTGTCCCATTGTTTTCCATCCCATGGTTATACAAACCATGGTTAAGCCATGTTATCTGATCAGGTCCTTGTAAACCATATAATTCAATGAATCATTATTAACTAAACAAATAAAAAAAGATTTCCACTTTTCATTATCTTGTTTAATGTCAAATATGTGCAGTTTGTTTTCCTTGGGTTTAATTTCCTTTGTCACGTTCACATCTGCATTACCTGTTCTGCCTTGTCTCATCTTCTTTAGAAGGACAGCTCTTATCACTGGCTTTCTGAAGTCCTCAGATCTCGGCATCACAGGGCTCGTGATCTAACTCGTAGTTAATCTACCAAGCAGAGGACTTGGTGGCTCTGAGTACAGATCTGAACAACGCTCTTGAACTTTGCAGAAAGATTGAAGCTTTCAGATTATGATCCACAGAAAAATACTATGATGAGCTGTTTAAAGTAGTTTCCTAGAAATGCCAAGGGGAAGTTTGAACAAGTTGTATCAAACTCTTGGAACATACATTTTGGGGCAATGCCCAGGTTTCAATTGCTTTGAAATAGAAGATTGATAATCCAGTAACTTGGGATCTACTGTGAATTACGTATATCAGTAATCCAGATATTGTGTCAGACTCTTGAAGAAAGGACTCATTTATGTACCTTTCTAACAAACTGAAAAATGAAATGGGAGCAGATGCCTTGCGCTGTAACGCATTGTGGTTTTCAAGCTGCAGAATTCCTGCAGAGGGAATCAAAGAGTGTTGATGGCAGTCTTGTATTTCTTGATCAGCATTTGCAGAGCCTTTAAAAGTAGCCTATAGATAACCAGCAGTCCAAAGTCTAATGGGTGAACACTTTTGGGTCAGTGGCAAAAGTAGTCTTCTCTCACATGGCCTCAAACATAGCTGAGTGGTCTTCAATGTAATTACCTGCATTTCCCCCTAAAATATATTATGGGATGACACTTTCCTTAGGAGTTTTTTTGCAGTTCTATTTTCCTGATTTTTTTCCCCACTGAGCCAGGAAAATGATGTAGAGTATAATACTGGTTAAGGAACTCATTCAGAAGAAATGTAGGGGATGGTCCACCTGCTTTCAAACCCAGCATGGTTGGACTCCCTTTATATATGACTATATCTATATATCTATATCAGTCTAAGGTGGGGAAACAGGAGAGTATACAAGTTATTTTTTTAAATTTTTTTTTGTTAGTTTTTCTGCACAAGATTAGTTATGGTACATAATACTGACTACAGAAATAATGTTTTGTTGCTTGCAAGAAGTAAAGAAGTGATGCATGTACTAAGTCAACCTCCCTATTGCAGGACTTGGCTGAAAAGCTGTTTATAAGTCTAAACAGATGTTTAGAACAATGAGAAGTTTATGGAGTGTATGTTTATCTTTAAAAAGAGAATGTTTAAGGGTTCATTCAGGCTCAGGATCCAGTCTTTCCTCAAGGAGTTTGACTTTCCTAGCTAGATTAGGAAAAAACTGAATGATCATAGAAAGTTGTTTTTCAAACATCATAGAAAAAATTTCTTTTCATTGGAAAGCAAAGACTATTGCATTGTTCACTGTGTCTTTTTTGCAGAACAAAGCTGATAAAAAGTTATTAAGCTTAAGTTTGTGGGTTTTTTCCTACTGATTTTCAAGCATATTTTTAATTTTACAGCTCTTGACAGATTTGTAGAAGACAATGTAAAATTGTTCCTTAGAAAAAAAATTCACATTTTACTCCTGTATTTAGAAATATTTTTAATATTTTTAATACAGAAGTGATCGAATATTTACCACTAAAAGGTCTTCTTGTGTGCAGTTCTATGGTTCAGGCAAAAAACAGAACTATCTTTTCATCCAAAGATTATGCATTATTCAAATGTAACCTGAAATAATAGATTTCTCTGTATATAATCCCATTCATATATATATATATATGTAAAATGTTCATGTTTCAGTATTGATTTTTTTCTTTTCCCACATATGTTTCCTTTATATGTGATATTTTTGTTCCAGTGATCCTGCTTAGTGAATATTTCGTTCCCCTTTCAAAGTGTTTAACTTTTGAACAAAAATATTCCATCTGTAGATAAACATTCTTTTGAATTACAATGACATTAAATAAAGAGTCCTTCTGACATGAGAGCCAGAGTGAGTATTGGTAAAACTGTAGAATCAGCAGATCCATCAAACCCCACTCCCCAAACAATCATTTGTCAGAGATCATAGCAGCATCTATTGCCTGCATAGTCTTGTATAGAAAATTACAGTTTCCAGAATGAAGTGATTCCATTTAAAAATGTTATTAACTTGGCAAACAAATATCTGGGCTTCATTGCAGTTTGTAGCAGCTGGACTCTGTGCTTTGTCTTCTGTGAAGAAGAAACATTAACATGTGACAGTATTAAAACTTCTTGAAATGATCTCTTCATTATGCTGCAGAAAAAATATATGTGGCGATACAAAGAATGTTTTATCCGCAGAGAATGGGCTTGTCTCCGGTGTCAGGGCTGACTGTCATGTGCTAGCCACGTCCATGCTCCAAGCTGGAAGATGCAAGCTGGTTTTTAATTCAGAGCTGCATAGCCCCATCACTGGTTTAGCTAGAAGGCAGAATTTGTTAGCAATTAGAACAATTATTAGCCTGAAGGGGTTGCAGACTTCTAGCAGCCTCAAATTATGGATAGAGTGTGGCACTTGATGTATTTGATGGGATTCTTAAATACTTGGGAATAGCATTGTTGAGGTGGGTGGAAAGAGTAGAGAGATGACTCATTGCAACAGGCAAAGAGCTGGGAATGTTTGCTGGCTTTATAACATCTAGAGAGATGTTATAGAGAGCAGGGTAATTTCAATGCCACATTCCCCAGGCCAATGAGCTGCATCTGTAGCTTCCTCAGTCTGACATGGCATACAGATGGATGTGCTGGGTTTGTATTGCAGGATAGGACTTGATGCATTGTAGCCTCAGACTGCTTCTGGATGAGGTTATGCTCATAGATGAGAAAGGAACAAACATCAGGTGGGGGAAGCTGCCTCCTTATGCAGGCAATGAATGTTGCATTTTTATATGCATGGCACGTAGGTGACTCTGTCCAAATTACTTTGCCCACAGAAATCCTCAGCCATGAGATGAATATTCTTAAGAACTCTGTCTTCAGTGATTTCAATACATTGAGAAAGGAAATCACTCAGTAGAGGTTAAGCTCTTATCATCCCAAGGCTGGTAGTGATCCAAAGCATTCTTGGACAAGGTGCTTAATGAGAGTAACAAAAAAGCAGCTGAGTAAAAGCCAGTAATCCAGGCTCTGGCATCTGTGAAAGGAAAATAATAATAGCATATTTCCTTCTCCAAAGTCTTGATGACCAGCAGCCAGAATACACTATGGAGGACAGTAATTTAATATCATGTCATCTTTTCCCCAGATATGTTTTTGGACAGACTTTACTCATGAAATAGCTATGAAAATTAACAGTGTCATACTGTCCACTTGAAGCAAATTCAGCCATGAAGTCTGGTTTTTTTACACAGGGTAACAGGACCCTGAGAAAGCCTGGGCTTTAATTTGACTTGCAGATATATGTGAAGTTTACAAATTCTTGCTTTTTTTGGTGAGATTTTCAGTTAGTTAATTGAACTAGATTTTTTTTCCTTCCCTTCTTTTAATGAAAGAATGAGGACCCAGAATATATCTTGTAGAAGACTTGGGGAAAAGATTCACAAGAGCTCATTTATCTGTGCAACTGATTTATTTCCTCTGAGGTGGCTCTTGCCGAGCCCACCAACATATTCTCATCACCTCAATCTCATTGCTCAACTGCAGATTGCAAACACACTCAAACTAAGGGGAAGATATAACTTAAACACTCATCTTTCAAGGTTCACCCATGTGATATATATTATATGGGCACAGTGGGAATGACAGAGAATTCAATTTATGATGGGAACACTGCTTTTAATTCAATAGCCTGGCACATTAATAAAGAATGATTAAATGTCAGTATTTGGAGAAGCCCATGTAATTCTAGAAATGTAACATTCTGGTTGACAGAGTCTTGAACTCCTGTGAAGAGTAGCCCTTTAAATCTTGAGGCCTGACTGCCGTTTGCCTGGTGGGCTGTCTTATCTGATGGAACCACAGCCAACTAAGGGTCTCCTTATTTGACCTTAACTTTCCTGTTAACCACCTTCAGCTTTAACTCAAGATGCCAATAATTTTCTTGGCATCCTTCCACAGAGTGCTGGGCCAGATTCTGTTTCTAGTTACAGCAGTGTAAACTCTGGAACTGATCTATCTCCCGCTTCTTCAACCTTGTCTGAATCTCAGACCAGTTCCTGCCTCTCTGTAGATCTGACATCTCTTAATTCCTTGCCTAGAATGACTTACAACTAACTCCCTTTTTTTTTGGGTCTTGCCTTGCATGTTTCTTTGGAAATTTTGCAGGGATTCATGTATTCATGCTGATTTTATGTAGTGGCTATCAAGTCTGACAGAACTGAGTTTGGTGTGTTTGTACAATGAATATTTCTTACATTCATAAAATTTTAACAGCAGTACTTTTTCTACTTCTTTGCCATTGTAGTTAAGGCTGGATGAATGGAAAAAATATATTCAAATAATATTTTTATGGTAATTTCCTTCAGCTATGTCTTTAGTGTCCACAAGCATTTGACATACTAAGTAAATGGACTTTAACAACTAATTTGTTTGGAAGAGGCTGTAGCCTTATCCATCCAGGTGAAGGGGAAAATATGCTACATGACTTATTTGTATCTCAGTTAATTTAAAGAACTAGACTGCCAAATATTGAACACCCAATGAACTCGCTACCAATTAAAGGTAAAGCATTTGCACACACACAAACACTCACACACACACAACATTTAAAAATCTAGAATGAAGTAGAACAGTTTATGGACTAATCTTCTTAGGGCTGTTTCATGGGCAGAAAAGCAAATCAATAGTTCATTATAATGTACTTGTTCAACTCTGCTCTATTTAGACTTGAGAATTTCTGTAATTCAGTGCTCTGGATTTACTTTTAAAGGCTTTATCAGATAATCCAGAAAAAACTCCCATTGTCACACTTTCTTCAACAGACTTGGAAATTAGTCTTATATCAAAAAGGATATCCACTCTGCTATCCCATGGGGTGCTGGCTTATGAGATTAAAACTTGTGTGTAAATTGATTCAACCCACATGTCAAATGAAGTTATGCTCTATTGCCAGTCATGATCAGTTCCTGAGGGCATTTCCCAACACCTCTGCACTGGAGTTCCAGCTCAAGGACAGTCTGTCTTCCCTTACATTTGGAGAATATTTTTCTCATTAGAGTGAGGTTATCACATCTTCACAAAATATTTAAGACAGAATTTTATGGATGAAAAGTTAAAATATAGAGTTTCTGTTTCACAACAGATTTCTGTGGACAGGAATGCCTCTTACTGTCCTACTTCATAGTAAGTAACAGCAGAATGCCTAGTAATCCTAATTATCAGTGCTGTCTTTACAACATAAATTTATTTTGAATGAAACATTATGTTCAAGTGAAACCTGAACCTGGTAACTCAGAATCTCAGGAAGATTGCAATAGCCAGCAACTAAGCCATTTATTACTTGGCAATATGTTTGTTAGTTTCATATTTTTACTGTTGTGCAAAATAATTTCTGACATTTCTCAGACATATATAATAATTTATGAGTAATTAATTAAAATGCTACATCACTAGAACTACACTCTATTAACTCAGACAAATTGTTTCTGTAGGACTGTTGAAAATGCCATAAAAGCTTGATTTTTCTAAATCTATAACTATGAATAAGTTTTGAAAAATTGTGGGATATTTTTCTGTTACTGCCTAGGAATCCCTTCATGTCCTCTTGCAAACAGGAAATGCACGAAGTAGGACTAGAGTTCATTTTAAGGGACTGGAGAGATAAATGTGTTTTTATTGATCCCTCGGTGCTGTGAGTCACAATGTTTAAAAGGGCTGCTGCCAAAAAGTTAAATAATAAAAAAATCTCTTTCCCTTCAATGCTTTCTAGCTTTATTAGAGATCAGTCCAAGTGGGGCACATGTAACTAGAAATTGTAGTGCCTTTTGAAACTGTAATAATTGCAAATGCTGGGCCATATTTATATATGAACTTCAGGCTACAGATGAGGGGTAAACAAACAAGTTTATATCAAATGAAGGTACTTTCCAGTGTCAAATAATTTAATTTCAGAATTCCAATTTTTAATTAAATCATTGTTGAATCTACAAAGTGTAGTATATTCATGCTCTCTTAATTGGAAAATAATTTTTTTTTTTTTTTTTGCTAAAAATAACTCAATATACTTACGTTCCACATTATAATTTTAAAATATCACATTATCTTAGAAAGGTGGTGGCCACTTTAGGAGGGGTGACAGCAAAATCTTCTGAGGCAGTCAAAGCAAGATAGATCACATCAAGGACGACCTGGTAGTAATGAACAGTCCTTGATTTGCAGACAAATGGTCTCTGTGACCTACTAAACCCCTTTAAATTTTGTAACTCTTTTTATTATGTTTTTCTTCAGTCTTGGCATGCTATCAGTGAGTTGGTGTGTGAGATTAGTTGTTCTTTGGACTGCTCTTAGCATGTTTTATTTTTCATCTGTAAAATAATTATTTGCCTACATCAGCCAAAATTTTTGGATAGAATTGCTTAAAACTGATTTCTAAATACATTCTGAAGTATTGATATAAGTGTCTCAAACTTCTAAGTGGGCACAGGATTCATAAAGCATCTAAAATCTCTGAGGGCTGAGAGAGTTCATCAACATTGAAGAACTGCATTCATTCTAAATAGGAAAGATGCTTTCAAAGGACCCTAAATCAATGAGCCTTAGATCCCTCAGTCACATGAACAGTTTTGAAAATGTTGTCCTGGATGCCTTTTGAACATGTGACAAAAGAATGGCAAAGAGTGAATTTTGTAATTGATTATTTTGAATCTGTACAGGAAAGCCACCAGAGTTTAGTTTGGATTTTTTCCCCCCCAAATTCGTGTTTATTTTTTAATTTCTTTAGAAATTAATATAAATATATTGTAGTAAATTCAAAAAATGTGGGCGCAAGACTGTGGAAACTTTGGTCTGGGAAGACCCAACACATTGAAAGTCTGGTATAAAAAGTATATCTATTTTTTGTCTCCGATATTGTGCAAGGAGGATAACACTTTATTAAAAACCAAAAATAATAACTTGATGTTCCATAATGCAGTTACAATACTGCCTTTCTGCTTGTTAAAGTGCAGAAGAGGGGAGTTATTTTACGAAACACATTATAGACTGAAGGCAGCATTTTCATTGTTTGGTTTCTTCTCTAGAGCAATCTAAGACTCACATCAGGGTTGCAATGTGGGTTACTGAGATTTTCCCAAATATGAAGTTTTCAGACAGTTACTGTAATTTACATTGTTCTTTTTCTAATTAGAAGGTGATTAAGAACTCATTTTTTAATTACGATCTCTCTACTTAAACCAGCAGAGGCTATAATAAGATCATATCCCAGCAAGGGTTTTGTACATCTGTATACTTTTTGATGCATGCAAAATATGCTTATCCTCCAACTTGCCACCAAAAAAAACATTGGGGAAAAGAATCTTTCCATCCTTCATCATATTCTGCTTGCCCAGGACTTTGTATAGGGTTTCCCACAGCTAGTGGCTTCTGCTGTGGCTTCTTGCTGTGCCCATCAGTTTTAAACTGCTACAGAAGAAAAGCCGAACCAGCAGTTTTCCAGAAATTCCTGGAGCCTGTTGTAATTCTACATTGCTGTTAGATCTTCTGCTAAAAAACATTCCCAAGAGTTATGCTGGCTGGTCTTGAAGGCTTTCTGCAGCTTCAGATTCTTCATGTGCTACAACAAGCTTGCGCTTGCGGTCTGGGGGCGCTTGGAGGATATGTACAGCTGGTACTTTTGTGCAGCCTCACTGAGGAAAAAGAAGAGGTTCTCAAGTGTTCACTTCTCATTAACCTCACAATCACATTCAATTACATATTTTGTCAAATAGTTCAAAGTGCCCACTGTGTTTCCTTGGTGGGTAGCCCTAGCATTTCTGACCAAACGTTTCTGCTGCTAACTAGCTGAAATTTCAATTGGTTAGATATACAAGGACATGGTCCCAATCAACTCACTGTTCATGGGTTCAGATTGAGAAGATCGCACTTCTAGACAGAAATACTTGTGCAAAGAAGCAGCCAGCAATATTTCCAAGTGTAGAATAGATTTTACACTAGATTTCACAGTAGTGTTCATGTGTGTGTGTTTCCCATATCAGGAATGTTAAGTTCAGCCTCCAATCAGCTGTAGAATTTGGATGGAGTTTCACAAAATCATCATATACCTTTTTTCCCCCCCTTCCTCCCTTCAGTTCTTTTCTGCATACACAAATGTGGGATATAGATTAAGGCATTATGTGACCTTGCTTTTATCACAATACCCTGCAATATGATAAAAGAAACATTTAAAGACTCTCTGGCCATAAGTTCAATATTCTCCCCAGCTGATTTAAACCTGAATCATAGTAAAAAAGGCAGACTAATAAAATACTGTATGATTTATGTTACTTTTCTGTTGACAGCTCTTCTTCCTCTCATGGACAAGGGTTGAAAGTGCCCATTTTAAGCCATCAAGTAAATGGCTCCTGGATGCTTTTACTAACATCGGTTGTCCTTTGAAATTTTTTCCTGAGTCCTTGCATGCTACAAGCCAAATCTGATTGCGAGAGGGGAACAAGGACCTCAGAAACAATAAAAGTTAAAAACAATAAAAAGAAATAGATAAAAATTTACAAAAGAAAGGTAAAGGAATGAAATGCAGTCATTTTTTTGCCTCTGACTGCTTCAGCATTGTTAGCTGATGGGATTTCCCAATTGTTGTGACTCGAACTGACCTTTCTGCTGACTTTTGCAGCCATGATTTCATCTATACGGTGAAACTATAATGCTGGCCGTGATCAGCAAATGTAGCTTTGTTTTTATGCAGAACTAGAGGTTTTATAAATTTTCTAATGTGTCTTCATTGTCATGCTAATTCTACAGAATGGATGCTGAACAATCAGGAAGGTACAGGAAAAGCTGGTCTGCCTGGAAAAAAAATCAATAGAATTAGTACGCACTAATTAGTGGTGCAGCCATGTTTAACCTTCAAACCAGCAGTAAATGTGGGGAATGTATCATATTTTTCTTCATGTTCAAAGGCCTAGCATTAAGGACAGATATGCTCTTGCTCTCATGTGCCTTTCTGATTCTAGGGAAGAAAAAGGCCAAAATGGCTCCGTGATTTTGTTGGCAGACTTTCATGGAAAAAAGGTTTGATGATGTCCAAAGGTGGGCTGGGGGAAGGGGGCAGACTGCCTGCCCTTCTGATATACAGCCAGTCACAGAGATTTTCTTAAACTGATGTCAGTTCAAGAAATACCTTATCTGTTTTGGTAAGCTAGGAAGTAATGCCTTCCAGAAAAATAAAGTACAGTTAGCACTAATTAAAAGAAATAATAAAAAATATGTTTTCACTACCAGACATAGTTTCATACATGTTTCAAACAAAAGGTCTATATTTTCACAATGTTTTCTTACATACATTTAATACTTCAGCAGACATGGCACCTGAAACCAGTATATATTACATATTAAAGTTCTTGATGCTTGTTTATGTTCAGAAACAATTGCAAGTTTATCATACATACAAATGTAATAATCACAACATGTCACTGAGTAGGTTCAACAATATTCTTCCTATCAGCTTCTCACTGAGTCCTCCCTATTCTCAGTTATTTATTCTTGATGTATGATCAGTCACCTGATTCACAGGGCATGCAACAATCAACCTGCTGATTAGATGACTGAAATATATATAGGAGCATTTTAGCGATGAAAGGCAAATATTTGGCAACAAGCACAGATTTAGATTATCAGCTCTAGAAGCTGGTTGGGTAAGGTGGCAGATAATATTTCAAGTTATAGCTAGTCCTCTATGATCATTGTTGAGGTTTGACCCTGGCAAACTGCCAGGGACCTACAATGTCTGCTCTCTATGCTCTCTCCTGCCACAGCTGTGCAGAGGAGAGGAATCAAACTAACACAAACACACTGGACTCATGAGTTGAGATGAGGCAGTGGTGGGGAGGGGACGCATGAGATCATGAGCAAACAAAGGGAAACTTAAGTTGCAAAATGATTTATTAACCTAACAGAGTCGAAGGATAAATGAGAGGTAAAAATAAGCTTTTAAGACACCATTTCTCAGCTCACCCCCTCCCTCTTTCACTCAACCAACAGCTCCGGGGTGGAGGCAGGGTATGGGGGTTTCCCTTTGGTCAGGGTTAGTCCACCAGGGAGAAGAGTCCTCTACTCAGCCATGGGGTCCCTCCCACGAGAGACAGTCCTGTGTGAACTTCTTTGGCGTGGGTCCAATCTCACGAGCAGCAGCCCGGCCGAAATCTGCTGCAAACACGAGTGCTTGTCCNTTTCACCTCTTCCTCCTCCTCTGGCAAAAAAGAAGTGCGTGCCCCCATTGTTTTGATTTCTTCTTAAATATGTTTTCACAGAGGCGTAACTAACATTTCTACTTGGCCCAGGTTTGGCCAGCAGCATGTCCATCATCTTCAGAGCCAACAGAGAGTGGCTCTGCTGGACAGGGTGAAAAACTTCAGAACCTTCACACAGGACCCACAGGAGTCATCTTTGTGCCCCTCCCTACCCACTAGCAAAAACTGGGCCAAGTAAAACCACCACAGTCATGCAGTACTAAAATCTTACCCCCTCCCAACAACAGAAAGTTGCCATGCTTAACCAGTTTCCTACACAAAACCATTTGTAAAAAATTATAAAATGTGGGGGTAAACAATTTATGATTATGAGATTGTGGTTTGTATTGGTATTTGAGATTAGACATTCTCAGTCTTATGGGTTCCCAATGTCAAGAAAAAAATGGTGGTGTGGGTTGCCTTCTGAGGGTTGATAGGAAAGACTGGGCATGTTCAGGTGTCTCTTGAAAAGGTAACAACTTAGTATCTACATTTTGCCATAAAAGGACATTTGTGTGTCACACAGTAAAATTAATTTTTCTTGTCAGTTTATTAGATTGACTGCAGTGGGAGTCTGAAGGCTCTAATTTCCATTTATCTGACTAATTTTTTTATGAATTTATTACATTTTCATTATTCTTAGAAACAAGTACAAGGCATATGAGAAGGGAAGCTCCTGCTAGCATGAGTTATTGTCATGATTTGCACTGCAGAACGATTCTGCAGATGAGGTGGAAGCTGGGCTGTTCTCTGCCTGAAGAACAGCTTTCTCAAATGGCAACATGCACTGTGATTTTTAGCATCTATGGTACTTGAGCCTCATGTTTCAACATGCATTCACAAGTACTCAGATCTGACTATTTGAAATTAAAGAATAACAATCATGGTTCTGAAGGCTCTGAATTATGTGATGTGTAATGAAAAAGAAAAAAGAAGAAAACAACACTGAGGGCAGTAGAGGAGTTAAGAACTTCCTTCAATTAATAGAATCTTATTTTATGTGTACAGGGTTGGAGGAAATGCCATGAAAATTTCACTGTCTCATTTGGTGTGCATAAACTATATTAGGATTTGAGGGTATTTGACCGAATTTAAATCTGTGGACCTATAGAGATCGCAAGCAGTACATTCATAGTGCTGCTAAATCAGCAGACTGAGCATTGTGTGTAACAGTTGCATTGCAACAGAATGAACCAAGAAACACAGTCCTGTCTTTTCTTTCTAATTGAAGAGATATCACTGGAATAGTTTCCAAGACTAATTGAAAATTTTCCAAACAAAATATTTGTGCTAGAACATCGTGAAATTTGAAACTATAATTATATTGATAGTCAAATATTTCCTGTCTAATAAAATTGGCTTGTGAGGCACTGAATTCCTTCTCTGAAATTTATATTGGTTTATGTTTGGTACAGGGCACTGTGAAGTCTGCAGTGAGAATCTGAAACAGGGCCTGAACTGAGAGGCAAGGCAGCTAAAATGAAAAGCAGGAATAACTGTTCTTTTCAGCTCAGAGAGAACAGAGAAGTTCTAAACAAATGATCTGTTGAAAAGTCTTCATGGGCCAGATGCTTCAGCAGAAAGAGAGCAGGTCCACACAAAATTTTCCAGCCAACCATCTGAAAACTACAGCTTATTCTGGGAGCAGATCCATTAAAAAACTGCACTTGCAGAGCATTAGGAGGCCTGAACTATCCAGGAAAAATTCCCAAGAAAATAAAAGCAAAGTCACATGAACCAAGTTACTCAAGGAAATTCTAATTGTGTTTTCCTGAGTGTAACTAATGATTCAGTTTCTCTCACCCCAGAATATACATAACAACAGTGAGAATCTTTAATATATTGCAGCCCCAAAGAGAAGCCCCAAGATGTAATGAAGGTTCAGTGGCTTTTGATAAACAGCAGTGCATCCACTGCAGCCAACCCTTTGCTCACAGAAACGTTGCTGCAGTTGATTCAGAAATATTTTGATCAGTGCAGTCAAAAAGAACATCACCTGTTTTTCAGAATAGCACAATTGATGAGAAATGGCTTAGCTTTAACCTGTTCTGTGAATGAGTTCAGTTGCATATAATTTCACACATACATAAGAACCAGTGATGTCTAGCTTAGGTATGTTGTGGAAGTACAAGATGAAAACCATAACTCAGAGCTTTTTCCAATTTATGGCTTATTTGAAAAAAGTAATGTATTAACGAGGGCTTTTTTATCAGGAGTGAATTTTTCTCCTGTAAGTTCATATCTGTCTGCATCCTCCTGTTCTTAAATCAGAGTGAGAAAAGGTACAGTCCCCAGCCACAAATATCAGGGACAGTTTCAGCACTGACTTTGAGAGGAACCAGGTTGAATTTGGAGGACAGACTGCAAAAGCCATGTATGCTAGATGAATCAGCAGAGGTAATGCCAGAGGGGACACTAAACATCCTATGTACCATCTTATCCCTAGCTGAAAGTAGTTTCTCTACAAGAAATACAAGGATATTTTGTTGTAATAGTAAATATGCTCTCATTTTTGGTTTTTTGGTTTTTTGGTTTTTTAATTTGTTGGTTTTTTTGGGTTTTTTGGGTTTTGTTTGTTTTTTTGTTTGCTTTGTTTCTTTTTTTTAATGAAGATTTGGAAATTTGAAAATAATTCTACTCAGACCCAAGCAGCAAGTGGATGAGAAGGATTTGACAGCTGCATCTCCACAGGGTGCTGCTCTGGGAAACTGCAACTAGGACTCATTCCCCTCTTCTCCAGCAGGACAGCCACATGATGACCTCAGAGGGACCACAGGGCTGACAGACCTCTGGAATATGCTACATGCTGCCCACCATCCTGAGCAGCTGCAGGTGGCTTCTTATGAAAAGCAGTCATGTAAAACCCTGTTACAAGTGTACTCCTGTTAATCTGACCTCTTTTACTGGTAGTGAAATTTTCTTTTATTCCCTGT
The DNA here is from genome assembly GCA_013400915.1 of Pardalotus punctatus. Classification (NCBI taxonomy): domain Eukaryota; kingdom Metazoa; phylum Chordata; class Aves; order Passeriformes; family Pardalotidae; genus Pardalotus; species Pardalotus punctatus. The sequence continues at coordinate 50,148 of VZTX01014545.1, forward strand.
TCCATCAGGACAAGACTGAGCACTGAAAGAGGCCCTGATGTGGATATAATTGAATTATGAAGAGCATGTGTTTTCCATTTTAAGCAATGTCAGTCTAAACATTTAATTAAGAAGTTTTAAGTAAATATAATGTAGTGGTTGTCAGTCTTTTCAAACAAAAATTTTATTTTCTAAATAGCCACAAATTCCACAAATTACATGCACAAACAATGTCCATAATATCTCATAGTTGTTTCACTTCTGAATCCAAAACCATACCATTAGTTTTGGGGTTTTTTCCTTCAGTCTATATTTCGAAAAAGAAAGGAAGAAACAAGCAAGAGCACGAGAAGCATACTAAATGTTCTTGCTTTTTGCTTTCTACAAGAAAGGATTTTGACTGTTTGAGATCAAAAAAAGCCCAGAGCACATCTGTAAATAATAGCTCAGCTGTCCTGAGGAAAATTTGTTCATTGGTCTTATTACCTCAACCCTGTGTACCTGCCTGTAGGCTAAATGAACAGATAGTTTGCCAAGATGAAACATCAACATCTGGAATACAGAGTTTGACTTGGGATGCTGTAGATTTTACTCCCAAATTAAGATGGTCTGGTAACCAAGGCTGATAGGACATCTTCCAGAACAAAACAGAGCAAAAGCTAAATGGCATAGCCCCTGCAGCTAAACAGAGAGACTAGTGGTTTGTCTCCTGCCAGTTGTTACTAAAAATAAAGTAAAAATAAAATTAAAATAAAGAATAGAAAATAATAAAAAACCTAAGCAGTAATTTTTAAGGGTAAATATCTTTATGTCAGTATTCTCCATCTCTACTATTAAAATTAGTACAAAATCCATTAGCTAGAAGACATAATCTATTTCATCCCATCCAGAATCATAATAATTATGTTATATGAAATCCATGATGTACGTGGAAGAGAATAGGTCAAAGAGTAAGTCATGGCTTTGCTCAGAGTAGAAACCTTGACAAAGATGCCCAGCTCCGCACAACTGATAAACCAGTTCCCCGTGTGGCAACTTGCCATCCTGTTTCTTAAAACATATGCAGCATTTGTTCTAAAATCCTGTTTAATAAACAAACCACTAAATTTCACACAGTCAATGGAGATAATGTACAGTCTGGAGAAGAGCAGGGTCCCTTTCATATTTAGAACTAGCAGATATATTTGAAAGAAATAGCTCAGCATATATCTTCTATTAGATAATCACCTGGAGCATTAAGATAAGATGAAATGGAAAGCAAGTATCACTGAGAGAGAGATTTAGCTCCTGCTTCTATGGAAAGGGTGTTCAGGGAGTTTACAGATATGGGACATCATTCTTACTAAAGCTGAAGTGACTACCTGACTTGAAACTATATACTATATACATTAATTCCTAAAATTAAACTAGTTTCTGGGCTGCCCTAAGCTCTTATGCATTTTAATGCAATTATCTTACATTATCAATCCATAGTTTTAAGATGCAAAAAATTCAAAAGAAGAGATGCCACCATAATCAAATAACAGTGAATACAAATCCAGTCTGTAAAACAAAATAATCTTTAACAGTTTAATTCAAATGTGGCCAGTATGTCACTTTAGTGAACTCAGTCGACTCAGAAAATGAAGTTATTATGGAGTTACTGCTATGAAAATTGCTGTGTCATGAGTACCTCTCTGTCAGTCCACGCTGGCTTGACAAGACTTGCTTGGCAGGGTCGTAATTTAACCCTAATAGGCAACTACTGAGTATGAAACACCTTGGGGCAATGAGCTGGCCGAGGCCTCAGCAATCAGGAGGTTGTAGGACTGGAGCAGGGGCCAAAGGCTGAAGCAGAAGTTGAATGTTAGGAGAAGAGGATATAAACAGAGTGAAGCGCCACAGAGATGCTAAGTGAGGGATGGTAAGCGTTTTTATTGAGGGGGAAGAGCACAAGAGTCAGGTTTGGATTCAGGAGAAAGGTGCTTGCAGGGTGGTGTTTCAGGTGCATAAAGAAGTCACCTACTGAATCTGTGAGCATCCCAAAATGGGATGGGAATGTTCTTGCTCTGGAAATATTCTTTGTAATTCTAGGTGCATTTTTCCATCTGGGGAGAGCAAGTGTCTCAACATGTCTCTGAGATATTGAACCCTGAATGTTCTCGTGTTGTGGACACACAGTCATGAGTCCACAACACGGACAGTGAGTCTTCTCCAACCCATCTTCACACCTCAAAGTCAAAGACTGAAAAACTTGAACTGACTTGAACTAGGATAAAGAAGAAATGTGGCTGTAAATGCAGACATTGAGAACAGCCCACGGGCAAGGGTCTGCTTAATCCTCCCAGAACCCCAGAATGTTGTGAAGGAAGGTAAGGAGAAAATCATACAATCACAGAATCATAGAATGGTTTGGGCTGGAGGGGACCTTAAAAATCATCTAATTCAACCCCCCTGCCATGGGCAGGGACACCTTCCACCAGATCAGGCTGCTCAAAACCTCATGAGCCTGGCCTTGAACATTTCCAGGGAACGGGCATTCACAAATTCTCTGGACAACCTGTGCCAGTGTCTCACCACTCTCTGAATAAAGAATTTCTTCCTAATTTCTAATCTAAACCTACTTTCAGGTTGAAGTTTACATGTCCTTGTAAAAAGTCCCTCTCTAGCTCTCTTGTAGGCTCCCTTCAGGTACCAAAAGGCTTCTACTGGGTCTTAACAGAGCCTTCACTTCTCTAGACTGAGCAGCTCCAGCTCTTCATAGGAGAGGTGTTCCCACCCTCTGATCATCTTTGTGGCCCTCCTCCGGGGAAAATGATTACTCTAGTGTGAAGTTCAGGCTTTCCCACCTGTGCTGCTGACTTATTTGGATTTGCTTTGTTTTTCTTGCCCACAGTACATGATACAGCACTTACAGCTCTGTCAGCAGTCACTGGCCAGCCTTGCGTGCCAGGAGGAGAGACCCTCCCATGCATTTGTGACCTCTAGGTTTGATTGTTATCTGCAGGAATGAGATGACTAAGTTAAAAAATGCTCAGCTGGTTCATAATTCAGCAGCTGAAGGAGACAGGCTGCTGAGAAGACAGGAACCATTATACTCTGCTCTCTGGAGATGGGTCCCTGTTGAAGACAGCTCTAGACCAAAGCTCTCAATACCATCAAAGCCCAAGTGACATATACCATCAGCTTTTCTTCCAAGTTGGATAATATTTCACCTGAAGACAAGTGTGTTATCTGCAGCCCTGATTTCTGTTGTTGTGCAGGGCAGGGATTCCTCCTCTGTGTTTCTGGGTGTTCATCTGTAAACAGCCAAAATTACTGTCAGCCTCATAATTTTTATAGCAAAACACAGTTTATACTCCTCTGTCAAGCTACTCTGATTGCAATATCAAACAGACAAAATCTCAGAAGCATTTCAAAGTCGGAGAATGTGAAGAAAAAAGAGTTTTTATTCTCTTGATGGTGCTCAAATGTGGTAAAAAATTTGGTATTACTGAAGAGGAGGCTGGGTGTGTGGGTACCCACATTAGCAATTAGCTATTTCCTGGTTTATTCCCAGGCTATGCTCTGGACTGAGCCAGCAATTTCCTTCTAAAAAGAAGACCTAGAAACAGTTGACATGATAATTTGTTCCAGGGTCTGTTTCTGGATGCAGCCTATGTCAAGACTGACTCCTTCCATCTAGGACATTCCTCCCACATTATCCCAATGTGGTAATGCAGCACATATCCTTGGTGTCATACTATGAAAAACACAGCTGTGCCAGAATGCATTCAACACAACCCTCTCATTATTCTAGGTATTGTGAACTGGAATATGATGATGAATAGTATATCCCTGACACAAAGGAATCCCCATAGGAGGTGATGCCTTTATTTTATAGCTGCAGCCGTTACGTCTTGGGAAGAATGGTGAGTTCAGTGCTGATTGCCCTGTGGGGCCTGTAAATATCAGGATTTCTCAGCCATTAACATGGGAGAGACAGTTGTGAGACCACTTGTGAAATCACCTTGTTAGGAGAAAAATATCTTCATCTCTTGGTAACACCTTTGACTTGGTATAGAGAAAGAGGAGACCTATTCTGTTCAAGCTCACAGCTGGTGAAAAGTAACAAGAGAATAAAAAAGCATCAGTCAGAAATATCTAATGACACCACTTTGTAGAATTTATCAGAGAAAAGTTGTTTTCCATAAAAGTTTCACCACGGATTCTTTCACTTATTTGGTGGGAAAAAGGCATATAATTGTCTATTTTCAATAATCCAGCTTCTTTTATAAATCAGCCAGAACATACTGCCTCCTCATCACTATCCTGCTAAGCATCACATGTAACTGATATTAGGAAATGTAAAATAAGCTCAATTAACATTCTTTTTTTTTTCCTGAAAACAATGTGCCACAGTCCCAAGGGGATTTTCGGGAAAACTGGTGGGTGTTTATAGCAGTAAAATAACATCTTGCTATTAAATTTTAAAATCTAGTTCCCCAAGAGATACAAATTCCATATCTATGTGCATATGAATGTACATATTTAGGGTTTGCTTTACTCATCAGAGAAAGAGCCAGTGGTGGGAGGCTGGAACATGACAGGCGCTCAGTAGCTGGTTCACTTACATTTTACAAGAGGGTTGAAGAAGAATAACACCCCCAAGAGACATTAGAATTCTATGTCAGAAGTCTGTGTCAAGCATAGAGGCTCACTTGCCTCCTGAGAGGGACCACTGGTAGCTCACCTGGCATACAGAATTGTAGAAGTGGGTAAGTATAGATCAGATCAACACCATTTTCCATTAGTTTTTGTTGTGTTATCTCTCTTCCAAATATAGATGTGCCCTTTTTGCCTACAAGTGGGACAGGCCGTTTCACAAACATTATTCTCTGAATTTCTGTAGATGTTCTTATACTGGTTTTGAATGAATTCCAATATAAAATATATTATTTGACCATATACCATAGAGTTTATTTTCTTGACAATATTCTTCCTGGCAATAAAATTGCAACCAGTACAGTTTATAGTGATTATTCTAATACTTTTCCAGCTGACATCAGCCAGGACTCTGCCTCTGCAATGACACTAGGGCTGGCCTATTTATGTAATTATGCTCAGGGAATGCAAATCCATCCACATTTCATTGAAAACATTGTAAAGGTTTTTTTTTTTCCTTATTTAATGTCAGAGTTGTATGTTTTAGATTATATATAAAAACTTGCATAGTTACTAGACTCACATGGCACAAAGCACAGGCCAGGCAGAGTTTGCAAACTTCATTAACATGCTTTGTATTTAGTTTTTTGAGGTTCTAGGGGGTTTTATTGTTTTAGAACATTGGCAAAAGTACAGGCAAGACTATCAAAGCCCTAAAGGTTAGAAAATGAAGCCAAATTCATAAAAGACTCTTACCCAACCAACAATATACTTAGGGAATATATTGGCTCACAAAGAAGATGAGCAAAACTTTTTGTATTTTCCCACAAGCTGAACTGATTTTCACTGCAGTCCTTGTGTTAATCACTCTCAAACACAAAAACTGAGCTACACCCCTGCATATGTAAATAAAGAAAGATTTTAAATTTAGAAGATAAGGGTCAAAGTTTAAAAAAAAAAACTGTAGAAGTATGAGAAAAGATGAGGGTTAAAATGGTACCAAATAACAACAAAGCAAGGTATATAAGCATCTTAATACTAATGAATACAAACTTTTAAAATTGCATACTGCCATTTTTGTCTACAGCTCTAGTGAGCTGAGAAGCAAGGAAACTTGCAAATGCAGCTGCATACAGGGCACTGAGGAAGGAAACTGGGTATATTTCTAGGAATGCTGGAACAGAGGACTTAAACTAAATATGTTTTCTAAAGATAGACTTTATTTTTATTTTGGAAAGTAAACCAAATTCCTCTTAAGCAGATTGTTTTTTGGTTTTTTTTTTGTTAAAGAGAAAGCTGTAATGTCAAGAACTTGAGGATAATATGAAAAATCTTAATATAGCAGGTGTATAATTTAATTTACGACTTATTATATTTTTCTATATTTTATTTTCATATGGTGTGAGCACTGTGCTATGTAGCCATTAGTTGAATGTTCTCTTTGCTTCTCCTTCTTTGTAGTTTTCTGCAAGATTTATGACAAGTCACACTATGGGGATGACTGGCTCAGGCATCAAAAGCAATCTTGCCTTAAGCTTATTTCTATATTGCATAAGATTTGAATCATACCAAATGTTTACCCTTATAATGCAGCCCTTGTTCTTTTTAAACTGCCATTAACTGGTGCTGTGAATGACCAGTTTGGGACCATACTTGCCTTCATTAATGTCAACAGCAACTTGGCAACAAAGAAAGTTGATTCAGATCCCCAGATAAAAGGCATTAGGATGCCTGTGCATGCATTGCTCTTGGTTTCAGAAGACTTTATAGAAATTGTGTTTGGATGCAAAGACTTTGGAAACAAACACAAAAAATAATAAAACTGCTTGGTTGCCACAGATCAGTGTGAAATGCTGTTTCTGAGGAAGAAAATCCTTAACATCATGATACTGTTGATAAAAATGTGGCAGTAATATAGTCTGGGGGCTGTTTGAGGAAAAAGAAAAAAGGTTTCATCGTTTACTTGAAAAAGACTACAAAATGTGCAAGTAAAGGACTGGTTTGATTATGTTATTGCTGAAATTTTGCATCAGAGGACTTTGTATTAGTCGTTCTGTCAATAATGTCTTAGTCTGAATGGCAAAATCGGGAATGTGGTTTAAAAAAAAAAAGTTACCTTATGTTCAAACTCACTAGGTTTAGCCTTATAGATACATTTCCTTGTCTCGTGGGAAGAGCAGATAATTTGCAAGTTAGTCACCTGATCTGGATACTTGCAGCACATTTGTTTCTCTCCTCATGATGAGCTTTTGAGTTTTGCCTAGAGAAAGTGTGGACTGCAGGAAGTATGCTTTAACAGGGGAGAGCTGTATGTATGTGATACAGAGCCACAGGTTTTGATGCCTTTACTGCTTTTGAGTTGTAAAATTTTTCATGAAGAATATTTATTGCAATGTTACATTATGAGCTTCTGTGGTGGTGCTATGAACAGTAATTTCATGCTTTTGTAATGTATTGTTATTTCTTATTCTTTACATGCTGTTACAAGCTTTTTCTTCTTTTACTCCTCTATATGAAAGTTTGTGAATAAATATACATTTCAAATTTATGGAACTGGTGAGTTTCTAGAAATATGTAGCACTCCCTATATAAGTAAGAAAAGGAAAAGATCATAGAAAATAGAGTTGGCAGACATTTGTTCAGGTTATGCAGTCTATATTCAGCCTCAAGAATTCAACTCTGCCTTTGCCACCCCTAGCAAACATGTCTAATTCCTCCTTAGAAGCTCACAGTGACAGAGATTTCACAATCACCCAAGGCAATCTATTCCCACACCTAGAGATTCTTGCAGATAAAGGGTTTTTTCTGATATCCAACCTGAATTTCTCTAGCTGTAATTTGAGTGTATTTCTTCTTGTCTTCTTTCCAAGGACATGAAGAACAGACTATTCCTTTGCTCCTTGAGACAGCCCTTTCTGTACTTATAGACTGTTGTCGGGTCTTCCTTCAGGCTTCTCTTCTGTAGACTAAACAAACCAAATTCGTTTTCAATTACAGTTTAATGTTGCTTAGCTGTCTGTGAGATGTAACCTGGAAGAGGCATTTGCAATGTACACAGAATTAGGACAGTTAAAATTTCGGAAGACAACATGAAGTGTGCTTAGTTTTATATGCTTCTGTCCAATTTATTTCCTAAATTTAAATTTAGAGCTTTGTCTCACACTTGTTTACAAGTCTCCAGACTCCATCCCAGAGCTGAGTTCAAGTTCCAACAGCCCACATAGCCAACAGAGTACTTTATTCAAGAGTTTTAGCGGAGGTCAACATTTATATAAGGTCAGTTAAAACTGAAAATTAGAATGCTCTGAAAGGAAATAACAGTGCTTTAATATTTTTCTGTGGCTGTAAAGGAAGATTCTGTACTTCAACTTCATAGGAAATTGTTCTCAGGAAAAATAAGATAGTTCTTTCTATTGGTATATTATTTACCCAGCGCTTTTTTTTTTTTTTTTCCATTTTTCCTGAAAGCAATGGGGGGATTCATAAAAAAGCATTAAATACAATTAATTTGGAAAAAAATAAGTGAGTAAGCTTGTATCCATGCCTAATTTGTCTCTCATATTCATGAAGACCTCAGAAATTGTTACGAGGCCTCTTGATATTTCTCATAGAATCATAGAAACACAAAAGATGCTGAGTTGAAAGAACCCATCAGGATCATTACGTCCCCCTCCTGGCCCTACACAGGACACTCCAAGAATCACACCATGTGCCTGAGGGTGTTGTCCAAACACTTGAGCTCTGTCAGGCTTGGTGCTGTGACCATTTCCCTGGGAGCCTGTTCCAGTGCCCAACCGCTCCCTGAGTGAAAAACGTTTTCAATATCCTCCCCTGATTCAGCTTCAGGCCATTTCCTCAGGTCCTGTCCCTGGTCACCAGAGAGCAGAGATCAGTGTCTGCCCCTCCTCTTCCCCTGACAAGGAAGTTGTAACTGCAGTGACGTCTCTCCTCCAGGCTGAACAGACCAAGTGACAACAGCTATTCATCACAGGGCTTCTCCTCTTGACCCTTCACTATCCTCACTGCCCTCTTTTGGACATTCTCTGGTAGCTTTCTATCTTTTATATATTGCGGCATCCAAAACTGCCCCCAGCACTCAAGGTGAGGCTGTTCCAGTGCAGAGCAGAGCAGGACAATCCCCTCCCTTGCCTGGCTGGCGATGCTGTGCCTGATGCCCCCCAGGACAGGGTTGGCCCTCCTGGCTGCCAGGGCACTGCTGGCTCTTGTTTAACTTGCCATCAGCCAGGACCCCCAGGTCCCTTTCCATCGTGCTTCTCTTCAGCCTCTCATTCCCTAGTCTCATGATTCTTAGCATTTAAGGTTATCTGGGTTTTGTATGAAAGGAAAGATTAGCCAGCCACTTCCTCATTAGTCTCCAAGTGCTATTCTTTCAACTGTTCTTTCTTTTTCAACATGTACAATGAAGGGCTTATGCAGTTGTCTTTGTTAAAGGATAAAACATTTTTTTCATGATCTGTTTGTTTTGTTGTGGTTAGCATAAAAAGGACTGTCAGTGATAAATTTATAAGGCTTCAGGTAAAATAATCTGGAAAATTTATTAGCATCGACTTGCACAAAATATTATTTGAAAATGTTTTATCTAAGACCATGTTATCTAATCTATACAGACAAATAGGGAACTGGTTTGGCAGCCAGTAATAGATTCAGGGGTGAGAACAGACAAATCATAAAGTGATGTGACTTGTCCACCTTGATAGTACAGGGGGGGAAAAAAAGAATGGTAAGAATAAGGAAATGCTCTTACTTTTTGCTTTGCATCAATGAGAAGGAGGCTGGAATTCTACCTTCAGATTTGGCACTGGATTTGAAAGAAGAGTATAAAAAATGGAAGCAAGATTGGAAAAAGTTACAGCATACGGTAAGTTTTAGAGGTGACCTGACTAGTGCATAAGCATGTTCATAAAACAGAAGATATTAAAAGGCTCTTTAGAAGAAAAAGAGAGAATGCTTTCAAGCCAAAGGCAGACAAATTCAAATAGGAAATAAGGCACATGCCTTTTGAAGTGCGGTAGAATCAACTGAGATTGGGTACAAGAGAAGTGATAGGTTTTCTATCTCATCATGTCATCAGATGAAGACAACCTGCTCTCCTGTGAGAGGTATTTCAGCAAAGCACAAGTAACCAGGCTCTGCTGGGGGACAGCAGGGTGACAAGGATGAGCTTCCAGCATGCAGGCAATGACAGCAGATCACTTATCCCTGTGGTTTCTCTTTTGCAGTCATAGCACTTGGCAATGAACTTAAAACTCTGAGTTAGGAAGGATCACTAGTAAGTTTTCAGTTCAAATACATCAGCTTCTAATTCCCTTATACAAAAGTGGCTGGTAGATGTTTATCCCTATGCTGGTTGCTCAACGCCAACTGCTTGCCTTCACCTTATTCACACTGCCAGTTTTGAATTCTTCCATTATTTTGCAAACAGCCTTGCTGAGTTCTGGTAAAAATGTTTTGGGCAGAGAAAAGTCAGTGAGAGATGAGCTGTTTCTCCAAGTTCAGCTCTCAGGCTCAGAGGAATTTGCTGTGTACTTCTGTGCACTTGAAGCATGGTTGGTCAGCTGGTGTCACCCACCAGATTCCTCTCCAGACAGAATTCCAGTGGAAGGAATCAAGAACCACTTCAAAGTAGCCACTGTTTTGGGTAAGGACGTCTTTTTCCCACTGATGTGTCCAGTCCTCCAGGCCAAACTGTGTGCAGCTCCTCTTCCAGAAGCAAAAGCCACTAGCCAAGTGACAGAGATAAAGAAAAGGACTTTGTCACCACTCTGGGCAGATGCTTTAGAAAATTAACTTGGAATCCATCAAGGATGTAAATATTTGTTACACTAAAACAGAAAGTACAGGGAATACAAATCTGCATTGTGTTCTCTCTGTTATGCCTATTTGTAGCATTTCCTTTCCTAAGCTTTATTTCTCTTAGCAAGATACCATTGCTTGGGGCATTGCCAATACAGATGATTCTGTGTGCTGAGCTCTGCTCTTTTAATCTCAGATTTTCCTTGATGCCGAATACCTGGATGCCAGTTCACATCTCTGTTCCTGAGTAGCCTTGCTAGGGAAAGGCAGCATAACAAAGTGCCCACTTCTCCTGCTGAAGTGGCTCTTCAGGACAGGATGCAGCAGAGCTTGGCTCACCCATGGTGATCACAGACATTTTTTCTGTCCATTAAGTAAGTCTGGAAGATTTGCTGGAGAAAAGAAGTAAGCACTTGCTGGAGTCTTCTTTTGCCTTCAGTGACAAGAACTGCTCTCTTCTGTCAGGTGCTTCCAGCCAGGCAAAGGCATGAGTGTCCCTTGGGCTAATGAGGTGCCAATCCTTTAATGGGCTGCTCATCATCAAGGCTGTGAGGGTGCTTGTGGTGTGTGCCCAGGCCACATAGATCCCTGAGGAGCTCTTTCATTGCTCAGTGCTCTCACATTTCTGTTCCATAACTTGGTATTGCACAACACAGGTTCAGGTCAGGCCACTCTTGCCCTGGATGCAGAGACCTACCACATCTGAATCCTTCCCTCTGGGGATCTGCTGAGCCCCACATCCGAGGAGGTGCAGTGGTGAAGGAGATGGAGCAGCCAGGTTCACACGTACTCCTGCCCTCTTCTTCTCTGAACAGAGCAGATCAACCAGAGGAGACATCCTGGGCAGGAACAGAGCTCCTCACAAAAATGGTCCCTGTAGAGACCATTTCTGCAAGGGATGTAAAGCACCTGTTTTACCAGCTTTTATTAATCTTGTGGAGTCTGTTTAGTGTTGCCATTTCTCTTTCCCAGTTCCACCTAAATTCTATTTCAGGCTTTTGTTGTAGTTTTTTACAAGTTAACACTTAAAAAATTATTAACAGTATCCCCTCTTGTTTCTGCTTTGCCTCCCCTCCCCCTTTCTCACCAGCTTTATTTTCTGCTTTTAATTGTATTTTGTTTTTCAGGAGAAATGAAAGACTGTTTACTGATCCTGTCCCCACCCTTTCCTTTCCTGTCACAGCTGGTCCTTGAAATTCGATGGAATAATAGCTCTGCATGTTCTGTTCCCTGTCTCCTCCCCCCCGTCTCCTAGAAATGAATTTTGGTATTGTTGAAAGATTCCAGATGAAACTGCCAACTCAGAATGTCTCACACCCTCTTGAAAGAAAATTAATTTAACAACTTAAAAAAATATAGTTGCTATTTAATTCTTTCTTTTAATGGTGAACAAGGGGTGAAGGAAGATTTGGATCACCTTGGATAGACCCAGTACATGCTTTCTTCTGTTGAGCAGCCTGATAGTTTGATGGACTGTGTTGAATAAGTTCAATTTTTTATCCATCTGGAATATTCATGCAAACGGGAACAGACACCTAGGAGAGAAAGCCTTTTTTACTGGGGAGGAGGGATTCCACTATTTCTCTTTTACTCTGGACATTGAAAGTGGAAGTTGAAGAATAATCCCCTGGGAGAGTGGGCGGAATGGAGCTATGTAAGCATATAAAGATACTTTATTTTCAAGCTAAACAGATAGTTCAGGACATGGCGACAGAGCTACAAAACAGACGAGATGGGGTTATTACAATCATCCTCAATGTTATACTTTTCCATGTGCAATGTTTGCTGAGTGGAATTTTAAAAAATCATGCAAACAGCTAAACAAACAGATTTTTGGCATCATTTCATAAAAAAGAAAAAATGAAGGTTGAAGATTAATAAAACAGAAAAGAAAAGAACAACCCCACCCACCCATTCATATTGCACGGAATTCAAGTGGCAAGCTGGTTAACAGTTAACCTGGTCATGTCTATAAGTGATTTATAAATTGATCAAAGGCATATGTGATCCTAGTCTTTATTGGAACAGTTGTCTGAGCAACAGCTAGTGACATTGGTCCTGGTGTTGAAATGGGAGGTGCCCTTCCTTTTGGGAAGGGAATCAAAGTTGATACATGGTTACACAGCTTTGGTATTTTACCTGAAAGAATAATGCAAACATTATGACTGTCCAGTAAGAGTGTGTCCAAAATCTGCCTTCTGTGTATGTGAACCTAATCTGATGTCATTTTGGGGAGGAAAATACAATCTTGGTATGCAATAAGGGCATAATTTTCAGGATAGCCTTGTCTCATGGATAAATGTAAATTAAAAAAAAATCAAATAAAATAATGTTTTTTAGATGTTTTAATTGTAACTCAAAATATTAAAATCTTTTTAGCACTCTGAATCCAAACACTACTTCCAGTTGTACAATAACAAGTGAAAAGTTGAACCTGAGAGGGTTTAATTATGGTGTATAAGGAGAAGCTATTGTGGTTTCAAACTCCTTCGTCTACTAATAAATTCAAACTTCTTCATCAAATCCATAAAGCACTGCAAATTTTCATGTACAACTCAGAGAAAATGAAGGTTCTTATTTGGAAACCCACATAGTTCTGCAACTTTCCAGGAATGCTCCTCTGCAAGCGGAATTAAGCAACTCACAAGGAGAGATCATGTGGGAAGGTCAAGGCAGCAGAAGACAGGAAAACTTGTCCGCTTTGTTAACACACCTGTCCTCCCTAGCACATGGTGGACTAATCTGCTCCATGTATGTAAGTCTTTGGTATTTGCAGTCAGAGTTTTTCTTGCCCAGATGTTTTGTAGCATCTCTTCGACTATTTGGCAGGAAATACCTAGATTTAACCAGCCTCCATTGATGAAACTGTGATGAGAGTGTGCTTGTGGCTTGCCTGTGGCATTATTTCTTCTCCCAGGCGCTCTTTGTGTTTACAAATATAAATAAGCATAACACGGTCTGGTGCAAATACATAGCAAGGTTCTGTCATTGCTAGAGTGATTTTTGTAGCAAAAATGATGGCAAAATCTAACAAAATCAGTGCTGTCAAAGCTCATTAATTGTCTAGTATTGCTGAAATAAGCAGGAAGCAATCTAGCTGGATAGAATCCATGTCTTAAGTCAATGTGTGAGACTCATCTCAGGGTCTCCAGGGCTGGGCTTTTCTTTTGTAAGTGATGAAGAATTATCACTTACTATATCTATAGCAAAATGATCTTTAGAAGTTCAGATTAAGTTCAAATAGTGACTCAAGACAATGTTCCAAGACAAGCTAATGCTTAAGATAGCAAACTTTCTATGCTATATTATACGCTTTATTCATAGCTTAAAACTTGACTGGATAAATAAGCTTTTAGTTTGACTTCACTGTTATTTGCTTTTTAACATGAGTTCCCAGTGAGTGTTTATTAAAAAGTTCACAAATTTCATAGGGAAGATGAAGGGAAATGTTAAAGTATTATGGTGGAAAATAACATAACATTAGGGTTAATTTAGGCCAGGGGAAGCACATGTGATTTCTTCCCTTATGAGGGGAGCAACACTGAGTGATGTAGACTTTATCTAATATCACAGTGTCTCTTCATTCTCTGTTGAACTGTTTTATTACTCTGGCACAAATCCAATCCTTGTCTTTAGCTATCTGTTTGAATTTCATGGATAGGAAAATAATGCCAGCAGAAATTCAACTCCAGACTGCTGCTGTTGATGGCTTTGTGTCTACATGAAACACTGAGCAAGCTCATTTCCAAGTTTGTTGAAGTTTTTTGTACTGAGATGTTTTACTAGGAGATTTAAACACTAGAGAGCTTTGTCTTCATGTGTGTGGACACTTCTAAATATCCCCATGGCTGTTTAGCATCAAAAAAACCAAGACTAATCTAGTTAACATATTAAAAGAGGAAAAAATCTGTCACACTTTATAAGCTGAACCTTGCTGAAGCTAGTGATTTATTATTACAATTTTAAATTTTTTATGCTAACAAAACTCTTCTGAGGGTCCATGGTGTTTCAGAGATGTTCACACACAGGCAACACAGATCCTATGAAAGAGGTTTTAGGGGCTTGTGTTAACAGAAGGTGCTAGAGCATTTACCATGCTGGGATTATTGGATATTTATATTCAATATGAACTTGATGGGCTGCCTTGGGGTGATGTTACGATATCCTGCACTCCCTATTGTTTGTGTGTATGCCCAGAAATGTGGTCCTGTAGCTTTAACTGCATCCAGCAGGGAGAAACTCTGCTGGGCGCGGGTTGTTTTGAAACTCTCCCCCAGGCTTCTTGGCCGAAGAGCAAGGGGGAGGAAGGGACATTCCTGGCTCTAGCTGCTGCCACTGCTGTGGCTATTGCTAGTTTTTTCCTGGGATTTGCTTCTTCCTTGTCTCCATTCTGGACTTTTGTTTTTCTCACCTGAGAACCCAAGAAGCCCCCAGAGGACAGTAGGCAAGAATCCTACAGGGGGGCACCAGAGCAACTCCACCCCCCCCCC
>VZTX01014545.1:65094-249777 GCA_013400915.1 Pardalotus punctatus
CCCCACCGTGGGGACACCCGGAGACAGGAAGCTATGCCTGAGGAAAAGGACACTAAAGTTCACCAGCTGTTTACTCAGGTTTAATAATTCCTTTTCCCCTTTCCCCTTCCCTTGTGCCTTACAGGGCACCCTGTGTGTTTTATTAAATCAACAGTTTTTTTCTTTTTTCCACTTTCATCCAAGAAATTCTGTTGTGGTGGGGGAGGGGGATGTCAGAAACCTTTGCTTTGGGGGAGGCGTTTATTCAGAGCACTTTCCGCCTAGAAAATTTTTCTCTAGCCCGAGACATGGGCACAGGTCCTTAAGGCTAGAAAGAGATCAGAACTTGGGACTTTGCCTCTGCTTGACACTTTTGGCCACCTAGAGAAACTAGAAGGGCTGCCGACAAAAGGGGAAGACAAAGATTTGGAATAGTTTCTCTCCACTTTTGTAGGTAGCAGTGGAAGGGCACATGTAGTCCTGTGGCCTTATATCAATGTGCCATTCTGTTTCCCTTCAATAATAAGTTCCATTTCTGCTTTCACAGTGAAAAGTGTAATGCTTCCTACAGCATACAAGTGCCACACACTGTGATATTTCACTGGAAGACCTTGTCATTTGTTAATCAGCCTGAGTCCTGGGAGACCTTCAGCTTGATGATCACTGAACCTGCAACTACAGCGTTTAAAAAATTTAAGATTACATAATATATTTTAAACTCAGAAATGTGTTCAAAATTAAAAATCCTCTAGCTCACCCCCTTTAGAAGACTAGGCCCTAATTCTCTGCCAAGTGCTAAACTGTCCTGGCTCCACAGTAATCTACCCTTCCTTCTCCACTGTAGACACCCTTTCAATGGCAACTGCTAGTAATGATATATGCAGCCCTATTTGTCAGAATATGTAATGTCTTTAATTACAGCCAGCCTTCCCTGCTGCCCAGGTTTGTTCCAGAAGAAATAACACAAGTTGCCAGTTCAAGCACTTCATCTACTCAAACCTCAAGGTTTTTTCTGAGTGATTGTTTCATAGCCAAGAAAACTGTCTTTAGGTTTTGTTTACCTAATTCTAAAACCAGCCATTCAGGGAATGGCATATATCTTACAGATATGAGACATTGACTCAAAATGAAACAAAAAAGTTCCTCAGTGACTGTATCTCTATCTGTATCATAGTTTTGTCCTGTATGGACTGTGATATAGTGAAGGCATTCATTGTTCAGTGTTTTTTGAAGGAAATAAAAAAGCTACCTGGTCCAAAATGTACCATGAAACTACCAGGTAAATACTTCAGAAAGCCTGAGCATGAAAGTAAGCTACAAGTGTTTAGAGAGGGTTACTTGAAAGTTCTCAATAGTTTCACTCAGTTATTTCAGATTATATTGCTGAGTGCTTTTTACCTCAGCCTTACAGACCAAATAAATAAAGATTGTGTCCAAGTAAATGTTCACTCTTCTCTTAGGAAAAAAACCATAACAGACTCAAATCAAGTCTCCATTATTCACAGAGCAAGTATTTTTTCTTTTCTAGTTGCTCAGAAATACCTTTGGCTTACCTTTTTAAATGACATTTATGGCAAAATCCAATATTCAATATTTGAAGTTAAAAGGAGTTCATCCTAACTAGCACACATGCTCTACAGCAGCAATACAAATATATCTCAGACAAGCTGCATGACACAGCAGAGAGAGGACAAGACATCTATTCAGGGGACAGAGCATCTGTTCCTGACCCTCACATAGCTCTGCCATGTGACTGGAGGGGAAACGACTCTCCTCAGCTCTGGTTTCTCTGTCTGTGAAAATGGAGACAGATATTCATATCTGCCTTCTGATATGGTGTAGAACATTAATGAAATAAAGTTTTTTGAGCTGTGCTTAAAATTGTTGTGCTTACAATCACATGTACACTTTTACCTGGAGAAATTAGTATTCATCATACCGTTTTAGAAAATATTCTTAGACTTCTCACTGAAGAAGAAAATTGTTTTCTTTTTCAGACATGAACTCCTGAGTCTTCAGATTGACAATTAGGATTCTATTTACAGGTCAGGTTGTATATATTTGTGTGAATTGCTAAAAGATCATTTATGTGCCAAGAACAGAATCAGCAGGACAGTCATGACAGGCAGCCTTCAAAATGTCCTTATTTTTGTTTTTTCTGAACTTTGTATAAAAGAAGATACAGGAGATAAAGATTTGAAAAAAACTGGCATGTCTATTCAGATGTGTATTGCTGCATCCTCCAACACCAAACAAAGCCTTTTCTACTTAAAAATTCTGTAAATGGGTGATGGGGGCTAGGTCTGTAAGCCAGTTGATCTCAGAGCTTACTGAACAAGAAATGGTAGAAGTAAGACAGATATCCTGTGAGGAGCTTGTAAAGACGAGTATTTTATACGGATGCAGCAAAAGAAAACAAAACTAAACAAAATAAAACAAAACTTGGGGAAGGGAAGTGAAGAAAACAGTGTTTTGAATACCATCCTGGATAGATATGAGTTCCTGAATTCCTTAAAGCCAGAGAAAAGGAGGTGCTTTGAGTAAGAGAACTATGATTGTTCTTTGTGATGCCAAAAGACATAGCAGAAACAAGTGGGAGGATTCAGACCTCCCGAGGTCAACTGGGTGTTCCGTCCTTCAGTAGCCTAGAGCCATGTAACATCTCATTAGAGAAATAAACATCTAACCCAATTTTTATTCCAACACTTTGCTTATCACCAGAGAAAATTGAAAACTGAATTATTGAAATGTATCAAATTATTCATAAGCAGCTTGTATTATTATGTATTTGTCCAGTTCATTGACCTATTTTATTTGCCAGTTTCTCCTTTTCTTTAAGCATTGGACTTCTGAATATTCTGTCTGCCTGCTTTGGTAAAAGTCTTTGTTTAATGTCTTCCTTGTGTTTGGATGAGATGAAACATTTGAATCACAGCAGTCCCATGCTGCTGTGTTTTTACACTGATTATATACTTGACTGAAATAGAACTTAATCTCAGACCCTACTAGTGGGATTTGAGATTAATTTGATGTATGTAGACTTCAGGGCTGGGCAAAGATAATGAACTAAGATACAGGCACAAAGAGGCTGCTTAACAGACATATTTTAATTCACATCCACCAAGGAGTGATGTGGGGTTTTTCTCTTGAGTGTCAAGAGGCCTTGTTCCTGTTTGTGCAAGGCCTTTTGTAAAACAGGGAGTAGCAGGAAGCTAGGAGATGTGATCAGTCTTTTTGAAGTCTCTCCTCCTCAGCCACTGTGTAAGGGGAGACAGGCATTTGAGAACGACTGGTACCATGCTTCAGGGTGGTGGAGGGGAAGGGCTTCTGCTGGGATAAGGAAAGTTTTGCCTTCAGAGTAGTTGGTAGAGACGGCAGTCAAGAGGCTATCAGGGAAACCTCTGTGTGTGAAGATTATTTATTTGGAGAACCATGGGGACATCCAGGGACGAGGGACAACCAGTCCATAAACACATACTACAGGGAATGTGCTGTACAGCAACAACCCTAAGCCAATGACCCTGAGTGCTGTGAGAGCAGGAGGTGAATGGATTACAGATAGCAGGGAAGCTCGAGTGCCTTTTCCATAAGGCATCTCCTATGCCTGCTTTCAGTGGTAATGCTGGATCCAGTGTACCCTGGTACACAACAGGTAGAGCTGCAGATATGTTGTGCTTAAGGCAGCTGGGACTGTGTGTGGATCTTGCTTGCCTGGGAATCTGAAAGGTAATCAGAATGACCTGCTCTACCAGTTTTGTTTATCATACCAGAGCAGGTAGGAGAAGAACAGTAAAGGACACAAAAGTCACATAAAAGTCACCCGGGATAGAGTTTTCTAGACTAGAGAGGCTATCTAATAATTTGTAGAGGTCATTCTTTGTTTGGATAAAAACTTTGCTGATGTTTTTTTCAGCTGATGTCACGTAAACAGTGCCATGAACTTTTTTAGTGTCTGCTTCCAGTGTGCAGCTGCAATTATAAAGTAAGGGTATGGAAAGTGTTGCCTTAGAGCACAGGAAAAATGAACCGCCTTAAAATGATTTTGCTCTCATGATTCAATTAAACAACACAAGACTGGCTAGAAGTAATTTTAATGGTGTGAAATACCACCTTTCATATCACATAATCCCATCTTTCTGTCCTGTGACAATGACAGAGAGCCTAAACTGTTTTGTCTACTCTGAAAACAAAAATTATGCAGATTCAATGAATGGTATCAGTCATAGAGCAACCAAGAAAAGAAGCAGTATAACTTGTATGATTGTGTTTATATAAGTTTTGGATTTTTTTCTAAGTTTTCAGTTTTCTAAGTTTTCAGTTACTATGGAATTGCCATCACCTGCCAAAAAGGTGCTCAGGATGTCACAATCATTTTATCTCACAAATGTTAAATGCTTCAGAGCACAGAGAACTGGACAACCCTAATGCTAGTCCCTCAAGTTTGGGGAAATTTATCCCTTATAGATTTAACCTGACAATAAATATTCCAGTCATCCAAAAGCACAGGAAGACTTCATTTAAGTTTTGCTTTCCCTCCTGTCAAAATAAGCATATTTTTTCACAATGTGTTGTAATTTGCTTGCAGTGTCTGCATTTTCATGTGAGATTATTAAATCAGTTGCCTGCATCAGGCACTGAATGAAACTCCAATCAAAGCATAAACCCATCCTGTTGATGGGGGTAAGCAAATGTGCTGTAGATTTTAGGTCTGTCAGGAACATTGTATCATAAAGAGTTATCACAAACAATGTGTACTCAGCTTGCACTTCCATCTGTGATTATTTTGCACTCACAGCAGTCCAAGTAATGAGTATTACCTTGAGATTTAAAAAAAAAAAAAATTAAAAAATAAGGAATTAAAAAAGGAATGTCTGTGAAATCCAGCATATGTTGTTTGGACACATTTGAGCTACAATCAAAAAGCAGATATATTAGTCAGTTGGGTTTCTGGTTTAAAATGTGCCATTGTGGTGGGTTCTGAAACAGATAAACAGCTAAAGCCTAAGCCTGGAAGTTGAACAGCAGAAGTGCAAGCAGGAGTCAGATTTCAATCTTTGCTTCTGGTCCTAGAGATACTATGCAAGTCAAAAGTAGAGGTGGAGGGAGAGATTTGTAAAATGAGTCCCTGTCGCCTTATTTCAATGCTCTGACCTAAGGGCAAATAGGAAAACTCAGAGCTGTGTGGCATGCACTTGAAATGAAGTTTCTGTGTTGCATAAAGTAACATCTCTTATTTTTACTCACACATAGATCTAAGAATGATGATGAGTACAGTCCTTCAAGAACCACTTCCTCTTGACACGTGATGTTGAAATTTCGTACAAAATTCATTTATATTAATATGACTGTTTCTAAAGCAGAAATGGTATTTATTGTCACATCCTTGGTGATGTTCTTGAACTTATAATTTCCTGTTTAAATCATGAATTCATAAGACCAGGATAAAAATTACACATGCACTGTCTGTCCAGACAGGTGCACTTAGGCCTGGCAGAGATAGACCTGTAGTGGTCAGTGGTCGACCTAGAGGTTGCAGGAAACACAGGAAGAAAAAGAATCCAGGAAAGGCAAAGATTTAGGTTTCCACTGAGGAATTGCAAGGTACAAAAGCACTATTTACTTCATCTCACATTGTTCTACACCTCCATGTAAAGTGGGTGCTGCCATGTGGTCCAAGGATGTTTTTTCTGCTCTCTCACATCGTAGTTGGTGAAGAAACAGTTGGTGGTGCAATTCATGCCCTGGAGATGTGTTACGGTATTGCGCCATCCTGGTTTCCATAGCAGAAATATTTCATAGTGGGAAAAAAACGAACATACTGGTGGTGACAAGGTATTGCACCTTTGAAACTGTATATAGTCTTCTATTTGTAAAACTACTACATCTTTCTAAAGAGGCTCTTTCATCCTAGGTAGGTTTAGCAAGGAGAGTGTATATATACTTGAACTTGGTTTTGCAAGATGCTCTGATTTCATTGGGTTTATTTCAAATATCATGTACAGTTTCTCTCTCAACATGCCTGAAATGTTTGCTAATTTGTAGCATTCATATTCTGTGAGGGTTTGTTATAAAGAGGAAAATGTTACATTCCAGTGAATTCTGGAAACAGATCATGGGGAAATGTTAGGAAATTTTAAACCAGGCAAGTTAGGGAATGGAGGAGCAGATTTCTGAGGGAAAAAGAATCAGAAAATAGAAAGAGGAATAAAGTTAGAGAAGGGTAGATTTCTGAAGGAAAAAGAAACAGAAAGAGGAATAAAGTTAGTGATACAAAATTTCTCTTGTGGAAGTATTGTGGAAAATAATCTGATTAGCAGGGCTGATTCATATTACTGAAATTACTGTAGTCATCACATTTTAAGACTTTTAAAAAGTATTTTCCACCCTGGCAGAAGTCAAGAATATCTTTTATTTCAGCAGAAATTGAAGAGGATGATAAACATGGAGCTGTTAACATAGATAGTGGCTCTGTCTGGACCATGGGGTAGGTGAGTTCTGGAAATATTCTCAGTATTCTCCTTGGTCGTGGAGCCCAGGGATCTACTGGAGTGTGCTGTGGATTCTGATCCTGTATCAGTGTTTCCTTACAAATTAAAACAAAGGAATGGTGCATGTACAGGTCATGGCCAACCATGGAGGCAGAAAAAACCCAGGGTTTATAAAGGAGACCAGGACCAAGTCTGCATCTGCCATGTGGTTTCGGCTCAACTAGATTGACTTTACAGATTTTCTTTCTGCCTTCTATTTTGAATTTTGGGTTGCCCACCTACATATAAAGAGGAAGAATGGAAAATATTTGCAGAGAATATTACAGGAAGTGCACTAATCATGATCTGGGTACAAGTAATAAGTCCTTTAAGAACTTACTAATATTGTACCAATTTAGTTTAGTTTAGTAGTAGTTTCGTTTGTTTTCTACAAAGCACCCTGATGCCTTTAGCATTGCTTGTTCTGCTGAATGGCATGTGTCAACTGTCTCTTCCTCTAGGAAGATTAGTACATATATTTGTATGAATATGGAGCAGCTTTGCAATGTATATTTATTTGATGTAGGGACAAACTTCTTCATCTGACTTGTTTTCATAAAGGTTTTTTTGTACATGAGCCAATATCAATGGGCAAAATGCTATAAATCTTTTGACAGTCTGGGAAACAGTCTCAGTGGAAATATTTATAGTAAGCAATATTTAGTTTATATCTATTATTGGCAAGAGAGTCATCAAAGAAAATTTCCCTCCTATGACGCAACCTGCACTACTATTTGCTCTGTAACATAATGAGGACATTTAGGGTGTCATAGTTGAAAAGCTTGTGTCAATATTGACATCTTCCAGAATTTATTGTTAAAGAATATAAAATGCACAATGTTTGAAGAAGAGGAGATTGCTTCTTCAAGAAGGCTTAGGTGTTTAAAAAATTGTAATAATTTCACTTGACATTTAGGTAGGTCTGCACTGACCTGATGGGTTCAGTTTATAATGGAGGTTATCTGCTGAGCCCTTTAGGTGTTGTTCAAAAACATCATCAATAAACTGATTCAAGCAGATTCTCTTAGAGATGTGCTTCCATTTATTGCTACAAAAAGTAAAAGTAGGCATTAATCTGTGATTTTGGTGAGTTTCTGCTTAGAGCCCTACTGCTGGTGTAAGCTTCACTGATAAAGAAGCCATTTACAGATTTACCCTTTTGTTCTTATTTTCATAGAAGCTGAGCTGATTCAGCAGGAGATGACTACAATAACTTTCAGATAGATAAGACAAAAATAAGACTAATAATAACTTGTCTTAGCTTACCATTTTCTTTACACATTCTTCTTCAGAGAATGTAGGTCATCACCAGTAAAACACATTTTCTTCATGCCCAGCTGAATTATAGGGTGTTTGGCTATAGAAAATAGCAGTATTTTAAATTTGTGCCTGCAGAGGACTAGATGTAAATACAGACATGTAGAAATAATAACAAATAAATTGAAACATTACTTCATGTGCTTTTAGAGCACAATCTTTTAGAGCTTTTAGCTCTTTTAGAGCTCTTTTAGAGCTTTGGCTAAGTACCATTGCACTTTATCTTAAGGTGTCCCCTGTTCATTACACTCTTCCCCACAAGGAGTTCTTTAGCTGGGCAGGTTTTATGCTTTGAAGGCTTTCCTGTTCAGATCTTGGGAAAGCTTTCTCTGAAATGTGAATCTTTTGCAGCATTATATCACAAGCTCTTGAATGATTGGACCTGCCATTCACCTTGGGTTTTTCCAGAGCCCTGTATGTACTGCTGGAGTAAAGGCCATAAGACAGTAGCATCTGGTGTATTTAGACTCTGCTTTTCTCTTTGAAAATTATTCAAACAGGAAGAAATGGCTATAGATGCCTGTGACATTTTCTCCTCACACCTCAAAAAGGCCACGAGATTACTTGACTCATACTGAAGCTAACTGTAGTGAGAAGGGAAATCTTGCCTGGGAATATTGAACAGGTCCAGTCATTACCTAGCAAGCAATATGACACTCACTGTTGTCTGACATGCAAATTGATTATGACTAATAAGTCCCTGACCCTGACATTCCACTAAATTTTATAGACTAAACAGAAGAAGAAAAAAAACAGCAAGAAAATCTGCTAATCCAAAATAAAATGGAAGCAGAGTTTTTTAGTGAAATTCTTGGGATTTTAAATCCTCTTCCTAATGTCACGCAGTTTTGGTTTTTCAGATGAAGTGCCAGATAGGTTTTTAAATGGTTCATTACCCACATGGTTGATATAAACACACACATGAGCCAATGAACTCTCTCCTTTCTATAAGAAATGTGGGCTGAGATCCTTAGGTAGGATTTTTACCTGCTGGAAAAATATTTGGGGCCAACCTAGGCTGCACACTTTTTGGGCTACAAAGTATGGCTACTTTACTGTTGTAGAGACCTAAGTGACCTTCTAGCACAGGAGAAATAAACTATATTATGTGACTGGTGAGCTCAAAAAGTGAAAACATGTGACATGTTTACTCACTGCTAAGTCAACACATCTACTGGATTTTGAACTTTCATAGGGCATACAGAGCTGATCAGGAATTAGAAAATTGTGCAGAAGTGGTCTGGTTGTACTAAAATGTCTGTTTTATTTCAATTTAATTTTATTTAAAGATGCCTTGAAGCACATTAGAAAAGAAGTCACAAGAGGTATTGTAAGAGATCTCTGAATTTGGCAAACAAACTCAGTGGTATTATCTATGGATAAGCCCGCTTGATGTTTCCCATCATCAAACTCTTTTAAACCTTGCTTTTTAAGTTGCTTTTACTTTTTCCAAGCTAGGGCTAAAACTTTCTGTGCCATAGTTTTGCCTCAGGTTGTATTTTATATTTTATATTTGGAAAAAATCAGGTTTGTCTGAGGGTAAGGTAATAATTCTGGCATTTCTTTCCATTTGGGAAGTTTTACTGTTTTATACTTTAATAAGGCTTGAAATTTGTCTTTTATGTACACCTCATTATTATCTGCCCCAATTCACCTTTGAGATGTTGTAATTTACACATAGCTGGGGGACATTTCAGAGCTCAGCAGTCTGCTCTTCCTCATCATGCTCAGTTCCTTCCCCGCTTATAGGAACAGCTGGAGTTTGCACATGCATTTCCCGTAGCATGTTTGGGCATATTCTCTTCATCAGGTCCACTAAATTCATGCTCTTCTTGAAAATGATACCTCGTGTTTAGTCTGGCCACTAATACTTAGCTCAAGCTTGGATACTGGGACAGAAAATAAAACTAATGTCTGCTCACAACCACCTTGCCCATATATGGTAGAGGCAGAATCTGGTGAGACCAAAAACAGGGAGGAAAGCTGAACTGAGGAGGAAAAAGATGAGAAATACCAATAAAACAATCACCCAAAGAAATTCCTTCTAAGGAGTTAAATCCAGGTTGTGCATAATGCACAGTAATGAGTACAACGCAGTACCCAAGTGACAATGGGAGTCCAACAGAAAATGATGGTGTGCATTCATGTAATGAAAGCCTGTATTGCCTGATTAAGTTTGTCCAGGCAGTTTTCATTCTGGCCTTCCTCAATCTCTGAATGCTTGGCTTTGAACCAAAGAGTTCTTCAAGTTCTTCTAACATATAAAGTGTCATATATAAATGGTGCCTTTGTTTTGAAGTTTGTCACTTCACTGCTTCCTCCTCTTTATTGAAGAGAAACAGAACTCATTAAAGATGGTCATGAACAAAGGAAAATGTATTGGTAAAAATTACTTTGTGCAAAAGTTGAAGTTGTATATTGGACTCCTGAGGCTGTTTTGTAGAAGCTGAAAAGAAAATTATGTTTTTGACATGAGGAACACGACAGCTGGACTCTTCATCAAATCCTTTTGCTTTGATATGCAGAAGTACTTGCATGTTAGCTTCACAACAGATTTGACAAAGAAGCTGCTGGCTTACTCCAAGCTTTCTCCAAAACACTTGAAATGGTCATTGAGAAATGTTTATTTAGGAAGAGATCAAAAAGCCCAAACCCAGACAATTCTCTTTTACAAGCCAACCATTAAGGACAATGAAAAAAAACCCATCTGGCTGAATGGGGGTTGTAGCAGCTGAAAAAGGAACAGAGATTCTGGGGCAGTAATTTTGACCTTGCTTCAATGCGGTCTTCATTTTCATTTGTGCTGCTCCTTATTTTGACCAGTGAAAATGTGATCCAGTCCACCAGCTCTTTCTTCACAGAAGGAAGCTGCAATGTTCATATGTTCCTTTTATTCACTTACCTACAATTCAAAGTAAGTTTCAAGTTAATTTATTATTAAAAGACAAAGATCAGATGATCTGGTTAGTCACACACAGCTTTTAGGAGAAAGTAAACTTGTGGTTGTTGGGTTTTTTTTTTCTTCTCTTCCCTTTCAGTCCAGTGTGACTTTATTTAGAGAAGAGAAACAAACAAACAAACAAAAAACCAAATCCCTAGATGTACAAAAATCAAAGCAAAAAACCACCAATATCTGCTTCCTGCATTGGAGAGATTCCTGATCCAATGGAAAATGGGCTTGTTTGGCACACCTGTGTTTTGGGGGAACCCTTGACAAGACAGAAGCAACAGTCCTCAAGGCAAAAAAGAATCATGAGTCCTCTGCAGTGCGAGGTTGCCCTTTAAAGTCAGACACACAAACACAGTAGGGGGATGACAGAATAGAATGGAGAGAAACATGTTATTTCCTGTTTAGTGTCTGAACCTTTTTTTTCTTAATTTCATTTTGCCTGAGCAGAACATTTGGGAAGAAGAATGGAGACCAGGTTTGGTGTCAGAAGATAGCTGAATAGACCTGGATATGTCACTCCCTTTCCATTTCCTCTTCCCCTCACCCTGTTGTTCTTTCCATTTTTGCACACTAAGATTCTCCTTGAATGAAGTCTCCAGTTGCTGGTTCCACATGTGTGTGTGTTGACCTGCCTGTGCACACTTTTTATCTTCCAGTCCCTCTATTGACTCACCTTGCCTATGATTCCTCCTGTTTCATGCTGTAGAGTTGCATGGCTACTGCTGTGATTCAGATTAGACCTTCTTACTGTGTGATCTTACTCTTCCAGAAAAACCTTTGATCTACCCTCAGAGTTCTTTGCATAATTTTTCTTAATCCCAATATTAGCTTGTTTTTAGCAGTTTTTATTTTGTTGTCCATTAGCAATCTGTGAAACTACTTCTCAAGTGCTGTGTCTTCAGGAAGACTTGTATTTGAAGCATTCCTCAGTTGAAAAGAGGCCACACACAAGCAGATGGATCATTAATATGTCCCCATAAGCTAGAAAAACCCTATAGCCTTTATCTCATCAGTTCCCAAACCAAAAAAAAGGGCAAGCATTCATTTTTGCTACCTGATAAGTCTATGGGGACAGTATCTGAAGTGAGATTTTGAACTATGCTTGAACACATCCATTGGAGACAGAGCTGTAAAATGGATTTTCAGCCTTTAGGACTTCTACACCCATACCAACCAAGCAGAGAAAGAAGTTCTTACTGAAGAAGGTACAAATCCAAGGAAAGCCTCTGCCAGAGGGGAATGATCCACCTATGTCCATCAAAGGTGAACATTCCGTGCTATATTACAGTAGCAGGACCAGGCAGCTCTGGTCAAGGTAGCTGTCATAGAAATCATCTTCTTTGTAAGTTCTGATGTTCTTAGTCCCCTAACAGTGCATTCTCCTGTATTGTCCCCAGCATCAGGCTGCCTCTGTGCTGCTCATCACAGCATCTTCTTTCCCAGGATAGACTCCAAAAACACAACAGGGATGTCTGACTCCCATACATACTGCCACATTTCAGATGCTCTTCTGGAGCACCTTTCACAATTACATGAAGTATCTCCCCAGTAATGTGCTTTAGTCATCCTCCTGAGATTCATAACTCAAGTGGTCCTGTGGTTTGTCATCAATGCCAGCAGGTTCTCTGCAAAAACAGCTACTGGAATGAGAGTGGGATGTAGCCAGTTATAGAGACCAAAATGGCTAAGCATATGATATCTGTCTTTTGACCAATTGTAGAGTTCCTCAGAGCCCTAGAATATAGATTATTCAACTGCATCATGTTTTATACTCTAGAAAAGGAGGCACAAAAATCCCAGGAAGGCATGAACTGTGCGGAGACCAGCCATCCAAAAATCTCTACACCAGCAAAATTTCACCTGAATGGGATATCTCAGGTACTTGAAGAACCACATTCAAAATAGTCTCTTTCTTCTTTTAAAGTTGGTTCTAATGTATTTTAGTTTTGTTTTGTAAAATCTTTTCAGGGTGTGCAGGAGAAAACATTGAGGTATTCAGATAAAAGTTTCTAGCATGTATTTCTAGGTGACAAACTTTAAGTGTTGCTTAAAAGATGGGTTTTAAGTTCCTTTTTAGATACTTGTACTCAAACAGTTATGCTGTTATTGTCTGCTGCAAACTGATCACAGGTGTGTGTTGCTGGCAAGGGTCAATCAAAGATGAAGAAGTCACTCACTTGGAAGTGAAGCTTGTCTATGGATTATCCTTTGGAGTATAAAGATTCACACCTGTAGAGTATCTTTGACATAAAATCAGAGTAGTCTTTCTTGCCATCTCTTTAATTTTCCTGAGTTTTGAAGCCTGGAAATTTTATAGAAAGTCTAGATAAATAATGCCACATTTTGTGCAGGAATATTTTGGTTTAAAAAACCTTACAGCTCCTGGGCTGTAAACTGGTTCCAACATAGAAGTAAAAAATGAGATTCAGCAGATCTACTCAATATTTAGAAACACGACTGTAATTTAACAAGCATTTCCATGTGTTTATTTAGGACCACAGGGCACAACAGGGCACTTAAGAAAGCTGGTTACAGAAGGATGATCAAACTGATTCACTGTGCATGATATATCTTTTTAAGAGACTTAAACCCCACAGTTTTGGCTTTTGTTTTAGTCTTTAGACAAATACACTTCCAACAGAGTTTTAGAAAGTGTCACTCCCTTCTAGAAGTTAGAATAGGAAATGTTGGATGTTATAATTTTTATTGGCAATCTTTCTGCCACTTTTTCTGACAAAGCAGACAGTGGAAAAACAAATAGAATAAGAAAGAATTCTTTTTCTCCAATAGCAATGAAGATGTCTGTTGGAGGTGGAGAGTTTGGTCCCCGCTGCTCTGGGTAAATGTGGAACTGCGAATGTGATAGAAACAGGGATGGTTCTCCACCAGAAAATTTCTGATGAGTACCAAAAGGTAAAACCTCTGGGAACACATTCAATGGGAGCAGAGATGTAGAAAGAGATCTACATAGATATAGATTTGTACATGGTTACAGGAAATCTGCTCTAGCAAAAATACAGGGCTCCTGTTGAATCTGAAGGCATTGGAAATTTTGACAAATCTATGTATTTTTTTATTCCATGGAAAGAGGCAAAGTAAGCTGGATTGGATCCTAATTAGTCATCTAGTCATACTTAAGTCATGATTAGCACTACTTAATGGTGTTCCTGTGAGATATTTTCTTGGCTTTATGTCTTGGAGGATTTCACACTTTTTCTGGGCAATTTAATACAGTTTTTAATTAAGTTCCTTGGTAAAATATTGGGGAAGCTTTTAAATTTGTTATGTATCTATTTCAAAAATATTGAGAAAGGATGTTATTACTGAAGTATCTTATGCTTGTCTTGTCCTAAATCAAATCCTACATGCCACACTAGAAAGACAGTTACAATAAAGGGTTAAAATCTGTCACAGGAGAAGTGTTCCTTACTTGCCTTCAGATATTTACAAGTTAAGTATAGGCTTGTTACCCTTGGCTCCCTTTATAGAAACAGGCACCTTTGAAGGATAATTAATCTTTCCTTTTCAGCCACTCAACCTTTGGGAGGTGGAAACTCGTAATTTCCTACAGCTATTTCTTTGAATAAAGCCACTCCACTTTCGTCTTTTTCATGCTTGTTTTGCAGGAATATGCAGGTAACAAAGTTTCTTTTTTTTCTAGAAACAGTGAATTTTAAACACACAAAAAATTATTTAATGGAGGTTTAAGGAAAGCAAGTTTCAGAGTCAAGAGGATTTATTATTCAGAAGAGGTGCCTTAAGCTGTCAGAGAGCCAAAATGTTATAATGTAATCTTAATGTTCTATCATAATTTAGTTTAATGTCAGATATAAAACACGTTCTATGAATTCTGTCTGAATAATACTAAAACCAATAGACTTTCCTGGCAAATTATTTCAGATAAGGGATTTGTTTGCAAACACTGCAAGCTCTCATGACAGGAGAATACATTTTTGTTTAGGAGCTGCTTCCTTTGTCTGCAACTAATTTTCCAAGACTCCCAAATGGACATTTAATGCCTAATTGAAAGAAAAAGAAAACAGACTGAAGTATTTATCTTTGAATTCTCTCTACGTACAGGCCAATACATAATGTGCTTTAGATCCTGATTATAATTGTCATTTTTCCCTTCTTTCTAGCAGCATATGTATCCCTCTTCTCTTTTTTTAATGAGACTAAAGTCTACAATGTTACAAGGCTGTGCAATTTCACCCATTTCATGTGTTGCTTCTCACATGGGAGTTTCTTCTCTCACGCTTATATTCCTCCTATTACAGTGTGAAATGAGCAAGGGGAGAAAGTGCCAAACACTCTAACAGGTCTACAGTGATTTGATCAGCATCTTAAAGTCCTGTCTACAGAGAGGACCTATTTTAAAACAACTTTGGGTTATTATTTGGAGTTTCTTCAGTGCAGATTTTAGTTCATTAGAAGATTTTTATTGCATATCAGTAAGCTTACTCTCAAATGCTACCAGTTGTACAAATCTAGAGGTCAAACCTGAAAGCTATTTCACTCTCCAGATACTTGCTTAGCTTCATTTACTGATGCTAGTATTAAATAATTTGATCATAGCTCCAGTAGTTTTATTTCTAACGGAGCTCAAATCTTTATGGGCAGTCAACAATGTAAAATCATAGGAGTTTCAAATTTTACTTCTTGGATTTTTTTGCCACCTACTTTTTTTGTTACTTTCTATATTTCTTGGCAACATGATAATATGTCAAGGCTGCTCTCTGTCAAACTCTTGCAACACCAGATGCTTTGAAAAGGTGAAGGTCGTTAATATTATTAACGGAAAACAAATTTCAGGATGTAGCCCTTTATACCACTCCTGTCAGAATGGACTAGACACTTCCACAGGAGAGGGGGGAGAGAATGGCAAACAGTGGTTCCAACCAGTTTTACTGTATTAGTCACTAACATTTAGAGAATAAAAATTAAGTATTTGTCATGGCTCCATACGTCTACAAATATTTAAAGGCAAAAAATGTGTCTGAAAATGTTTGTCAAAAAATGTGCAGGAAATTTCGTTTGCTGGTAGTTTTTCCAGCTAGGAGCAGAAAACAGCTGAATTCTTAGAAAATGATCCATTATGAATATGCTGAGTTTTGAAGAAAAAAAGTGCAGGGTTAAAATGTAGTGCCTTTTAGTGAGACTGAATTTGGCCTGATTTTAGGTCCCACATTTACCTTATGTTTTGACTATGTGCAATGTTCATTCATTGGTCTTTATACTTACAAGCTATGTTTTATCTCTGGTAATTTGGAACTAATATATTCCTTGAGAATTCCTAAACTATAACGTATTTTCTCTAATGAAAGTGCTGGTATGAAAAATATTTAGTCCTAGCTGCCACCACACACCAACAAATTACCAGGCGTAGACTGGAATTAAGCTAATTTCAGTCTATGTGTTAATGCTGTTTGCTTGCTAAGGTGCAGACACACCAGTGTTGGTTGCCTTTTTCTTGAAGAACCAGCCCCAACACTTCCTCTGGCTCCAGCCTTCCTCAAACTAATGAGCACAGTGGTGTGGGAGAGGATTTAAATGTGACAGCTCCTAAGAAACACTGAAGAGAGGAGGATGCTTGTGGGTTCTCACAGCTCTTTCACACACATTAAGGAATAACGATACCATAGTGCATAGTGAGCTGGAATTATATCCTCCAATGTATTGATATAATTTACATGTAAAAACTTCTTCATTTGTAAAACCCCCAGATCCTTTGCTCTTTCTGTGTTTTAAGCAAATGTGATTGATGGTGCCAATTATTTTGGAAGTTAGAGCAGGTGATAGTCAGTGGATTTAAGTATCTGTGACAGGGTAGCTGAAGAACTGCAGAATACAGGTAATTGATTACAAGTATTTGGATAAAGTGTTGCTGTTTGGAGCCTGAGCCTCTTATTCACATCATTTGCTACAGTTCTGCTTTACAGGAGGCTGTCAGTACTCCACACGTAGATTTGCTATAATTTGAAGGTAATCTTGTTAGCTTCCTGTCAAATAAGGATTTTAACTGGAATCCTGGCTAGCATCTTACTCTCTGCTATAATTATAGTCTCTCTATTAATATAAAGAATTAGTGACTGTAAATACAGCAGTAGAAAGTTCTGGCCAAAGCTCTGGAGTTGCAGTCTGGGTAGTTTCGATGTGCTCAGCAAGGACAGTTTACGCATAGCCGCCTGCTATGTACATCAGTGTTTTATCTCATCTTGGCACCAAGATTATTCTAAGGGCAGTGCTCAGTTAATCTGCCATCCCAGGAGACCTAGTCTGGTGAAGTTGTGAATCCTAGTTTTGAAGGCTATTAATTTATTTCTTACTGGCAGAGATTTTTTTTAATTTTTTTCACCCAACAACTATAAAGCCAATCAGTATGAGCTCATGTTCATGTGTTGAAGTCAGAGCTTTCTCTCATCTGTCTTTCTGACCCTTGTGGTGAAACCCCAGGATGCATTTCCTCTTTCAGAGGAGGCTGCTGCCTGTTGCCTCACGTCAGGACAGCAGGCAGGGCTGCAGCATTCTCACCATTCTCTCCACAGGCAAATTTTACAGTGTGTCAGGTTTGCCTTAACACAGGGAGAATACTTGCATTGCCAGAGCATGTCCCAACATTTTATGACAGCGATGTTTGTGATGTGAAATACTAACTAGACATATTATTTTAAACCCAATGTGTAATGAGTAAACAATGTAAACCAATGAGTGTAATGTCATATTTTCTGCTCACTCTCACATGGTTTCGATTTTCAGTGCCAGCTATGCATCTGACTATGGTTGAAAAAATTGTGTGACATTTTGGTAGACAATATTTTTACTTTCTTAATATGGAGGCTTGCAGTAAATAATGGTTAGAATAGGGCCAGGAAGACTCTTAGGGGTAGTGAGTAAACATCAGGAGTAAGATGTGTCTGTTGGTTTGAAAGAGGTATGTTTAGTGCAGCCCACAGAGCCCTGACCCTAGCTTCATGGCATCCAGCCCAGAGAGTGAAATGTACTCCAACAATAAATCACCAGAATTTGTTCTATTTGACTGTGTTAAAGCAACAGTCTGCAAAAGCTAGGACCACCAACTATGTTGTTTCTGCTGCATGTCTGCTCTAACCAAATCACTGCTGTTTTTTATAAGTCAAATGTTATTGAGATGACTGAGAACATTATCTAGTAAGCCCGGGTCTGTGCTGCTCATCACCGAACAATCTGTGCTTGATTTGCAGTACACCCCTATCTAGTTTCCTTGGGGAATGTCTTGACATATTGAAACCATATTTTGCTGCTTTTCACATTTTCACAGCCCTTCAGATCTTGCTATGAAAATTCTAACCATCATTTCCAGTTACTTAAAAAAAACCCCAAACCTTGTGACAAAGCATAATTTCAGCTTGCCCTAAACAAAAAGTTCACAATTTAAAGAACACTTAATTATATTGCAAAAGATTTTCATTTTTGGAGCCTATGCTTTGCTGGACCAGACCCTTTCCTGTTTTTAGGCATCTTAAGAAATAGCTTCCTTTTAGAGCTTGTAACATTTCAAACTCTTTTTGGTTTGTATTCTTAACATGAAAAAGAGGACAAGACATCAGTCTTCAAAAAATTCAATTGAAATTCTTAGGAGTAATAAGCATATAACATATTGATTAGTGATACGATAGAAGTCCAAAAATGATGAAATTTCAAGAAAAAAAGCATAATATTGTAATGCAGAAGAGATGGTTCTTTCTGAAACATTCATCGAGACACTAGTGTCTAACTGGGATGATGGTGATTCAAGAGTGGAGATGTTGGCCGTGTTCTTAATGCACATCATCAGGTGTGGCAATAAAACATGACTTGTCAAACTGTTTGCCACGAAGTCCCTCAAGTTCAGATAACTGTTCCAGCTTTGGGCATGAGTCTGAGCAATTTGGTCTGTCCTGCACGCTGCCTTTTCTGCAGCACAGACTGGAGTACTGTTACCTTTTCAGTCTTTCAGATCTCTGTTGGATATGCCTTTTACTGGCTTCCCTGATTCCTGTTCAGTCTGACATTCTCCTGGATGGGCAAAGTTCTCCAGGAGTTGGTGTGTTTCCTCTAAAAGTGGTCCAGATTTTTGAGTTGATAGGAATGTACCAGGTCAGTGCTTAAGGCATTGAATTTTTACAGCAGGTTTTGCACAGCTTTAACTGACAATAGCAGAGAATTTTGGAAAAGGGTTATACTAAGTTGGATTCTGCAGAGATTTACTACTTCCTTGCCATTAACACTGAAACGTTGAGGTGCTGGACTTAATTGGGAAAGACTGTGGGATGACAATGGCAACTAAAGATGTGAAGGTTCAACAGTTTTGGAGTGCCTGAGCTTTAATAAGCTCATCTTGCTAGCTTTTAATATCACTGAAAAGCGAAGAACGCCTGTGTCTGTTTCTGTATAGGAGCTTGGTGTACCATACCTCTGAAATGTGTCTCTTCCTTACAAGATAAAACCAGAATACATTAAATATTTTTGACATTGGGTACCATGGGTTTCAATGTCATCCATGTTACTGGAGGGCACCAGTGTAATTTTTATTCCTGGAACAACTATGCTTTCATTCCCTTAACAGGGAACTTTTATGGCATTTTTTCACATGCTTCCCACTCATTTTTCTCAATGATCTATCCAGATAAATTATTCAAAGGCCTTTGGCTGTAGGCTACTGTTGCCTTTTCTTAGTGTGGTGTTGCTAAAACACGTCATACGGTCCCTTGGGACATTTTCATGTGCCCACTATATGCAAAGACCTTTATTTAGCCTTTGAAAAGCCACTTGCACAATTCTGCAGCCAAGGTCTGAATACATGTGTCTCAATAGCTTTTATTTGAACAAAGCATGTGTGTAGGCAGAGCAGGTTTTGTACAAAAATAAGTCAATAGATAATATTTTCAGATTTCTCTCAAACTAGAAAAGTTATCACTAGAAATCAGCACTCATTTTCTAATGAGAATCCATTTATTATTTATCAGAGGTTCTAGTAAAATGTCACAAAAATATCTGGGTGATTGCTCAGCGGACTTGGAAACTCATTTGAGCTGGTTAGCAGGAAAATTTTAGGTAACACCAAGTGTGATGCAACATGAACACTTTTAGGGTTCTAATCCTTGTGCTTGTTTGCTTAGTGAAAAAGTTTTTACCAGCTGGAGTGATTGCTCTTTCAGTGCCTTAATCAAACATACTTGGAGGCCTCAAGATGAGAAAAATAAATATTTGAAAAAAAACCTGTCTGTTTGCAAGGTTCTCCTTAGCATGGTTCCTCTCTGACACTTTCATTTTCCCCTTCAGAGACTTAAAAGGAATATGCAGAGACCCTGGACACCTAAAACTCATAGTAAAGAGGCTAAGAGGCAGGGCTCGTGAGTTGTGGGAGGAGATTATAAGAAAGAACAGGGTTGCCTTTCAAGGGAGTTTTAACCTTTATGCATGCTTGACTTTTTTAAGCTCATCCGGTCTGGTAGAAAGAGCAAAAATTAAAGTAAACCAGAACAACAAAAATTTTGTTGCATTGGATAAAAAGGTTTAACAAACATTATTTGTAAAATGCCTAAAATTCTATTTTCACTGAAACCAAGAATTCTAAAACTCAACATTCTTTGTCCCAGAATGTTTAACTACTTGTAAGGAGCAGTTTTTATATGCAGTAAAAAAAGGCAGAGATACCTGCAACCTTGCAATTTTTTTCTGCTATTGTTAATTTCATAATATTTTTATTGAAAAGTGGATCCAGAAGGGATCTATTTGGATCACTGCTTCCAGACCCATGCTTTGCATCCAATATTGCTATATGTGCATAATCCTCTCCATAAAACCTGATGAAAGTCTGTGAGTAGCTAGGAGTAGTCAGACCAAAAACCTATCTGAAGTTTTTTTTCAGTATTTTGATACTGTAATCATTACAGACCTTTATCTAATTTAAAAGATACAATTTTAATATTTTCTTACTAGATAGTCATGGATTAATATACACTGTGAAAGGACTAAATTAACAGAGGGATATTGTAACAATTTTTGAATCCAGTCAAATTCTCCAGAGCAGTGCATACTGTGCCAATAGAAATATTTGCATGGTACTAAAAATTAATATATGGGGAAAAACATAAATCAAGTAAATAAATGTGAGCTTTCAAAGCTTCCACATGATTTTCACATCCTGCTTGAAGAATGTAAAAGATACACTGGTAGTAATCTCTGAAAGTGCAACTAGGCACACTGTTAACATGCTATAGGTTATATTTTAAAACACATAGTGATAGGAATGACTATTTGTTATTTTCATTCATGCAAAGCCAGTGTAAAACCATTACTTGTACAGAGGCTTGGAAATGAACTGTAAACAGATTTGAAAGATTGGTAGTACATAAACATGCATATATGAGAGTCTATTCACCCTGTGAAGTGGCAACGGCCAAGTCCTGCACAGACTGTGCTCCTTTCACAAGCCATGCAGGCACAGTAAGACAGGGAGTTTCTTATCTGTGAGGGCAGGCACTTGTAGGGAAAATATACATCTTGATTTCTGAAAGAGATAGGATAGTCCCGAAATACAGGCTAGGTTTTCTCTGTAGGATTCCTTACCCTTTCCTTCCCTGCTTCAGGGAAGTGAGTCATGGGATTTGCTGGTGTTTATCCATCACTCTCCAGCTCTCATGTTGCTCAAGGGCAATTGGTACATTACCCTGTGCACTGCTGTATCTACCAAGGTGACAAAAATACACCCTTTGAGGGGTATTGCAGCAGACTCATCCTTCTCCTGGAGTCTTCTTGAAGCTGACTGACTGGGAGAAAGGAAGATGTGAGGCAGATTTGAACTGATTTCTTCCACATTTGGGAATCAGGCTATGGAGCGATGGTACACTTCAACTTTGGGTGCAGTGATAAATGTGATACAAATGTTAATAGTGGGGAGACTGCTCAAATAATTGCACAGCCTGGCCATTGGTACTGTCATCCATTTTAAACACTTCCTTATTTTGTGACAGCTCTTGTATATTTTTATGTGTTTACATATTCAGAGAGCACCTTCTTTTCTGCAAATAGCCATATTTGTAGAACAGCAAAGTGCAGAGGATCCCAGTCACAGACTGCACTTGTGCTGAAATGCATGACGAATTCCTGGGGAAAGAATTTTAGGGACCAGTCGTGCTCACACTAAGGTAATCTGTTTTGTTCTATCTTCAAAGTACTGTCGAAGCACTCCCTTGGGATTCCTTGTTTGTTCATCCCAGTTGTTTCCAGGTTGGAATTAATGAAGTTCAGCAGTTTAAAGCTGTGGCCATTCTTCACCACTGCAGGTCTTGATCTCACAAAATATGTTATGAAAGCCAGGCAGGTTCCCCTCCAACTCTTTCGTTAAGATTGTCTCTGAAGTTTCTGGCACAATTCCCCATTGTTGCATTAAACAAACACCCTTGTTCGGCGTCCCCAACCTCTACCAAGTAGCAGAGATTTAACCCTTTATCTCCAAAGGGACTATGGTGTGTGCATCTGAATGGGTATTTTTGAAGCTCGACTAAGAAATGTAATCCTCCTATACTTGTGAAACACACAGCTTCAAAGGAAAGCCGGGTAGATGAAGCTGAGAGTTTTTCCCAAACATTCAGGCCTCCTGAGTGATTGTACCACTATGCCTCCCCTTGCTCCTCTTTAAAACATTCATCCAATTAGAGATTTGGTCATGCAGACATCTACAAAGAGACACAGCTGCTTAACAAGAAGAATTCTACATCTAGAGAAATCACTGTACCTTGCAAGCTTTTGTACCTCTCTTTTCTCTAGTTTCAAAGTCTCTGTTGTGAGAATGTGATGAATAAAGGGTGACACAGTAGAGGCAACAGGTTATAAAAAACAGTGGTAAACAAAGAAGTGAATTTTGCATCATATCCTATAGATTCCATATGCTTGGTATAATCATTCAGTCAGCATTTTGGCAAACTATATAGGCCTATATGCTATTCCAGAACATAGAAATTGTATTATAAAATGTATTTCCAATGAATAATTTGACAATTCTTTTGAAAGACACAGTTGGACCACAAAATGGCCACAAAGTATTATTTTCCATAGGAGGATAAAAGTGTGGCATTCATAGCAGTGTTCGGGAGGTTTGGCTGTCAGTGATCTTGTATTAGTGATGTGATAATAAGAAGTTCTACAGAGGAAAAGTGAGCAAAGAGGAGGCTTTTGATGCTGACATAGAAAACAGGCTAGAATGAGTAATGATCTAAGGAGATGGCTGTCAGTGCCTAAATGGGAAGAGGAGGAATCAGGCTGCTATCTGTCAGCCTAAAGAATCTTGCACACAATTATACTTCAGCTCCCCAAAATGTTTTCAAAATAGTTCAAAGTATTTTAAGAGAATAGTTCAAAAATTCTACCTATGACCCATATGTATCCTTTGCCTAATGATTTCTTGCCACCTCTTGTTCTTGACCCGGACAGCTCAGAAGGAACAATGAGTACAGATTTCTTGAAAAGATAGATCCTTAAATTAAGTATTTTCAGAACCTTGAGAGTCCAGTAGGCTGTATTTGTCCTCTGGTGTGCCTGCTTTTTATTAAAATGCATTAAGAGGGCAAAAAAACAGGTCACAGATATGGTAGCACAGATTATTTTCTCTACATTATGTGTGACGACTTAGAGAAAATGATGCAGATTTACATAGACTAACCATGTCTACGAAAGAAAGTCAAGTTTCCAACTCTAGGTCCTTGATTTTTAAGTTTTCTTGGACAAGTTTGGACTCATTACTGAAGTAATTCCCCAGTATTGACAGTTCAATGTTGTCACAACAAAAGTGAGATGGATTTGAATAGATGGAGTTTCATCTTTCTTTAGCACTAGCTGTAGTTTCTCTTCCTTCAGTTGTGTACAACTGGAGAGGACACAAATCAAAGCCAGGACTGCTGACCTTTTAGCAAGGAGTCCCTGGTTTTTTTGCCTCTGAGCAAAAGGATTCTCAACTGAGTGAGTTGTGGCTAAATTTGCAAACCCAGGGGTGTTTGTCTAGGGCTTTGAAGAGTGATATAGTTTCTATAAAGTAGCTGAGGGAATGCTACAAGCTTTGTGTGTGGAACACATAAATTTCTTTTTCAGTACTGAGGAAGGCATAGGCATTTGAAAGTGAATAATCTGATTTAAACACTTGAGTGTTTATGGATGACCTCAAATGTTTTAATACAGAGAAGTGCAATTTGAGGCAAATATAATTCCAAGTGCTTGAGACACCATATCCAGATCTGCTGCAATATCTAGATCCTCCCATCAGCTGCTGTGAAGCTGTGAAGCTGAAGTGATTACTGACAAGGTCAGTAATAAAAAAATTGACCGCTCATATTTAAACTGACAGTAGCCTTCAGAGAAGAGTAGTTTTCAGAGGAAATAATCTGAGAGCTTCATAGCAGTAAAGGCAAAATAGATAAAAAAACTAAATAAGAAAAACCAGCAGGAGAGGAAATACATGCCTCTTTCATTTGTAAAGGTGTTAAAATGCTGTGTAAGATCCTTTTTGTACTTCACAGTTACACTTGCAGACCACTGGAAATATTTATAACCAATGAAAGTCACAGTGTGTGCAGGGAATTTCTTTCCTATTTTTAAGTGTAAGTGTCTAGAATACTTGACCATGATTTTGGGTTGCTCCCTGTTGTTCTGTGGTGAATAAAAGGAGACTGCTCAGCTGTAAGTCCTGGCTCTATACTGCTGAGTCTGCAATAAGAGCCTCTTTGAATCAGGGGATAAGAACTACATTCTGCTGGAGTTATCACAAGTTCTGAATGGCCTTGATAAACAGGACAAAGACAGAAGTGTTTCCCTTTTGACATACAAGAATGTCCTTGCTATTAAGTCTTCGACCGTATGTCCAAGCCTTGATTTTATTCACATATTTCCAGATGATAATTTAGTAAAGATATTAATGAAGGATAATATTTGAAGGACTTCTGTATACATGCATTTTGCTGC
Organism: Pardalotus punctatus; assembly: GCA_013400915.1. Lineage (NCBI taxonomy): Eukaryota > Metazoa > Chordata > Aves > Passeriformes > Pardalotidae > Pardalotus > Pardalotus punctatus. The sequence goes on from VZTX01014545.1 coordinate 89,842, forward strand.
TTGCTCAGGCAGTCTGTCTGTGCATATATTTAGAATTTTTAGAACCCAGATTTACTCCTCTCAAAACTCGAAAGAGATAATATTTAGTTTAACAAAAAAGCAAGTTATATATCTTCTGAAATATTTACTTTTCTGGAAAAGCTTCTTGACCTTTAACTTATGTCATCTTAGCTCTGCTTTCAGGGTGATATTTTAGGTTTCAGCCACTGTTACATATTTATGGTACAATAGTGGCTGAAAGCCTCAATCACTCTCCTGTATATGAGCACACAACATACCTGCAGTGTGAAAACTTCTGAAGAGTGTCCTGAAGACTGGGCTCTGAAAAGAGGAGGTAACCAGGTTTAAAAAAAAAAAAAAAAAATAAAAAATCTTTCTTTCAGTGTTTACTGTGGAACCAAAGTACATATTGATGAAGTGAATTGCTGAAGTCCAAATGAGAAGGCTGTGGGAGAATTTGGAATTTGTGAGTCCCTGACTGCCAGCTTAACCACAGATCTATCTTTTCTCTGAATACAGGCACTGCACAGACATGTCCAGCCTGTAAATCTTGGACTTTTGGGTCTGGATCCAGGTGCAAGTTCTGTGCTGCAGCTGTACCACAATGCTGGCGGTGGGACTCTCTTGATTCTGGTCTTATGAATACTCTGAAACCTCAGCTGTGGGATGCTGTCTTCAAAGGAAAAACTAGGCTGCTAGGCTGGCATTGCTTGGACTCCAAGGAAGCCATTCCCTTAGCCCAGTGTTGTCCTGCACTAGAGAAGTGAGACTCTTTACAAAGACATTCTCATTCCCTGCTTCTGGACCATCCTAGTCCTTACTTACCCAGTGCAGGGGCCCTCAGTCCTGTGAAGAGTTGGGATGTAGGTCATAGGGCTAGAAGTATGTAAATGCCTGACATTACCTATAAAAGGAAAAACAACTTCTGCATAATTTCATGTATCCTCTGGGGGTGGTTCTTTAAACATTCCAGAGAAATGCTTTATGTTCACCTCAGTTTGTTATTGCTTTGTAGGTCCATATACTGGACATTTTCCAATAATTTGTTTTCATCATGCAAGACACTTGACTCCTTTCTTGGTTGCTGTTCTATTGTACTTCTTTCTCACCTTCATGGGAAGGCTCTGTTCCTCTCCCTCCTTAGTACAGCTTTTTACTGGTAGATTTTAATCATGCCATGATCATTTAGCTGCTGTACCCATGCTAGTGAACAGGAAAGCAATATTTAGGCATGAAGTCCTACAATCTGCAACTATCAGTGTTCTTTTCATCCAGCAACCACAACTTCCCTTACTATTGCCCACCTGGGAGGGAGCCAAAAAACAGCCAGGGAGGAGAGCCCTTCCTGCAGTGATGGGGACATGCAGGGCTGCAGCACATCTTGCCCGGTGCACCCATCAGTGAATCTGAACAATTGCACATGGGTACAAGTTGATCAATCTTGACAGGAAATAGATTGAAAATATTCTGGTTTTTTACATTTGTTTTGTTCCCAGTCAGTTTCTGTCTTCTGGCTTCACTGCTGAAATGCTTCAACTGAGCTTTTGATGACAAGAGAATAAGAGGTTGCATGAAACAGCTATTCTGTTCTGAGTTCCCTGTCCCTGAAGGGACTGGTATGGGGGAACCTATATCACAAGAAAGGAGAGTTATAAGATCTCATCTGTACAGTTTAGGCTGAGCCCTGATTTAAAATTGGCTCTTAGCACAACCCAAGTCCAAAAATAGATAACATATATTTATTCATACTTTAACTGAATTAACATGCCAAAACCAACTTTTTATAAAAGCATAACAAAAAATGTATTTAATTTTCTGTGTGCATTTATCTATGTGCAATTGATTTCTGGTTTACTAAAACAATACTAAACAAAAAAACTTAGCCAGTATCAACACATTTGTCCTAATGCAACATGTTCACATGAAGGAATCAACTTATAAGTGGTGTCAAAGACTGAATATGCTGAAAACCTTTCTGCCTGGTGAGTTTGATAGTAATTTAGGTTTCAGTAAAAATAGATTTAGCTTGCTTCATTTACATAAAATAATTTTCTGGTGAAAAATTTCTTTTTTTTTCCTCCCCCCCACATTTTCCTCAGTTTGGTTAATTAAGATTTCTGGAGAGAAGACTCAAAGCATTCAGTCTGAAAAATATTCTGTTCCTACTGAAGTAAGTGGTAAATCCCCCCACTTCACCACTGTAGATTCTGTAGATTCCAGCTGCAATTTTATTCCTATTGCACTGGAGGCAACACATGTGAAGCAGGGCAGCAGGGTAAAAGAAGAGAAAGGCAGCATTTTTGCTCTGTGGTTTATTGGTCTTGGAGTTTTTTAGATGATATTTTAAGAAAAAATATCATCTTTGGTTTCAAGGTGCTTTTTTTATTTCTTAAGCAGGGGAAGTTACAATATTTCTGAAAGCTGTCTGCAAATGCTGAAGAAAAGAAGGAGGGAGGAAGGGAGACTATGGCTTATCTTAGAGACACACTTCAGGTCCATGTTTTAGCACATACCCAAATCTATAAGTCAAATCTAAACCTTTAGCATTAGCATTTCAGCACTTTGCTGCTTCTGAGCCATGGTATTCTGAATATCGTAATCAGCCCAGTGAACCTCAACTTTACAATCCTTTTTGAGCTCATAAAATCAATTCTCATGAAATACTGGAAAGCAGAACACTGCTGAACACTGAAATCAAAAACTACTATTAAACGATTTGAAGAGGTTTGAAATTCATGTCAAGATATATAAAATGTGAAAAACATTCCAAAACAAACAAGCCTACCATGAAACCTGTTCAGTTCCTTTTAAACAATGGATATAGATTAAAATATTGAGCATCCTCAGAAGTATGGCTTCCATCTCAGTTAATTTCTTCTGTAATACTTCATATGAAAGTATGAATATTAAATTATGCATTTCTTTCTAGACATGAGAAATTTTCCCCTTTGTAATTACCTGAAAGTGAAGGCTGATTCTGCCCCTCCACAGGGCCACTGTGTGCTCTGAAGTCTGTGCACCGCAGTGGCGGAAGCAGTGACACCCCATACTCACATGTGTTTATCACTGTGATCTCATCTGACCCTGTTTTTAGGAGGGTTAAAAACTCTGCTACTTTCTGTAAATGCAGCTCAGTCTGTGTAGAGAGGAATTTGGCTAGCCATGGCAGTGCAACAGACGCAAATAATTCTCATGTTTTCCCGTGACAAACTTGTTCACTGCATTTTTGGGCTGGATTCCACTGAGAGAGAGCCATGTTGGCTTTTTAAAAGCTGTTGGACGTAAAATGATATATGACATTATTATTTTTTTTCTGTTTGTCTGTGCCACTTTAATGGTGTTTCTGTTAGCAGCTCTGGCCGTAGAGGTTTTGAGGCAGCTATCTTGTAATCTAATTCATGTCAATTAGTTGTGAGTCGAGACAAAAGCCTTCTTATTCAGTTTGTGTAACTAGTTCTCAATAAATCTTTCTTGTGTTCCATCAGCACATATGGTATCATTTTTTTTTATCAGTCCTCATTTTGTAGCTTTTATCAACAGCTTCTCTCAAGAGACCAAAACCTCTTTCTCACTCTGTCTTTACTTTTTATATTCTTAGCCATGAGAGTAATGTAATAAAGAGTAAACGAGTGAGGCTGAGTAATTACATACATCTCTCTTTTAACTAACATTTAAGGAAGATTTTTTTTGTTGGTATGAACATATATCACTCAACTCTTTATTCAGGAAAATGGATCAAAGTGAAGATGACATGTTCCTTCATGAGGTTAAGATAATGAGTGAAGAAGTTTCTAGGGACCCAAAAAAATAAAGAAACAAAGAATGGAAATTTAATTTCTTGGAGCTGAATTTGTCTTAGTGATGGTGTGTAGTTCGCCTGGCATCTGTCATGAGTGAGTCTAAAGGTTTACTGCTTGGGAAGGCACAACGTGCCCAAATTTTCTACTTCAGTTGGTGGCCTTGATTATTACTGTGATTAACAGGGGGGCAGGATGACCTAAGTAAAAAGAGGTTTAAAATGAAACTTCTTACAGAGAAGTGTGAACAAGTGAAGTTCAGCAAACAAGGCAGTATTGCGGGAGAGTTAAGGCAAGAAAATTTAGAAAAGTTTGTATCTCAGTCTCAGATAGTATCTCACTCTCACTGTCAGTTTAGCCATTTTTTGGCATATGTGGGGTCTGTTCCCAGATGAGAGCCTTGAGCCTGAACGGTTTTGGTCAAGTTCTGGCCCCTACATGAAAGAAATGTGTCTCCGGTAGTGAAAAACAGAGAGAAGATAACGTGAGAGATGTTCCTTCCTGAACTCAAGAAGAAAGTGGGAAACATGCAGGGAAAAAGACCCTGGAAACAAATGAATTTCATTGCATTTAAGCCTTTAGAAATTATGAAGAAAAGTGTTACTAAATGGCAGAGAGAGAAGCTACAGTGTCAGCACGGAGGCAGGCAACCGTGTTTCCCACTTGATAGCCTGTTACTAGTAGCCACAAATCAAACCATCCTTGCGTGTGGAGAGCTGAATTTTAAGATAGAGGCTTCAGGACTGCATTCTTGGCAGGCTGGAAGTTTAATGGCCAATGCATATCAGAAAAGAGCCAGAGGAATTGGAAATGGCTGCTCCTCCTGAGAGGAAAGCAATAACCTGCCAACCAGTCTCAGCAGCTCCCAGGAAGCATGGTAACACCAGAGCCTCACGTGGGACACTGAAGAACAATTGCCAAGGGCCAACAGCTCCTTCGGTTTCACTTTGTGTTGGTGATTCCTGTGAGCTGTAACAACTCTGAGTGACGACGTGGGGTGATCTGAAAAAGATTATTCCTCTCTTCCCATCTGAATATAAAAATCAGATATGAATCAATACATCCGGAAGGTGAAGAGTTGCTTAAATAATATTAGGAGATTGTTGCTGTGATGGTTTTGAGATGTCCTCAGCCATGGAATGATATTTCACATGGATGTTGAATGCAGATGAAATCAATTTAACAAATACTCTGTGAGTGGCCAACTCATGAGAAAGCTTTAAATTCAGACTGACACATGCTGAGGTAGCAGGAAAGATGGAAGTGTCAGCAGGGTTAACACTATCTAAAAGGTGGTTTAGCAAAGAAAATAAACTATCATGTATGCACTCTAAGGGCAGGACAAGTACTAATAATTACTTATTTGGTTAAATTTTCAACAGCTGAATCAACTGTGTAATGAGATAGTCTGAGGACAGCAAACATTTCTTCTTATGTTTAAAACCTCTCACTGATTTACAGGAGAGGTTTGTAAGAGAAATAATCACATCAAACCCAATCTAGGCATCATGATATAACAGCTAAGTCAATAGTAATTTTAAGTAATGCTTTAATCTAGTCTATTTCCATTCTGAATATCCTTGAAGATGCAATTTATTTTCTTAGTTCTACCATGTGCAAGATAATTATAGTATTTGCCTACCTCATAATTAAAGTAGGGAATAATTAACATTTATGCAGACTCCTCAATAAAACATAATCTATGCACAGGTTATCTTGTATAATGACAGTTTTCTTGCTGTTAGAATAAATGGACCACTTGTGTCTGTTTATTGATGAGAGACTTGTATAACTGTTGATAACAGCACTTTCTGTTATTCTGCCATCTGCATTTAAAATATGAAATGATAGTTTAATTTAATGGTAGGACACACATATAGACATAAATATGTTCTTATGTTTAGGTAAACAGGTAAGGACTTTCCACCTAAATACTAAACTACATGGCAATAGGGAAGGTACACTGCTGGCAAAGTTAAAAACAACAAATACGTAATATTCTCATGTCAATCTATACATAGAAATTGAAAATATATATGATTTATAAAAATTATTTATTTTGGAAGACAAGCAGAAAAGCCTGTTTCTGCCAAGCTCAGAAGAAAAAGACATATGATTTTATATTAACAAGATAACTGAGGTGTTAAAATAAATGCTCAGGGGAGTTTCAACATATTCATGTAGCTTACACAAATTGCAAAACAGAGGGGTGCTTCTCTAGGCAGGTTGTATAAACAGTGTTAAGTGCCTCATGTTGTCTGTCTGCCATGGAATCATGCAGGACAGTGGATTTACAAGAACCTCTTCTGTTGTACCCAGCTTGCCTCCTCCCACAGTTCAGATGCACCTGTTTTAGTTATGCTGGGGCGACATCATGGAGATTTCAGAAACTTGGCATTTAATGCAGTAGTGGGAGAATCTTCAGCAAAATTTATAACTCCCATGTAGAAAATTTGCCCATGATATCTCTGGGGACTTTAGAAAAGGGGCAAAGAGATTGCAATCTGGCAGCAGATACCATCTAAGCACTGTTCAGAATGATGGAGCTGGAGGAAGAGGAGGGAAAAGAGAGGCCTGAATACACATAGACAGAGGCCACATCTTTTTTATTGATTCTCAGCCAAAGAGAGTATATTTATGGACCAGAACATTTAGTCTATCTTGAACCTGACTGCTTCCTGTAACACTGGAGGAGAGACCTTGAACAAGGATTGTCAATTTCTGAAGGCTGCATTTATACAGTTTTGGGCTTATGTAGCACAGAAGTTTTGTTATCCAAGCCTTGTCATTTTTAACTGGTGTCCTTATAAACAAGGTAGGCATTATATTACAGAACATATTCTGCTACTGAATCAGGGAAACAGTGCATCAGTCTTTTATAAAATGGATCATTTTTTGAAAAAAGGACTTAAGGCAGTTTGCAGAAGTGGATCCGTATTTGTGGAACCTAAATTGAAACCAAAACCAAACAATCTGCCAGTATCCTAGTACCCAGAGAATAAATTGGTAGCAGCAACACAACTGTATTTTTTTTTCTTTTGTATGTAGAACACAGGTTTCACAGAATATTTTGAGTTGAAGAAACCCACAAAGATCATCAAGTCCAACTCTTGCATGAATGGCCCACACAGGCATTGAACCCACAACCTTGGTTTTGTTAACACCGTGCTTTAACCAACTGAGCTAACCTCAGGGGAAGCTCCTATGGAAATGGCAGTTGTATCTTGCCCTTGTTTGAAATAATATCCTTGGTAGTGGTAATTAGGTTTCTTCACTTTGGCCTGAGAGTCATTAAATTTAGCTATGCTAGTTTTTGGTAATTTTTCTCTCCAGCTCTCTTCAACTCATTCTGCTTAGAATGAAACCCCTGGTCATTTCATTAAAATGACTAATCAGAAGCTGTTGTGCCATTTAAACACAACATTGCTGACTCTGATCATGTAATCCACAATAAGGACCAATCAGTCAACTGGAACAGATAAAGTATGCTAGCAGCAGTGCAAACAAGATCAAGCTGCATTTTATGAAGTTTGTTTTATAAGAATACATAAGACTGAAACCTTTGCAAGACATATTATTGCTCTCTGCAGCTTACTCTACTAGAGATCCTCAAAGAATTCTCAGGTAAAAAATAAAAATAAAATAAAAACATCTATGGTTAATTCCATTAAGCTTCTATGGCCAGAACTCCTGTGGAATCACAGTTTTATAAAGACATGTATAAATTCAACTAATGAAAAACAGTGTGATTTTACTGAATTTGTATATTCAAGAGTAAAAGAATTGTTTAACATCCTCTTTGAAGAAGAGTTTTTATTCTGGTCCACACACATCTTATCCTATCCCATAGTTCTTTAATACCAAGCTCACTGAGATGCCCCAATCACAAAGTACCTTCCAAACTTGTACCTGAATGGCAGAGTGATGCCATTCTATTGCATTCTGATTGTATTCTTTATATGGTGCTCTTACTAATCTGAAATAGATGAGGCTGAATTTGGGATATGTTCCTTGATATTGATTGCCTCAGTCTCAGAAGCAAATGAAGATGACCTTTGAATGCAAGTACCCTTTGTCTTCACCTTTAGCTATGAAACCAGTCTTCTGTAGCAGAACAACTGGAAAGGCTGGAAACCAGTGAGGAGTATTTTTTAAAATATTTTAAAGTTTTCTGACTATCCCTGAAAAAAACAATACCTATCCTTCAGCATTGTTTTTTACCACTTTGAAATACTATTTAAATGTCAAAACAAACAAACAAACAAACAAACCCAACAACAAAATTAATTTAATTTTCCCCTACTAAGTTAGAATGCTGACCGTAGTATTCTAACTGCAGCTTTTATAAGACATTCATAGAAAATCTAAATTTTGAGTTAAATAGACTAACACTTGAATTGTTTAATATGAAAGGAGTAAGCTGTCTAGCTCCAAACCACATGTTTTTGTTCTGGTACTTCTCATTGGCCATCTGTTCTTTGTTGTCTGTCCCAATTCCACCATCTGTCCCAAAATTACACTCAGCATGATGACCTCACCTACAAAATTGCAAGAAGGCAATAGCTCTGTCAGTCAAAGCTAGTAAACAACCCTCACTTCCTTTGCACTTCTCTTTGTCCTCAATGCTGGAAACAAGGAATGCAGATTAATGCTCCAGATTTTGTTTCCAATTGTGTCTTTTTTTAAACTCATCTAACATTTTCACGTGGTGGTAGGAAGAGAAGAAACAGAGTGAGAAAACCAGCTGATGGAGTTGGTACAATGGGCAGTATTGCTTTACAGAGGACTCCTGCAACTTGCAGAGAAAAAAATATTTTTGATCAGTCAAGAGAAAAACTTCTAACATCCTTTGTTTGTTTGTTGCTTTTTTGTGTTGAGTTCAGAAGAAAATGCAGATGCTCTGTTAGATAAATTTTAGAGAGCCATGTTATATGAGATGACTCCTACCCTTAAAATCTGTGAGAAAAGTCTAACTCTTCCTCCTTTAGACTGTGGATTTGCACATGACAAAACACTAGATGGATGCTTAACACCTAAACTACTCTATTACTCCCACATGTAGAACTAGTTCATCTTCTTTCTTGTTTGGCTGAATCAATTCAACATTCACCTGGTACCTGCATGCAGGCCAAGGGACATCGTGATTATGTCAGGGGTGCAGACAGGTGATGGAGCCCTGACCCTAGGTGAAGATAACTGCAAGGGGTGTGAGAAACTGCTGGACAAGACATAGCTGGAATTTCTGGATGTGGCTGGTAACAGTGCATGAATCTGACAAAGGTTACAGATAGTACTGTGAAGGGAGGTTGGATTTCACAGATGTTTAAGGGAGAGTTGCTTAAGAAATGTCTGTATAATTGAAGGGAAACATGTGACCTTGTGGGCACAATTTGTGCAAAGCTAGCACTATCTAGGAACAGCATAGAAAACCAGGAATGTCTACAAAGGTGTATCAAACCCACCAAATTAGGGTACAGATGAAGCAAAACTGGGACTAAGGTGCAAGAAATTATCATGGGTATTTAGCTGTGAAAGGTCAGAGGTGACAAAAGGAGGGCAAGAGCAGAGGGGTCAAGGCACAGCAAAAGACATGCAAAGGTATGTAAGTGGTGTAACTGGGGCTGCCTGGAGGTACCTCCTGCTCACCACATCTTTGAGCAGGACAATAAAGTAAACCGGTTTCTGACCACATCTCATGTTAAACCTGCTTCTTTTGTCAGGAGGACTGAGTGCAAGAGTGGCAGCACCAGTGCATGCTCCAGGAATTACAGCATTATTGTCCTGTTGATGTCCTAGAAGACTGTCCAAATCCTTGCACCCTGGATTGTCAGGATCCCTCTTTTCATCAAGTTTTTTCCTAAGAATTAAGTTACTACCTTGTCAGTTTTTTTCTCTGAAATTTATTTCGCTGTTTGCAGTCACTAAACTGCAGAAAAACACTTGCTTAACCCTTGAGTTATAATGACACTTTAATATCCTTTTGTTGCTATTTAAAGTATTTGTGTGTGAAGAACATGAATATCAGTGAGAAATATCTATAGGTTAACTTTAGTTAAGTCCTGGTGAAGTCTTAAGAGTGCAGATATCTCCTGTTTGACTTCTAGAAACTAAGATATTTTATGCTTTGCCCGGCAGTGAGACGTTAAGATAGCAGAGGTACTTCCTGGCTTCTGACTTCAGTGAGAGGAGGAGCCTCAGTGTTCCCCACAGAGGGCTGCTCGTGCCGGAATACGTGTGGGGCTGGCCATCAGAAATAGCTGAAACATCACACCTCGCAGGGCGTAGGTGTTTGAGGTCAGCAGCTCATTAGACATTTCTGTACACTTGGAAACCAGATACCGCAGTCCCTTGTTTGAGGGTAAATGCTTTACTGAGCAGGGCTCTCCTATTACATGAAGGAAATAGCACCACCCATAGTCAAGCAGTCATTTCGAAACGGAAGAATTTGGGTCCCCTGACCTCTTCAGGCTGAAACGTTCATTTCCCACCGCCTGGAATGAACGGAAAAGTCCTGACTTTGCAGATAAAACATGAGGGCTCTCAAGAAGATGAAGGAGTTCTTAATTTAGCTGAAGCATTTCACATAAGGTAACTCTTGGGAAGAAAACTGCAAGGTCCATACGTGAGTCCTCAGCAGCTGCTTGGCTGGAAGAACAGCACTCTATGTGTGATTCAGGGCTGTTTGGGTGAATGACGCATTCTCCCAGGAGGTCTGAAGGATTATGGTTACTTCGGGGATCTGGCAGATCAGCCTGATCACCCTCTGGCTGAGGCTGAGCCCATCTGCTCTTGCACAGATGTTGATAGGTGACTCATGCCCAGCGGCAGAAGTCAGCCAGTCAGCTGGGTTTTGTTTAGTTGTCTTTCTGCTTTAGTCCAGGTAGTTTGTAAGCATCCTTATTTGGTAAGATTAGGGTGATTCCCTTTGGTGGATGAGTGAGAATTGATTTTTTTGTTGGTGCTGCCTCATTCACAAGTTTTGTTGTGTTGCATGCTTAGCCTGCTTTTTTAATAGGACTGTCACCTTGTCTTATTACAACTACAAAAAGTTCAGTATCTCACAGGTATCATACTGTGTTGAGGAGAAAAAGAAAAAAAAATATCTATACAGGCTGTATTACAGAAGCTAAATATACTGCATATCACTTCATGTTTCAGAGACCTTCACTCAAAAGTTACTAAAAGAGACATAAATTTTCCCAAAAAGAAACCTCAGAATTTATTCTTAAGGTGTATTTTGTGAAAATTCTATGAAAGGCATCAGTTGCATCCATCAAAACAGCTTACTGTTTTGCCTGTTGCTTCCCAGGAGGAATGAGGCAGGCACTTTCTTTTCTCTTGTTTATGTGCAATTTTTTACTGTTACTGATTTTGCACCCCATCCCTATCTTGTGTGGTAGAACAAACAAATTGCATGGTAAATCTTCTCTTTCAGAGATACTTATGATGACTTCTGATACTTCTGATTATAGATACTTATCATCATTGGTCACTTTTTATTGTCTAGGCCTTACTATAAAATTACAAACTTGTGGGTTAGCACTTTCCAAATAGGCATAAGCATTTACATTTCTTCTCATTTTTTGACTCTTTTTCTCACTACTTTTGTAAGACATACCAGCTTAGGACCTCAAGTTTACCATCTTTAACCTGTCTTAAGAAGCACTGAAATCTTGAGATGTGAAGTCTAGTTGTGACAGCTGACCAGAAAGCCTACGAACTGTGTGTGCCTCATTTAAGGCAAGTTTTCTCCACTTATATGATACTCCTTCTACTTTTGTGAACTTCACCAGACAGTAAAAATTAGAAGTTCTTGCATTTCTATTAATATTTATATTCTTTAAAATGCTGTCTCTCTGCAAATATACTGATCTTTAAAATCCAGCACTACAGCAGGACTTGTAACAAAAAAATTTGCCCACTTTTAAGTTAATGTCTCCTCCCTTCCCACACAAACACTACATAACCTCTGCTTTCTACTCATAATTAATGTGTGTTTGCTCCCTTTTTATCAGCACAAAGAAAGCATTTCTTTTATTTTACTTACTCATCTTTATGGTAATTCGAAACATAACATAATTAGTGCTTAATATAATTAAATAAGGTTTGAACAATTTAAAAAAAAATTCTCACAGAAGTGATGTTAGAACGTCAGAAAAATGTCACATTTTTCCCATCAGAAAGTTCAGCATCATTATTTATTTCTCTGTATGTGTAGGGGTTTTTTCATATGTTTTTTTCATTTTTAAATTTTATTTACAAGAAGTTATTTTTCTCATGCTTTTATTCTCCACTAATGAGAATTTGATTTTCTTAAACAAACCAAGCTTACTGTCCAGCCAGAATTTTACATGCAAATATGACATTAAAATTTCATTTCATATGTGTGTTTATAAATGTTGAATTAGCTGAGAAATATTTCGAGCAGCTGAAAGACAATGAACTTAGCTTCAGAGAGTTCATCAGACATCCCATAACATTTGGAATGAAACTACTAAAACTCAGTCAATATATTTCCACTTGCTGCATTTCCATTCTCTCCATTTGTTTACACAGCACAGAAGAGAGGGGAAACAAGTGAGCCTGCCAAGGCCATGATAGGAAATGTCACTGCACACCTCAAAACTGAAGTTTTTCTCTTTGTGTGAACTGTCGACTTTTAAAGCACTTACAGATCTGCTGACCAAAGGTGACAAATACAGGGTAAGATATAATTTTTAAGTGTTCAAACCCCTTCTAGTTTAGTGGTATGAGGCAATTGGTAGAAAATGTCTTTACTAGAACCTTGAACAAACCTACAGAAATTGCTTTTAAATAGGCAAAGTGCATTCAACCTTCACACATGTGAAGTAGAAGAGCCCTAATAGTATATGATTTTAAGCGACTGATCTGGAACTCAGAATATCCATGCCAGAGGTGTAAAAGAATATGTTGGATACCTAAATAAGGCTTACTGCGACCGTGTTCCAGTACAGGTATTGTGTCTTTCAACCTACATTGCCACATGTGTGTGCGCCAGATGAACAATTTTATATATACATGTACATCATGTTTCTGTTCAAACTGGTTTTGACAGGATGACCCTGTAGTCTTCTGGGTTGCTTGCAAGCCTCAGGAAGTATGGAGAAGGGTAAGGACTCTGACAGACTGGTGGATGCAGAGCAGTACAGTGCAGCCAGGTGTGTAAACAGGAAGGCAGAAGAAGGGAGAATTTTCCAGAGCTTATTATCTCTTTTTCCACCTGAGCTCAGGCAGCTAACTGGGAATTGTGGGAAAGCCTTAACCTTTGCACAGAGGCTGGAAATGCTCTGGCCATGCTGGTCATTCTCTTTTTCTCCTTGTGCTGGGATACTATATTCTGCGTTAGTGAGAAGGAAAAAGGTTGCCTGAATTTTACATTTGAGTTGCAAAATTTCTAAAAAATTTCTAAATTCAAAGAGGAAAGAAATTACTTGTTGGAAAAGTGAAATGTCTGTGTTGGTGTTGCATAGAAATGGGATGGATTTTGCTGCTTTTAGTGGTCTCAAATGTAGGTGTTTGTGATCATTTCATGGTCAATTGACTGTGATGTGTCTCCAGAAACCAATTAATTTTATTTTGGACTTGTATTTTCAAAGGGGATTAGTTGTGTGATGATGTATGTATCCCTTTGTGATGTTTATAGAAGGAATCCAGAGCAGTAACTTATCCAAATGCCGTCCTTTTGGATAGCGAACATTCATAGAGGTGAATTCAGCCCTTGATGAGAAATTGCTTCTCATGGCTGCAAGGTTTTTTTATAAAGGAAGTCTGCTTTCTTTGCCACTCAAATATAGAAACTGGGTCACCTTTTAGGTGCATAGAGCAGGTAGAATCTGTCTTTCAATGCTAAGAAAGAAAAAAACCAACACTCAAACCAAATCCACAAAAAAAAATTCCAAAGAAGATAAAAATTTTATTTTCCATATCTTCTAATCAAAACTGAGATCTAAAAAGAATAAAAGATAGTATAAGGAGGCAGCAGAATGAGAACAATTGCAAGCTATGCAATTTTATGGCTCATACATTCAGTTTACTTGAGATGTAGTTTTGTCTGTCATCTTTATTTGGTATTTGGGAGAAAACAAACCCCCTCATGATATGTATTTGTAAATGGCATATTTATTTAATACACCTGACAATTTGAGTTTCCTGCCAGAGAACTGTAAAACTGACATTGGCTAAAGCTCTCAAAAAGTTCCTGAAGATTTGAAGAATAGTGAACACTAAAGTCATTCAGCAAATAACTATATTTTAATTCAATTTTAACAGTTATGAAGTTTACCAAAAAATTAAAAATTAAAGCCTACTTACAAACGAGTACTTGATTGATAAATGACATGACTTGAAAGAACAATAGATTTTTGGCAAAACCAAAAGGATTCAGTAAATGAAGAGCTTTTTAGTACTTGTAGTACCTTTGAGCTGGGCAGAGCAACCTATTGATTGTAGAAAGAGATTGTTTCTCCCTTTTTAAATCAATTTTCAAATGCAAGTATAATCTTAAATTTATTAGTAATATTGTCTGAAGCAATCCTGGAATAGAAAACAGCTTTGAATTACATTTTTTTCTGTTATTTTTAGAGTTATTGTTCATTTTTTTCCCCACACTGCAGCTTGAGTGAAGAGAAATCCAGTAGATAATTGGTATATTTCAAAGAGTGTAATGAATTTGATTGATAGCAGACATGATGTGAAGAATTAAAGAAGTGACAGTTTGTTGGCATGTGTGGGAACAGAGTAAATGATCGTTAACCATTTGAATGCAAAGAGCTAGAAGGAAAGGGGAAATGACTGTGTAACTTCTTTTCTGCAGGCCTGCTACAGGTGTCCTTAATGGGTAATGCAAGACAGCAAAATCCGGAGGAGCCCTTGGAGCTGTGTTGGTACTGGTGTGCTCTGTTAAAGCCCTCTTACATTCACACTTCTATCACCTCCCTGGAGACAGTACAACTCAGGCTTCTCCTGCTGTCCTCATATTACTGTGCATCACAACTTTGATTTTTGGATCTTAGAATGACAGAAATATGGAATGGTTTGAGTTTGAAGGGTCCTTAAAGAACCATCTAGTTCCAACCTCACTGCCATGGGCAGGGACACCTCCCGTTAGACCAGGTTGATCAATGCCCCATCTAACCCGTCCCTGAACACTGCCAGAGCTGGGGCATCCACAACTTCTCTTGGCAACCTTTGCCAGTGTCCTACTACCCTCACAATAAAGAATTTTTTCTGTATATGTAACCTAAATTTTCCCTCTTTCAATTTGCACCCATTACTCCTTGTCCTATCACTACAATTCCTGGCAAAGAGTCTATCTCTGGCTTCCCTGCAGGCTCCCTTCAGACACTGGAAGGTTGCTATGAGGTCTCCACACAACCTTCTCTTCTCTAGGATGAATAGCCCCAACTTTCTCAGCATGTCTTCATGGTAGAGTTGCTTTAGTCCCCTTATCAACTTCATAGCCCTTCTCTGGTCTCACTCCAAATCCTCCGGAGTTACTCATCTAGAGACTTGGCAGGATGCTGAACAGCTATCTGTTCAAAACAACTTATGGAAAGAAAGAGCTGCAATGTAAAGATGTATAGTATCATGGCATGAGTAGAGTAAGCTTATCTTTTGCCAGAATTTTTTATTCATGTAACAGTACTGGTGGTCGCTTTTCTCATTTTTAACACACTGTGAATGCTTTTTCCCACTCAGTGTGGGGCCCTGACTTTCACCATGAGAGGGATCAGCATTAACCGATAATGAAGATGGGAATAAATCTCACTGGCTTGGTTATGTCAGTGACAGAAGGGAGTGTCTTGGCTGGAACAAACATCTCTAGTCACAGACACAAACTATTCAGTGACTACTGCATGCAAGAACAATGTTCAGTCTTCATGGGTAGGTAAAATTAAAGGGCAGTAAATTCAGTGAATAAATCCAGGCATTGATATGTAATCTTGTTAGCTGCAGGAAAAATACGAGTGACAGACAAAAATAGCATGATACTAGGAGGATTTAATTCAAATTTAATCTTATTTCATCCATTCTTAGTTAATTTGATACAGCACATTCTTGTCTGGGTAATCAGAATTATTTTGGAAATTGTATTGTTCCTTTCTTATCAGAGTTTTTTTGTGAACAGCAGCAGCTTGCCAAGTAACTTGATTATAATTGTTTCTTTTTTTTTTTATTTTAGGCAAGAAAAATGAACAAAAATCTCTCAAGATACTTACATTTCAAGGAGATTAAATACTCACATCTAATAAATTATCAGCTGTAATTTGGCTGTGGTTGTTAAAATGATAAATCACTTTCTTCTGGCTACAAATTACATATTGAAAATAAATTTTCTTCACTATTAACATACAAATATGGTAAATCATACCAAGGATCCTTCAGAAATAATTTTAAATATAATTTAGTTTTATTTAGACAGTATTCCATATCATTAATAACAATCACTGTCAGAGTCTTGTCTTAAAATGCTGATGACATACTAGTGCTGAGCTCAGTTAGCTCCCACAGGGTAATTTCTTGGCATCGTTTGGTTTCCCTTTGTATCATCTGAGCTGTACAAGGTGAGTCTTCTGCCCCAAAAATTTCTTTCATAATCCTTTTGGATTGCTGCAGGGATGTGGCAGGAACTGGATGAAAGCGGGGAGACACAAGTGGATTTTTTGAGATACCTTTTTTTTTTTTTCTGCCTCAAGCATATCTTGTGAAAGGAGAAGAATAATCCCAGTATTTGATCTGTTAGACCATAATTTGCTTCTCTTTTCATATTAGGCAGAATGCATGCACCTGGAAATATAAAACCAGGCTGGACTTCAGTCTTTCCCTGTAGAAAATGCAAGGAATTTTGATTCTATTTGGAGAAAATTCAATGTTTAAATAGTATCACCTGATTTAAGATTACTTTAAAAGGCAGTATCAGGTCACATGCAAAGCTCTTGAAAGTGTTTTAATAATTGCAGAAACAGCCTGTAAAAGATGAGCCCTTTATTTCGGAAATCTCCCTTTTAATCTCCCAAGAGTCTTTAGAAAAATTTTAATCTTCACTTAATCAGTTTTCCTTTTCTAGACTTTATCTCTGCTACTTATGTGCATATTCACATTTATGTACATATCTAAACCATCTACTGATGATATTTCGTGTCTGCTTAAAAAACACTGCTGATGGACACTCCTTTTGCAGAAGTAAAGGTTTTGCCCCAAGTTTTCTACAGAATGCGAAATGTTTTTCATGTCTAGGGTAGTGCTGAATGTGGTAGTGGGGAATAAAGTGGTCCTTCAGTTTTTCCCCATAACTCATCCTCAGCAGTTCAGAAAGCACAGAGAGGCATCCATTGCAATGACACCTCAGTTAGCTGAAACATTTTATTCTACTCCCACATTTTGTGTTTTCTGAGTAGAAAAGCAGAAAACCTACAACCTGAGAAAGTCTGGGATATTTGTTTAGTGACATCTTCATTGTCTTCCCCCATAATATTTATTTAATTAATGAAGAGTTTCAGAGCAATTAGTAGAAATCCTGAGAAGTAAACCCAGGCCCTTAGTGCCTTGAAAAACTGTGGGTTATGTTAGGTTTGGTCAAAAAACCATGACAGTTACATTTCCACACACACATGCAGAAGAGATCGAGCTTGCTGCTGACATTTTGATTGCACTCTGTAGAATTTATGCTTAGGAAAAGCCTCAGCCAGTGTTTTGGCATATCTTATCTGTAGGGCACTGCAGAAATAAATCCTGTGAAATGCAATCAAATGTTAATAGAAAATCCTTTGTGGGAGACATCTCCAACAGTGAGTTTTTCTCTCCTTCCCCTTTCCACTCCAAAAGATTGTTTGTCTACCCAGACAGATCTATACCTGCCACTTGTAGCTGTGCTGCACTATGTCTTGTGGAGACAAAGAGTGACTTTCAGGGAACAGAGCTGTGTAGACTTCTCCTAGGCTCATGACAGTCTCTGCTGTGAATCTGTTTAAACCTTTGAGCAAGGTCAAGGCTAGGTCTCAAAAGATCCCTCTAGGATGTACCCCAGGCGAAAACCCCTCCACCAGGACAGAAGAAATACAGAAAATAGACTCTAATATGATGGAAAGGCTTTGGACAGGATGAGTCATTGACCAGACTGCTTTCTTCACCTGTCCCAAGGTATGTAGGTATTGACAAACACAGAGCACGTTTTGGCCACAGCTGGGGATATCCTTGATCCTGTTTGCTTTTCTCATAGTCTGTAGTTAAAGTTATTAAGTTTCTTATGTGTTGCTGTGTGTTAAGTGGCACTGAAGGCTGGGCCTGCTCCAGGTGCATTGGGAACAGAGCCCAAATAGAAATTAAAGAGCACTTGACAGCATCTAAACCTTGTGTTTGTCACCTGTTTCAGCTCAAAATACCCTCAGATGCCTTTGGTCTATGTTTGTCTGCCTACAGCTACAGCAAGGTGTCCTGGGCCACCACTTGCTTGGTGGAGACACTACCCACAAATCTGTGTTGTGGTGCCTAAAGAGACGCTGCCCACAGGACAGTTTGGCAAAGGGGCCACAGCATGCCACGGGGTGCATGGTTTTCCACCACAATTTGGGTTTCGAGTACTTTTCCCCCAGCTCCAGAGACAGCTTCCAGCTCTAGTTTGACTGGAAGAGGAGTCCTTCAGCCCCAAGCCTTTCCTCACGCAGAAGTGCTCACTGCGGCTCAGACTTACAGACCCTGGCTCTTTGCAAGCAAATGAAGAGGTGTTTATGGCGAGGCTGCATTCAGCTCTCAGAGAAGGGTGATAGGCCAGAATGAAGTGTCAGAAGGCTAGTTTGGCAAGGAGCTACCAGTTAGCTCCTGGTGGGAATGGAAGAGATGTCCATATCAGATAGTGGAAACAGTCCCTTCTAGTAAATAGTGTGCTTTTTTTCTTCTATATTTCTGAGTAGTAAAACAGCAGAGGACATTGAGTGAGTTGCTATTTTAGGTCTATCCTGCTATTTCTTAAGTGTAGAATTAGGAGGATGGCACGTAAATATCCTATTTAAAATTATAGTAAATTAGATCTGCATTCCAATATCACATCTACATAGAACCACACATTACCCTCTTGCTTTCAGTGTTGTTTTCTCTCCTTGGTAATCTCTCCATGCAAAATATTTTTGTATAATGAAATATGCAGAAAGAAGGCCATGATGATATACAGACTGAAATAAAACTGATAGGGCACATAGTCTGGAAATTCCTGGCAGCCTCAAATCCCCATTACAATAATAAAAAATTTAGTTTATGAATGCAAATGAGCACTTAACCTTGAAACAATTTTTTCATTATTTTTCCTAATTTTATAGCAATTTACTTCATCCAGGAAACACTGCAAAGTGCTGGTAACAAGCAAAGAGACAGTCAATAAACATTACAGCTATTACTGGATTTTCAAAGCAGAAAATTAAAAACTAGGTGGTTTATTAACAATTGTTCAGGGTTTAGTCACTATTTATTGTTCTGCTGGAACAACTGGAGCCATTTTCATCTCATATCTCTTATTTAATCTCATTTCGACTAACCCTCTGCTCAGCTCACACAGAGTGTGAACACAGCCTAGTCTTCCCACGGCAGCATGACACTGAAATATTATTACCTAATTAGATTGCTTTTCCCTAGTAGCAAGCAGTCCCCATTTGTTTTAAAGACATATGCTTTTGTTGTGCTGTTGGAGAGGTTAGCAGTGTTTATGTAGATATCTGAGAAAAACACAAAGGGAAATGAACTTAAAATTTACATCTCAGTACACAGTTTTATTCTGTATGTAATTTGGACTGAGCTGAGATTGTCTGCTCACAAAAGGACTGGTACTGGGAATAGCAGGATTGTTATTATAGGCAGAATTCAAACACATTGGCAGAATCTGTGGGAAAGTTTGTCCATTTTATTCCTGGTTTTACTAGATGGCGAAACATTCCTTGAATAGTTATTATGCCGGCCTAAGGCCTGAAAAAGTCGCTAAAACCTTCTTTTTTCTTTATCTTTTTTAGTGAAAACCGACAAGTAGATTAACAAGACAGGTTACTTGTAGCAGGCATTTGCTCTGCCATTTACAAACCAGCCAAGGTTATCAGGCTGGTTCCAAGTGAGGAATATGGGAAAGTGTATGATGAGTCTAAAGGGGGCATAACACCCTACACAACATCTTTCTCGCAGGGTGTAATCCTCTGCAACATTTTTCCCCTCTTCAGAAAAAACATCTGTTGCATTTGCAGTAACTGGATTTTACCTCACATTTTGTAAGATATCATCTCCAGGACTATGACATGTAAACATAAGGGTTACAATCATCTTTCAAGAATGTGCAACTTTTTTTTTTTCCCTTTTGCGATGAACGGTACATCATCAACTCTGACTTAGGATTACTTTCTCTTAAAACACTTGTCCTCACTTCTAGAAATAGAAAAAAAAATTAAATCAAAGGGTAATTAAACTTTATATCTTCAAACCGTCCTTTCACTTTTTTCTATATTTGTTCAAAAATTTTGAGGATGCTAGTGTAACTCTACATTAGTACCAATTTTAGTGACGAAGAGTCTGACTAACATCTGGTTCTTTTTCTCTAGCTTCTCAAGGCTTATCAGATTTTGGCTGTGGGAGAACACTGAATTTTAGCTTTTTGGAGAGATGATTGGGTTAGGAATGGGTTTACACTTTTAAAAATATTTGCTTTTATACATTTACAAGTGCACATTATGTCAAAATAAAAAGTGGAAAAATAGACAAGATTTTTTATTAACTAAAACTTAAAATTCTGCAACTTGTCGTCAGAAATGTCTTCTTTTATTCATTTGCAATACTTTTATATTCCTTCATAAGCTTTCACTCTTCACTTTCATAAGCTTTCACAACTGAGCCCACCTCAGAAGCAGATGGGAAGAGTGGCACTACGGATTCAGAGTTCAGAGCTCTTGTTACAGCAATTTCTAGGCTAGAACTAGAATGAAAAAAAATAAGTCTACAGTTAGTGTTCATCTGTCTCTCTTTAATGCAGAATACTTCTAGTCCACTGCTGTGTTTTCCACAAACTCAAGGTCTTTTCAGGTGTGAGAAAAACAACATTGATAAACAGTTATTTTTCATTCAACTTTTCTTTATTTCTCTCAATATAAGGGATCAACTCCAGTAATTTTCATAGAGGAGGATTTTATTGTTTGAAATGCAGCATTGTAAAATAAAGTTTCAGAATCTTGAGCAGTTAACAAAAAAGGATTCTTATTCACTGAGAATTAGGTTATTTCCTCATTTATTTAATCATGAGCTAAAGCCAACCAAATGGCTTAAAGTCTTTGAGGAATGAAGACTTGGAAAACATTAAAATGATTTGACAGCACCTTATGATTATGTTAACATATCATAATATAAAATTATCAGCCATAGTAAATACTAATTTTGCTATGCTATGTCAAAATGAATGTCATAAAACCATCTGAGGATTTTTAAAAAAAGAAAATTTACTGTATCTAAATAAAATATTTTGATGCTGTCAAAATGTAAAGAAAAAAAGTTGAAAATATTTTGAGATTTGCAGATAAATGCCTTAAAAATCAACACATTCCCTTGAGATGCTGAGATATAGATTTCTGGTCTAGAACTCATCTGTCAAAATGTTTTCATCTTGTCTGAGTGATACCATGTTTGTAGCCAAACTTCTGTCTCAGGCTTTGCTTCCACACCAAATAGCTCTGTGCCTCACTGTCTCACCTACCAGGTCAGGCTTGATCCAGAGCCAGTCTGAGCCAAGAATCACATTTTTGTCAAATTAGCTCGTGCACATGAGACAACTTTTTGCACTAGAGTTAGGCTGTTGGAGGGCAGAGAATACTTAATTGTGTTTAAAGTCTGTCAGGACAGCATTATTGTTACAGGATGTGTCCTGACACAATTCCACCCTGTGACTTTGCACTTCACATCTTGAAGTGATTGTGTTTCTGATCTGGTAGCCAGAAAGAGGGATCTTCTGGAGGCATGGCTAATGGCCAGTGCAAGTTGATGTTCATGGGAAGACGGTATGGAGCCATGGCTAACACCGAAATGCCTCTTGCAAAAAACAATGCTTAAACAGATTTTAAATGGAAGAGAAATTTTCAGCTGTGGTCTAATAGACTCTTTTTTTCCCAAGAATCATTTATGTATGTTGCCTGAGATTCGAAAGACCAGAAAGAAAGAGGTTAAGCTTGTTTCCTATAAAAAATGTTTAGTTCCCTACAGAAGTGGTCAGAAGAGAGTGGGACTGTGCGCATCTTTCCTTCCCTTTCATAAACCCTCTTACAGCTCTCAGTATCCCTGCCTTTGGGGTCTTCTAAGTTCTCCTGAAGCTGTTTGCTAGACTTACAGCCCATTCCATTTACTTTTATCTCTCTGGTCAGTGAAGAATGACCATTTTAGTCCTGGTTTTACTAGATGGCGAAACATTCCTTGAATAGTTATTATGTTAGTCATACTACACAACCATCTGACACAGGTCCCAACCTGCAAAACAAGATATGCTGGAAGGTGCGTGAACAAGAGGCAGCAAACAGGAAGAAATAGCCATTCTCGTTTTTATTTTATGTTTACTGTGCAAAAGTGCATTTGAGTTAGCTCATCTTGGCTAGGCTTTATCTTAACTCTCCTCCCAAGTCCTCATGACGAAATCATAAATCTGAATTTTCCCATCACTGCATGCTTCAAGAGAATTTCAGCCATTCATAAAGAAAATGGGTGTTGTAAATGAGAGTGATTTGACATTAAGTATTTTTTAACTCTTTTTGTTATAATTTAGTTATAATTTCTCTATAGAGAAAAGAGGGAGAGAGCAAAGGAAGGGTCCTAAGCCAGAGATCTATTGCCAGCATCTATATTGTTTTAGTTCTGGAGACTTCTTCTTCTTAGATGAACTGGTGGAAAAACCACCTGCTGAACACATGGGCCCTGGTTAGTCAGCATGGAACACAGCCAGATGGTTAAAAGAGACATGAAGATGCCAAGCTCATGAAGTGTTGCCTCTTCACTTTTGCACCGTATATTTTTCTTTATTGAATAGCCTCTCGGTAACTGTATGTCATCCTAAAAGTTGAAATTATATGATCAAGAATGAGCTGATACACACACACACACACACACACATGCACAGACACGCACACACATACACACACACATACCTGTGTCACAATCAGCTTGGAACACTCTGGCTTTGATCTTTTGTACAGAATTTTTTTCAGCTTTTCTGAAGTAACTCCTGATTTGTGTTGCTATAAGTATTATGCCCTGAAGGCATGGCATATGTTCTTATGCTCTCATATTTTATGGTTAAGTAAAGCTTTTGGCAAAACTTCATTTAAAAACTTGCCAATTTTGCTGCAGATAAACAGATATGGTTTTCTCACATAAAATACCCAAAGAATACAGCAACTGCTGGACTCACATTTTTTTATTTTCTGGAGTGACTTGATATATTTTATGGGTAACCATTGTGATGGAATTTTTCCAATTGAAAATACATAAATAAACCTCTTTTTCTGATTTAGGTAAATCTTCTTCAGTGAATTTTGGATTTCATTCTAATTTTATGTGTGTAAGGGTCTCAGCATTTCATATTTCTCCCTCTCTGAGCCTTTAAATCTCTTTACTTCTCCTAATGATGGTGCATGCATGTACAAATTCTGCATTGCCTGCCAAGACTTCAATAATCGTTGTATCATGCACAGTCATGTTTGGAAGGTCTTGGGATAATATAAAGCTTTTCAGGGATGGAAGGGGACCTTGCAGTATGCCCTTCTTGTGCACTGTTAAATTGGTCTATGCATGAAAAAGCATTTAAGTGCATTTTTCTAATCTTTCATCTACTTTGATATTCTTTGTTCTTTGGGTCTAGAACGAGGCAGACTGGGCAATTCCAGTGCAATTCCTGCAACCAGGACAGGGTCAGGTGAGGGACTGAAACTCCTTATTCTTTCCCAGACAAAGCATTTGTCTAGGACAAATGTGGTTTCAGACTTGTCTGTAATTGAGGAATCACCTCTACTTAGTTTGAATGGTGGGTTCTGCCATGGTTTTCAGTACTGTCCTAGGCTAGTGCCTGGTGACTTGAGGTGTTACTTGACAAAAGAGCTGCCGCTTCACAAACTTAGAGAGGAAAGCAGGGAGTTTTCTCACGGTTCTCTGGGACCTGTGCATTTGTGTTAGGACTCATGTTCAGTGGGAATGTTGCCTCCTCCAGGACAAGTGTTTCAGAGCTGCCAGGTAACAGTGGAGGGAGAATAGGCTGCCTTTGGTGCTGAGAAGGGTTATTCAGTTTCAATTCACTAAATCAAGGCCTTCAGTGCCATGATGACTGAAACCCTGCTCTGACCTTTGACAAGGAGCAACTACAACAGAGTCTAGCAGATATGTCTATGCAACTTTTCGGGTATATTTTGGCAGAAGTAGCTCTTGCTGTCTTCATAGATGGCAGGTCCTACATCACTCCAAAAGGACATTGAGGGTCACAGACATTACCTAGGTAGCAAGAAGGTACAAAAGCACTTGGCATCATCTTTTTTAAACTACTGAGGTATTATGAACATGGTAAGCAGGGCACACTTGACCACTGGTATTATAGACTTCCATGTGTTTCTCTTAATAGCTTCAACATAGTCTGGACTAAATATATAAGTAAAAAGGTAACTTTCCTCTCTTACAAAAGTCAGTCTTAGCTAGGAATTTGAAAGTGAACCTTTGGTCTTTCTGATTCGCATCTCAACATTAATAAAAGGATGGTAATTGGAACTAACACAACTTTTCAAAAGTGTATCTGGAGAGTCTTGTTTACACTCCCAGAGCATATTGCCTCCAATGTCAGCAGGGTTAAACAATGGTGAAATCATCAGCAACTAAAGCAAGACTCTTATATCTTCAATATAAACAGAAAGTATAGCTACTTAGCTAACCATAATGTTGTTTTTAAAAACCTAAGAGCAGTTCTCACAGCAGTAACACAAGTTAACATATGTATAGTACACGTGCATTGCTGCACCTTCCAAATTGGGTTATGTACTGTACATACACTGATGAAAATAATTCTAGGGATACTCTGCTAGACTTCCTAACACCAGGATATAAGATGGTTTTCCCAAACACAAACTTCTGCAACATACATAAAACTCTTCCCACTGATATAGTGGGTGGTATGTTTGTGGCTTGTTGATGTCATTGAGATTACCAGGTAGTTTTCATAAATCAGATGGGAAACTGATGGGAAATGGAGATTAAAGTGCTGAGAGGAGAATCTACAGAGAGTGGGTACCTGTATGTCCAGTCTGTTGATAGAGCATTCAGGTTGGGTTTTATGTTGCTTCTGAATTATCTATTCACACTTGCGGATGGGAAATTATTTTTTTTCAGACTGAACCAAACCTGTAAGAGTGGAAGTTTTACCTCTTTCTCTGCACATAATCAAAAAGTTAAAGCTGAGTGATAATAAGTATTTCGAGCACATTACTTTCTAAACCCTGCTTCAAGAAATAGCTGTAGTTTTTGCTGGCAGACACTGAAATAGTCTATAATTAATATCATTAGGACAGAGTCTTTAAGCAAGAGGACCTTTAACATTTCCTAAAAGACATCTGCATGTGTTAAAGCTGTGTGTGAGACAGACTGGACAGCATGGCTGTCATTTCAATTTTGTGAAAAGAGTAGCAAAAGTCAGATCTGATATTAGCGGAAGGAATCTCATCTCTACTGCCAGGAACATATGAACAAACCACATAATCACAATAGAAGTATCATTGGAACCAGTGGAAACAGATATGAGAAATAGCCATAATGAAAAACAACTGCTTAGAGGTGTGTTTATGTTGTTTGTGTGCTTATACAAATGAAAACACATGTTTTGTTGTATATTTTCTGCCTTTGCCAGCTGGTTTTCCCTTAGTTGATTCAATCTGGTCTTTGTTTCTTAAACTAGGTTTGCACAAAAGAGTCCTAAAAAAATGTGTATTAATATCATTATCCATAATACTAGCAATTCCTGCAGTTATAAAATTTAATAAACGTGCAGTGAATCTCATACAGACATGATGGGACACCATGGTGCCATCTGTGGTGCTGAGCTGGAAGTCAAGGCAGCAATGCCCAAGTCAACAAATGAATGTCTGAACACACCTTGCTGTACCAGGAAATCTCTTTTCTAAAGGGCTTTGGTGACAAATACTTTGCAAGATTTCAGTGGTTATTGAATAAATTTTAACAGCTTCTTTTTGCATAGAAAGTGGAAAGTGATAGCAGGAATTTGAAGGAAATAGGTGTCCAGATTTACTTTCATTGTAATCTCTTTTCAACTGAATTGGCCTTTTAAAATGTATACAGCTGCTTGGTAGGAAAACAGGCACTGCAGGACAGATGCCAACATTTTTCAACTCTCCAGTTAAATCAAAATAATCTTGGGAAGCCTGTGATTGGTACATTCCAGTCAGAACTGTATTTAACAGCCTCTTAAAAAAGAACAGATTCATCTGTCACTGGCTTGTAAACGATAGCCTTTCCCAAATCCCAGTGAAGAAAAATAAAATAGGTTCCCATGGGACTTCAGAGGAAGATTAGGACAGTGACCAAAAAGATTTAAGAAGTTTTCTTTTGCTCAGGACAATATGACAAACCCTTGTGGAATCTTAGAATGAGACTCAGGAGAACATCCCCTTGATAGCTGTGATACAAAAGAAAGGAAAAACAAGTAATTCTCTCTTTCCAAAGACAAAAAAACCTCAGAAATTTCATGAGAGCAAGACTATAAATTTTTTTTTAAATGTAGGATGGGGAATAAATGATTGTTTAAACAAACTGTCTAACTTTAGAAATTTATGCATCTCATTATAACACAGATTTTAAAAAACTACATTTTTTTTTTAAACTCATGAAACATCGTGTCGAGGAGTAGACATGTGGAAAACAGATAGACGTGGAAAAAGGATAAAGATGATCTTCTCATAAATTCTTTTGCTGCCAAATGAGAAAGAAGAAAGAGAAGATGGAGACAGTGTTGAGAGATGGTGCTTTTTGTTTGAAGAAGAAAGCTTTGATTACTTATGATGCTACAATGCCAGTTGGTTAGGTTAAATGGTTACCAGACTCTGTGACACAACATTTGGCAGGATTTATCAAGTTTTTTTTGGTGGTAGTTGGGAGATATGCAGGAGAGTCTTCACTGAATTAAATCTTGATATGTAATTTCAGTCTACAGAACATGACAAATAGAAGAGATTAATCATAGAATTATAGAATAATTTAGTTTGGAAGAGACCTTAAAAATCCTCTGGTTCCATCGCCCCCTGCCTTGGGCAGGGACACCTTCTACTATACCAGATTGCTCAGAGCCCTGTCCAGCCTGGATTTTTGAACACTTACCCGGTTGGCACATCCACAACTTCCCTGGGCAACATGTTCCAGTGCCTCACCACCCTCACAGCAAAAAATTAACAGTAGCAACTTATATTTTAAAGTTGCTAAAAAAATAATCACAAGGAAAGAAGTTCAGTTCTAAATGGCAGGGAAATGTGTGGTAGCAGTTTTACCAACTGGTGCACCTATCCTTTGTGAGCACTATTTGTCCAAGGCATATCTCTGCAAGAAACAGACATTCATTACATCACAATGGAATACAGTAGAAAGTAATTTTCCCTCATGATGATTAAACCCCCACCTTTGAAAATTTTCAATTGAAACAGGTTTTTATACTATTAGTCCATATCCAAAATAAATTAATTTTTTCCTTCTAAAAACCTAATCTTGTCCCACTGAAAGTACGAGTTCTTACAGATATGCATTTTTCCACAAGAATTTTGTTTTCATTTGAAAATATTGTTCAAGGATGAAGATGATGTATTATGCCAAAGAGGAAGAGCTAAATAGGCATAAACATGAGTAAATATGCCAAAAGTTATTTTATTTTTTATGTTCTCTGTTCCCATCATAATCAGGATGTGTTGATTGGAATGCAACAGAAAAACCATAGATAAACATGTAGAAATTACTTTGCAGCAGGTTCTTGATGTTTATTTAATGGAGTTAGAGGCATTAGTTGAGGGTGCCTAATGAAATTTAGAAAACATTGGTTACAAGTGGAAATTTGAAAAACAACATTTTTGTGAAAAATCTGGTCTGTCATGACTAAGAAGATATTTAGAAAATAACCTACATGATTAAAGAAATCTCTAAATATTACTTGGAAAGTTTTCTTTTTAGTTTATTAAAAGGGTTCAAATGAAAGGAAAGAAAGGCTGCCAATGCATCATTTAGGGGAATGAAGGTATATGGTTCTTCCATATCTACATCTGAAGATCTGCAACTGCTGCTGAAGAATTGCATTTTACTAGACACAACATAGCAATAAGGACAAAATTAAATCTTATTTTATCAAGGGGATAGACTAGATAACCTCATGGGCACTTTCTATCAATGATTTTCACACTTTTCTACCTGAAACCAACAGTTTAACCAACAGTTATTCTTGAGGTCTGGAAGAAAGAGTAATGATTTGAGGAGATACACTCTTTATAAATAGAGGTTTTATTATTGGGACAGTTCATTCTCACAATGGGAATTGTCATTTATGACCACCGAACAGCCTCTGTCCCTGTCTGTGCCAGGGGTACTTGACTAGTTAGTTTTAAAGGTCAATTCCAACCAAATAATACTATGATTATTAACTTAAAGTGAAATATGAAAGACTTGTGAAGGTCAGGAGTTATTGATTCCAGATAAAGAAGTAAAATTACTTTTTTAAAATACTTATATGTGTTTGGGGTTGCAATGGCATAGCTGGACATCATACATGATAAGCTACCATAGACTTCTTTGCATGATAGTTAACTTGGCAACATGCTACTGTCTGCAGATTAAAATTTAAGTCTACAATTTAAAATATATTTAAGATATATCAGGATTAAATTCATGCTATAAGTGATAAGTAGTTCTTATTTCCATATTTTAAAATTGATTTTATAAAATATTTACCCAAGAAAAATGGTGCATGTTTTAGAAATCTTATGGGAGTCTGTACTCATCATCCTTTTTTTTTCCCCAAGTCAATTTTGAATATTAAGAAGTTCAGAAAAACTTTTAAAAGTTTTTAATACTTTTATGAAAGGCACCTGTATCTGGATTTTATGAATCACTAATCTATGTTGAACAATAATGTTACAACAATCTTTCATCTGTCCATTGAGCAGCTTTGACGAAAAGAAATAGTTTTATATTGGTTTACCTTGCCTAAATAACTGTAGGTGTCTTTCATATTTTCGGAAAGAAATAATACATAGAATGAAATTGCATTAAACAGTAAGCTAAACTTTCAGAAGAATGTTTGAATTCTTAAAAATATTATGCAGTTTGGCTTTTAAAACTAAGAATTTTTAAAAGAACAGTTTGTCACTTTCAGACCAGAAGGAGGAAATAAAATTGCACTTATCTAAAAACCTGGATAAAGTGAACTCGTTATTTATCCCTTGCATACATTGCGAATTATTACGTCCTTATGTATAAGTAGAATATATTAATGTATACATATTCATAAATTCATTTCTGTGGTCACAGAATTAGCTATCACTATGATGTACATAATTGGGAGAGTACTTGGCAAACTTCTAAATTTCATGTGCTCTGCTTTGCAAAAAAATGTTCTTTGACTGTAGTTCTTTGGTCTATCATATGACTCTTATTTGACTTCATATACTGCCATATGGTTGGAAACTGAAGTAGAGCTGCTTATCACTTATCACTTGATATCAGTCTTGTTGGCTTTAGAACTTGTTTGGTTTAAGAATGATGAACATATATATTTTTCTGTGGGGAAATGGTGGCGTTGGGCTGACATTTGACTAAATAATGGGTCATGTAAAATGTTTTTATAAATAAGTTTCCTTTGAAGCTGAATGTCCTTTTGCTCCTGTTTCAATCCATTCTGCTTGTTAAAGGTCTTGATTCCATTTCCCATATTTAAGATCAGAATTGGAAAACCTCAATTGTACTGTAACATATTGCAAATATAATGTCGTCACCAGTAGAGAATGTTTAGTTATTCTAATTATTTAGGAAGCATGTCAACAAGAAATAAAAAACCTAACTATAGCCTTGGTTTATGAACAAGACTGAGTATCTGTCTGGTTACTGAGCATCACATACTGGGACTTATTCCACAGTCTGAGGACTCCTGACCTGGCAAAGGAGGGAGAGCAGTGTCTGTCACAGCCTGGCACCATGGCAAACTGTCCCTTTGCAATTGCCTTTGTGGGGCCTGATTCTGTTCTCCAATGGTGTTCAGATGGCAGCATAATATATACTTAATCTACTGTTCTAATTTTTTGAACTGGGTTAAAAACAAAATAAAACAGAAGAGGTGGTGAAAAAATGGTTCATATGCCAGCCATACAGCAGGCATCACAGACACCACTGTTTAAAACATCATGAGTTTATTGATCGTGCAAGATGCCAGGCTGATTGGGACTGACACAGTATTTACTGACTATGAAATGTAAATACCTGAAGCTGGAGGCTAGCTCCACACAGAAGTTTATTTCATGCAGTTTATGTGAATTTTATTGCTGAATATTACTACCAAGAAAAAAAAAGAGTGTGGACATTTCTGCTGGTTTATGTTCTGTTTGGGAAATTACAGCATACATCCATGAGATTTTCTTTGCTCCAAACCTTCCTGAGCAAAGGGTTTTCTCACTTGGGGAATGAGGTTTTAGAAGGAAAACATTGCAACTGAAATAGCTCCCAAGTATCTGTGTGGAATGAGAACACTTTATAACTGATGCATTTAGCATTTCATCAGAAGCTTGTAAAGTCAGATTTGGCAGACAAAAGCATGGTGTGATAACCTCAAACTCATTCTGCCTTGGGTGTGCTGGTAGTAAGCAAATGTACCAAAGGTATGAGAATTATTACAGTGTGTGGTACAGTGTACTGGGTAGGGTTGTCATCAATAAAATAGGTTTGACTTTCCTTTTCTGTAGTATGAATTTCCCAGTCATTTAAATGAATAGACTAGAACGAAGTTAATTCTCATCTACACACCCTCATGTAAATCTTAAGAGAATAAGGCTCCAACTGGAAATACGGAACAGCTTTGGGTAGTGCTGCTTTGTGCTCTGATATTCTACCTTTGTATCAACAAAGACTTTTGGGATAACTGCAGGACTTTTTCTCCTTATCCTTAGTTTCTTTGCATGTCTTCTTTTTAATGTTGGAAATACAAAGGTTCTAAACTGAGAAACTATTTCTGTGGCTGGCACCAGTTTAATTACCAACACTTCCATGATGCCTGAAAGTGTAGGAATTCTGGGATAAACTAGAAATAGCTCTTCTTTAGGATGCAGAAGAGGTAGCACCCAAGTGATCAGAGGTCACTGGGAAGAAGAGATACAAATGGCTCAGGAGAAAGGCACTGAAACTTGAGAGCAGCACGGGCTGCAATCCTTCTCTCAAGTTACCTTCCAGGTTTGGTGTTTAACTCTGTAATTATAGAACGCTAGCTCACAACCTGGAGTTACCAAATATGTCTCTTTTCATCAACTATGAGGAACAAACCATTTTTTAAATTTTTTTTTCTGGAGTGCGAGAAGCCTGGGTACACCAATACCAAGCACACAGATCTACATAAAGGCTAAAAAAGAAAGTTTGTTTCCTACCTTTTAGGGTAGGAAAAATCTTTTTTGGAGAAGTCAGGCAAATGCAGGAGTACAGAAGTATGTGTACACATGGAAAACACATATCTTTCTGGATTATGACAACTTTACTTTTATGTCTGCTGCAGCAGAGCTAAATTTGGAAATTTTATCCCACAGGAAACTTGCGTACTTTAACATTTGCTTTTTTCCTCAAATGGGGACAAAAAAATATTATAATGAAAATTCCAGAAAAATATTAATCTGGAGGCATTCTGACATTCCTTAAGTTGAAGCTTTATCTCTCAGCTAATTCAAGTAATCAGAGATGGTTTAATTTTCTTTTTTAATTTTTTTTGTCAAAATTAATATGCATTTTCCTAGTGACATTTCACCTCAAAGGGACTGGGGTTCAAAGTCCTGAGCAGTGCTCCTGTGCTGGAGTTGGAGTTGAGCGTCATATCCACGTAGGCATCACAAGTACCACTTTGCATTATGCTATTGGAGACATTAGCCCTGCATGAAGCCTGGCCTGTAGAAGCAGATGCTAGACATTCTTCTTACAAAGTGATGTGCAGATGGTGGACTTGAAACAGCATTCCTGAATCACATTAAATAAAAAGGGATATCAGATAAAGACCTGAAAAAATGTGTCAGTGTTTTCCAGTAGAAAACCTTTGTCCATTTGGCTGATTTTTTTGAAGTGAACATTTTCTTGAACTCTGCAGAAACAAAGACTGCAGACATGAAAACTCTGAGAAACCTCCTTCTCTGTTGCACTGTTTGTAAAGCTTCCTGCTCCCTGGAAAACCACCATTCTGTGAGCAACTACCAAGCCACCACAACCTAAAAACTTCACAGCAATAGCACCTCTGCATGGGGCTAGATCCTCCAGAGGAAGAGCGCCTTGGCTCATGAGTATTTATCTAATTTTTAGCTCCTGCATTGATGGTACCATGTTATAAGTCCCATCTTATTTCAAAGGCAACTTCTGTGCTTTTATGAGGCCTTGGTTAGCAGTTTTCCCCAATGCTGTAAAATTTCTTTTTGGTCCACACACACTCACATGCACTATCTGCACTGCTGTGCATGAAGAGACATGATGTAGGGCAGGTTCTGTGGGCTTTGAGGCTGTGGACGAGCAGACAAATGGTGTAGCTTTGGTGCAAGACATACTGAAGATTTCATGGACAGCTTATACTGCCATATACGGATGAAGAGGACCTAGCAAGTGTTTATATCTTATTCCCATGGGTTTGTAAACACAGCCAGTATTGTATTACCTGCAGTTGGAGATCAGTCACTGTAGTTGCTTATACATTTTATCCATAGTTGCTCAAAAAAAGACCCTCACTAGCGTAAATTGATATTGCCATATTTAAATTAATTAGTCTATGTTAATTTATACTGTCTAGGAGCTGACTTTCATACAATTTTGGTTGTTAATTGCCAGGGCAATAGCAAATGTCACTATTTATGAAAAGTTCTGACAATAAGATCAATTCCTTTGTACTTGGAATTCATGTTGCATGTGATTAGATTTAAATTAATTAGAGAGAAGTTGGTTGTATAGACATGTTTGTTGTTAGGATTCTAATTAACAAAAACAACTCTCCTCTGACAATGTATCTTCCCACCTACCCCAAAGAAGGGAATTGTCCTTGTTATGTTTCCTGTCCAAAACATGTAAACCTTTGGGATAGGCAAAAAAGCAAATTGTTTGGCTGTAAATGCACTTTTGTTGTTGTTTGAGACAAAGAAAAAGCAGCTGCATTCTTCTATTGTTGAGCTATATTTTATTTAGCTATGAATGTGTGTTAGAAAACACTTTTCCTGAAAAAGTGTCAGCATCTGGTGCTGCTTTCCAGGATCATCTATACTTTGATTTTAAGGTTTGAAATGAATGTATACACTCTGGCTGCTGTTGAAATGGACTGGCAGCTGGCAATGTTCACAGCTGAGGAGTGAATTAACTATAGAACAATCTCAATTCATATTTTTTTAAAATGGTCCAGGCAATTGTTTGCTAAAATAAAATCATTCTGAAAAGGAGTAGTTTCTGGGTCCCAGATAGAACAAGTTTATTTAAATATTTTCAAGGCTAAATCACTTTATATAACCAAAGTATTTACGCAGTTAGTGGATGTTAAAAATATCATATGCAGCATACACTTCCATTAAAATATCAGAAGAAATATGATTTTAAAGTGGAGGGGCTGAAACCTCAGGAGACTTATTTCTAGCAGTACATGATTATTTCTAGCTTATTTCCAGCTTTACAAGATGTCTTGTGTGACATGCAATTATCATATCACATGCATCCCATTTTTATTAGTCTGAAACACTGGAATAAACATGAACACTTTTAATTGCTTAAATGATTCTAAAGCAAGTGTTTTGAGGTTTGTCCATCCTATTTCATTAGAAAGCAGTTGGACATTTCCAAAAGAAAATGCTTTTACAGTTTACCATGTTCCACTGGCAAAGCTTTGAAGGGAGTGGATTGTTGCACCATCATTTGGAAGAATTTGGACAGCTAAAGTTTTTGACTTTTTTTGAAGAGATGTCTTGGAGGGAACTCATTTAATCAGTAACTTTGACATATTTCTGCCAATGTTAATTATTCTGGTCTACTGCAGAACTGTCAATAAATTTCATCAGTTTAATATTTAGTAACCACCCTATGTAACTGGGAAAAGGCAATGCCATTAGCTAAAAAGAAACACTTAGGATAGTTACAAGTACTGGAGAAATATCTTCAGATCTTTCAACCATTGGGCAAGTAATCCACATTCTTTCAAAATGCTTAAAGTTTATTGGCATGTGAACTTCTTAGCTGAATAGATTAAAAAAAAACTGAAATATTTTGCAATCACTTTAGGCAATTTCTTTCTCCTTATTCCAGGAATGGTCTGGTTAATTAGCATGCTTTAAACACAAAATTTGGCT
Source organism: Pardalotus punctatus (assembly GCA_013400915.1). Taxonomy (NCBI): domain Eukaryota; kingdom Metazoa; phylum Chordata; class Aves; order Passeriformes; family Pardalotidae; genus Pardalotus; species Pardalotus punctatus. The sequence continues at coordinate 124,238 of VZTX01014545.1, forward strand.
GTCTGATCTGCACAGATGTACAACTTGTGCTCTGCTGGTAATCCAGCTACACAACATGCCACACTCCAGCTGCTTTCTGTGTAATGGCAGAAGCAGTATCTTTACTGCTACATTTTCAATTATTTATTTATTTCTTTTTACTTCTATACTTTTTTCTTTTTTTTCCTTAACTTTATCATTCACAAGTCAGGAACTTGAATCATTACATTGTAATACAAAATTATTTTATCTCAGGTGAGTTTTCCAGAGACGATGCTGTCAGTATGATACAAAAGACCCTCATGAGAAAATTGCTTTGACAGCAAATCCTAGAAATAAGTAAAAGAAGATCCATCCATACAATTGCATGCAGTCTAAAAAAATGGTTTCTGAAGAGGTAAAACCAGCAAAAAATACTTTAATGGCAACTTTAGAAAATCAGAGAAGTTTGGCAAAGGTTTTAGAACAAAATTCAATCAACATAAACTTCTCAAGCTATTAACTTGGCCCACTTAACCTAGCAAAGTTTAAGCCCATTTGATTTCAAGTTACTCAAGAATTCCAATAAGAGGTAGTTAGAAGAAGAAAGAGAGAATGATAGAAAACATATAGAAAAACACACATAGAGCTACCAACTTCTGGGTTCCAATGATGATAGAAACTCCAAAAAGAAGTAGGGTCCAGACAACATGGTTGCCTCGTGTTTGGCCTTAAATACCCTTTTGCCTCCTTGGCCCTTCCCCCAGGTAGAATTTCCGGTCATTTGTCCACTTAGGATCTGGGTCAGGGGCTCCAGGGGCAGGTGTGGAGCATTATCTTTGACGTGCCATGATTGGTAGCCCCTGTGGGGCTGGGATACAGGCTCTAGGGGCGTGGGGCTGGGCCCATCCTGCCCCTTTCCCCACACGTATGCATCCCAAAATGTTTCAGTCTCTCAGAGATGCTGGGAGAGACAGGGTCGAAAGCCCTGCTAAAGTCAAGATAGACAACAACCAAAGCTCTCCCCTCATTCATTCAGATAGTTTCATCATGGAAGGCAATCATGTTGGGCAAGCATGATTTACCTTTACTGGATCCGTACTGGCTATTCTTGATAATCTTTTCATCCATGTGGATGGAGATGGCCTCTAGAATGAGGTGCTTCATCACCTTTCCAGGGATTGACGTGAGGCTGGTTGGCTGGTTCTTCTCTGAGTGCTCTTTCTTGCCCTTTTTGAAAACGAGGGCGACATTTGCTTTCTACCAGTCCTTAGGCACCTCTCCTGATCTCTATAACCCTTCAAAGATGCTCATGAGCAGCCTCACTGTGGTATCCATCAGCTCTCTCGACACTGTGAATGTATTCTGTCGGGGCCCATGGACTTGTGCATGTCAAATTTGTTTAGTTCTCTACCTCAATCCTCCTTGACCAAGGGAAAGTCTTCAGTCTTGAGGCTGATGGTGACTTTGTTGTGTAGAAGTCATACTTTGACTAGTAATATATAATCTCTGCCACAGAATTGTTATAACCCTTCTATAAACGCACCGACAGTGTTATTAATCAAACTGTTTATATACAGAAAGCCTTTATCCATGATACATTTGTTTTCTTTGAAAATTTGTTGGCTTTCTTCCAACCGCAGTTTATGGTATCCCAAAGGAGCACCTGTTCATTTTTCCATTTTTCTTCTTCCAAAGAAAGGACAATTATTACAAAATCTATCACTGTAAGATTAAGGTCATATTTTATTCAAACAGTTTAAGGGAGTAAAGTCACTTTCTGTACAGAAAAAATTACCTGCAGTACTATCACAACTAGCAGAAGTTATGAAATATTCTGTCATCTGAAGCAGGGCAAAATTTCTTATGAAATATTTATGCAATTAGAGAGTTGATAGTGGAGTCCCAAGAAATGATAACTGCAAGGTCTGTTTTCTGAAAAATGATGCCTCTGAATCCTGTGCATGTAAAAGTAATGTTTTTACAGTAATTTCTTTTATGTTACCATAAAATAACATTGACAGGTTGGACTATAATGGCAGCTTATAGAAAGTTTTTATTACACAATATTTTTAGGGGTCAAGATGGCCCCCCCATACGCCTCATTACCTTTGTGTGCCTGGGTGCCACTCAGACATAAGGAGAAGTTATGGAGGAGCAGGAAGAGCTCTCTGCTGTGATTAAACCCAGTAATGGTTTTAAATAAGAGAGGGTATATTTAGATTAGATATAAGGAAGAAGCTTTTTACAATGAATTTTATGAAACACTAGAATAAGTTGCCCCAAGAGGTGGTGGAATGCCCGTTCCTGAAAATATTCAAGGTCAGGTTGGACGGAGATCTGAGCAACATGGTCTAGTTGCAGATGTCCCTGCTTGTTGCAGGAAGGTGGTACTAGTTGACCTTTAAAGGTCCTTTCCAACACAAACTATTGTATAATTCTATGATTCTGTGATTCCCAGCTGTCCAGGATGCCATGGCCCTGGGACAGGATGAGACTGAGGAGAGGTGGGGAAGTGAGCAGGGCAGCTGGAGTCAGTGTGGTTATGGCCTTAGGCATGGGATGTGCCCCGTCTTGATGCTACAGCACCTGCCTGGAGCAGACATAGCTGATAAACAAAAGCAGGGCAATGGATAAATCAAACATACTTGCTTGCCTTGGTCCAAGAAACCAAGGGTTTTTTTAGGATTTAGAGGGGGAGAACTGTGGAGAGTGGTCACGCTGGTTTTACCTTTTCTCCCAAGAGGAAACATTATAGTATAGTCATAAATGTCAACACTCTGGGCCAGGCCATAAATTTTAATGTCATCGTAACCAAGGGGCATTTAGAACGTTTGTGAAGAAGTTTGGGACTCAGCCATACATGTGCACATCAGCCCATGTATAAATTCAGTCATTTCTTAGACTTCCTCAATAAGAATTTATTTTTACTTCAAACTGGAAGTATGAGATTTATGACTTTCAAGCACTGCTTAGCTAGAGCATGTAGCAGCATGCCTGCTTTTCTATGCCATTGGAGCATAGCATTTCCATCCTCTTGCCTTGCCTGTTCACATTTTAGCTTCTACTGAGACAGCACCATAATTGCCTCCTTCTTTAAGGATGGATACTGGCATGTGAATATTGGCTTGCTAGACACTGAAATGAGAGCCACAGCTTCTTTCTCTGTGGCAACCAAACATCTGTCTGATGTAATAATAAACCTTCACGCATGATTTGGAACAAATTTTAATCAAAGATCAGGAGTTAAAAGCCTTTATGTTTTTTTTTTAAATTCCTTGTTCCTGTCCATTTAGACCTAAGCACATCTGTGCACTATGGCAGAGGCTTGAAATACAGCAATTAGCCATGCTGGTGATTACCCTGAAAAGGACAGCAATCAGTAGGAGTTGCTCAATGTTTGAATGACTTCTGAATGTGCCAGCCTTGTGGAAGGTACAAGTCACTTTGGCTCTCAATGACCATGAGTCACTGACGGGGAGAACTTTGTGTCCTAGCAAATCAGTAGGAAGGAAAGGCTTTACTCTGCTATCTGCTAAACACCCACCACTTTTGCAACATAAGAATTTCTAAACAGGAATTAGATCCCTTGAAATATCTGGGTCCCTTTAAAATCAGCAGATGAGACATCTGCATCAGCATCTTACAGAGCAGACAAGCAATGGCTTTTTTTGAGACATACTGGGACAAAACACCTTTCTGTGCTAGACGAGAGAGAAAAGGCAGCAGCTGAGAAGCAGAAAGAGCTGCTGACCACCTTGAACTGAGCTGTCCATTCTTGTATATGTAGCCAGAGATACTGATTCTGTCTGAATGCTATAACCTGGCCTTCTGAGTTGCCTGGGTACCATGTTGTTCATAGCTGAACAGGGAGCTAACTCAGTTGCCTATTCAAAGTCCTTTTACAGAAGGATTATGGGGCTGAAAATCATGTTACTTTGTCAAAGTATACCCATATCTCCTTTCCAAAAAAATCCCAACCAATAGAGAGAAAGGGGAAAACAAAAGACAGGTATTCTCTTCCAAATTAATTCTGTATGGACTCATAGGGAAGGAAGCATATTCCATTTCAATAATTATTCTTGCTTATTTTTTTTTGAAAACCAGAAATAAGGTGGTTTTATAACCAAAAAGTTTCTTCTCCTAAATGTTCTCTAGAGTCAATTTGTTGTCACCCATAACTCATTTCTTTGCTTGTTAAGTGTAGTGGCAGAGGAAAATATGTTGCTGGTTATAGATCACATCAGAAGGATAAGCCCTTCTGTCATGTCTGGTATTTGCTTGAATAATAAATGAGCTCTTACAGCCAATGGCATTCTCATATAGGTATCCCAAGTAATGCAAGCGGTAGAAATAAAACCACTGGAAATCAACTGATGCATCTAAGCTCATTCCTGAAGAAAACAGTTATGTCAAGTTCTCTACTGAGTTACCCTCAGGTCTAGTAGACTGACTATTAAACAGCAACGGGGTGTACTAAAAACATTATACAGTTCCTGCAAAATTACTTACTAAAGTTGCAGACCCTGGCAACATTCCTGACTGGCTGCTGCAGACAGCTTAGTGCCTCGCTGGCTCAGAGCTGCTGGATAGGGAGCTCTCAGGCCTTCCCTGAAGAGGTCAGGTTTTATGTGTCCATAGACAGCTGCTCAAGTCCTCTGGCTCCATGTGCTCTATGCCTTGATACCTTGATTTAGAGAGATGCAACTTCTAATTTTATTTTGATGAGGTGTGTCACTCCCTTGAGAGACTGCTTGGGAAGCAGGAAGAAGAAAATTTTATAGGTTAATGAATTCTTGAAATAACACATGCACTTACTTCCTGAAGATGGAAATAAATAAAGGATCCCAAGAAATATAATTTCTATAATACAGTCTTACTTTTCCTCTACTGGGACTTCTTTGGTGAAAGGTTAGGAAATCTTTTCCTTTGTTGTCCTTTCAGGACAACAGCAAATTAGAAAAATGGGTTATCCCATCTTCCTTTTCCTCAGGAAATTGTCCCTCAGGAACAATTCATAGAATCATCTAGGCTGGAAAAGACCTCCAAGATCATGGAGTCCAACCTTTGATCAATCACCATTTTATCAACTAAACCATAGCACTAAGTGCCACGTCCAGTTGTTTCTTGACCAACTCCCTGGGCAGGGCATTCCAGTTCAACCTAACTTTTACTTATTATGTCAGTATAACACCATAACCAACCCAAGTATGGGATTTCTCAGGTATATGCGCCTCTCTTCATTAAAATATTTTAAAGTTTCTCTTGGTGTTTAAGAAACCTGCATTTGAAAATATAAATCAACATAACCTTTGAATTTCTCTCACGCAACGCGAAGTACTGAACAAAATGCGGGTGCTGTTTTAATACTCACAGATAGTCAATATAGAAAGTTTAAGAGGTTCATTTCAATTGAAATAGATCTCTAGACTGGCCATTATAACTAACTTACCATTATAAACTATACCTGATGATACCTGTTTCAGACATGTTATTAGTTACCTAGGTCTTTGACCAGGAAATCTGAGGTTGGAATGATGAATTGATTTGGTGATTCTCATCTGTTCAAAAACACAGACCCTGAGGGAAGCTCTCTTCAGTCTCAGTTTTAATTCCAAAACCATCTCTTATCCTTATTTCAGTAAATTGTGAACTGTGACAGCATTTCTCTCTTTCTCTTGCTTTGTACCTAAATGCTGTAAAATAGAAGATATTTTTTTCCTATAAACTACAGCTTTCAACTGTTTGATGTACCAGAAGAATGATGACATTTGGAGGATCATTTCAAATTTCTTGTCAAGGCTTCAATTCTGTTGATGTTTTTCAGTGACAAAATCTGAATTTTCTGCCTCTTATTGGGAAAAATAAAGCAAAAATCTGGCTTCACTAATATTATTGGGAACAGTCCTCCATCCCTGAGCTGACAGGTCATTAAGAGAAAGGGGTACAGAGGTCAGAAGAAAAACCATACCTCAGTCTAGGCTGAAATGGGATGCCTACTTCCTTCCTTCCTTCCTTCCTTCCTTCCTTCCTTCCTTCCTTCCTTCCTTCCTTCCTTCCTTCCTTCCCCATTTCTATAACTGTTTAAGGAAAGCTGAATACTCTTCAGGCTCTTCTCCCTGAATTTGATGAAAAATGGTTGCAGTAGTACAATATGGAGACAGACATGTGATTTGGCCAAAGACAGATATTTCCTAACACTATTGACATTGATAACAAGTTTTAACAGAGTCTCCTGGCTGTGTGTTATCTTGGCAATTTAAGTTGTTTGCCTTTAAGCTCAAGCTGCTGCCTCCCAAGCAGTATCACTTTTTCCATATTTGGTTAGAAATAGAAATTTCTTCTTTTTATGCCGGTATTTATTTCTGTCAGGCGTTGGCACCCCTGACCAAAATTATATCTGCTGACAAGCTATACAAGTGCCTTGTATAAGCACTTTGTATAAGGAGGTTGGCATAACTTTGACAGTTTAGGCTTGTGGTTGCTCATGGATCTGTGTTATTAAATAAGAGGAGGATATGTTCATTCTGGCTGTCCAAGGTCTGGCCAAAATTAAGAAATTAAATTAGTCTGGTGTTTTGCAATCTGTTACCTCTTTATAGCAGGTAAGCATAGCGAAGAATGACCCCAGGTAGTGTAGAGGCAGCTATTTGCACATGGGCTAGGTCCTGGAGTGATTGTAATGATGTTTGGAGCTGTTCCTCTGATGAACCCTGGCCTAATACCAGTTAAGGAGAGGACTAAGCCATTAGAGAGGACTGTATTATGGTGGTTCTCTCAGGGGTCAGAAAAAGAAACCCTGAAATAAGAGTCAACTAATGATGCTACAATAAGCAAGCTGAAGTTCTGCACAGGACCCAAAAGGCTGCTGGAAGAGATTCCTTAAGAAAGCTTCAGTATGGTTATCGATGTGGAGCCACTGCCCCCGGTAAATATTGGCAGTGATCCCCCTTGTTTGATGGACAAAGCATGGCCATGCACCATCATCCAGTGAATGACAACCTCACGGTTGAAGAACCATATTTAGAGTGGATATCTTCCTTTAACAGTGCCTCCCTGATGTGTATAAATATATTATTTGTAATTAAATATTTTTGTCATTTGCGGTGTTCTATTCTAGGATTTTTCCCTTATTCAGCAGTTTGACACCCATTTCCCAGGTTTTGGAGTACATATCTAAGGAAGAAAACCACAATATCTGTTTGCATTCATTGTCGAAAGCAGACGTATTTTTGGAATTCTTTACTTGTACACTGTGTTTCAAATTGTCCTTTCTATGACTCATAACTTATATAAAATTTAATTTAAAGCTTTCTTGGGGGCCAAAACTGCCTCTTCACCCAATTTTTGTTTGTTTGTTTGGTCGGTTGGTTTGGTTTGTTTTTTGGGTTTTTTGGCAATGACAGCTACTTAAACAAGAGCAAGGGTCCCTGAGAGCAGTTTTGTATTTACATTGTCAATTGTGTCAAATCTCAAGAAATAGTAACACCTTCACATTGTTCTTTAAATTGAAAGAAAATGCCATGTATTTCTCCTCCTGTTGACAGCTGCCTCTGCATTTGTGTGCAGTTACACAGCTGCAGTGAGATAGGTGTTAGGATATACATCATGATATGTATATTTGGATGTTGTTTGCTTAGAGATCCTGGTGGAGGAAGAAGTTGTCCAGTGAAATTAATATAAATTTTTTTATTTTATTATTAAATAAACTCTTGGGCAGTGTCATGAGCTTGAATTACTTTGCGCATGTGTTGACTGAGCTGGTGAGAGCTTATCTATCTCACTGTACTTTCTAGTTAGACAATACATGAAAAATTTAGCAACATGTCTGGCATGTTACAATGATGTAAGCATCTTTTCGTCAGTGTTGGGATGCAGGGAAATTATTATCATCTCTTATCAGGTCTGTTTTCTGAGCCACTTTATATTCTGTGTTCTGTGGTCTCAAACAAAGAAACATGGTGGAGGCAAAATGTTGGTCTCCATGTGTCTATGGCTCATCCGTGACTTTCTTAACTGTCACATCTTTCCCTTTCTCTGAGCTTCAGAAAGCTTCAGACCATGTGCACTTTCCTCTCTCTGAGTAATTTTTCTACTGCTCCTTGTCCGGATTGAAGCATCTGAACCTTTTCCTTCCAAAAGATACATCTAAATGTGCAGAAGACACATCTAAATGTATTTCAAGCTCTACCACCTCTTGCAAAAGCTGTACCAAGGAGATATCCTTCACAATTTTACTTTTCTTCCTAAATATTGTTATGGAATGCATTATCCCTTGCTCTCTCTTTCTTAATCTTAATAGCAGATTGCTAGCAAAAAATAATTTTCTTTTGTACAAAACAAGATCTGTTGTGTCAACAGAGCAAAGATATGCCTGCTATCATCAAGCACAGCAACACAGTTTACCAAGCTAGCTGTGAATAAACTGCAGAGGATAGTCAAGCTTTAAAACCAATGAGTGTTTAATTTCAAACCTTTCCTTGGGTATAATTTAGAATTAATACATAAAAATATTGTTTCCTTTAATTTAAAGAGTAAAAACTTTGTTAACTGTGAAAAGACCCTTAGAAATTTTAAGGTTTGTAACCTTTGTGAGAGAACACTGAGTTAGCAAGGAACATAAGACTGGGAAGGCAAATGTATAGACAAGGTTCTTCTTCTCTGTCCTAGTCAGACAAAAAGAATGGCTATTATTCAGCTCATAAAATGTTTCTGAAATGTATTAACATAATTAGGGATACAGGGCTGGGCCAAGCTTGTTTAGCTACACTAGTGCCACCAAAGCAAATTCAGTATGATTTTTACCAGAAGAGATTTTTAGTAATGTAATGCCAAGTACAAATGGAAAATACATTTTCCCCCATTTTAAAAAACTAAATAATTCCAAATATTTTGATGGTGTCATGACAAAAGCAGCTGCAGTACAAATCTTTGCATGTAAATAGTCTTAATGAGGGGAAGTGCCTTTAACAGATGGGGTATTGGAAAAATTTTAAGCAAAAAATCTTCACAAGCATCTGCTAAGAATTTAATAATAAAATGGATAGATCCACCCTTTTTGTGAGATGAAGGGACAAGGACTACTGTCCTTTCCCTCAAACTTTCTTGTTTCTTGTTTCTACTAAGGAAGAAGGTAATTGTAAGCAGCAGACTCTTAGCAACAAGTTGAAAGCTATACTGACTTGTTATAGCCCTCAGTTGTTGCTATGTACCTAGCTTTTCTTGTTGGGAAATAAATGGCCTCATTTACATCAGAAAATGCTGTTAAAATATCAGAAAATGCAAGCTCACTTATAAAATGAAATTGTTGGGTAACAAATCAGACAAAAGGGACAAACACAGGTTTGTAGATAAAGCGATGCTGAAGGAAGATTTCTGCCACATCTACCATGAATGCATTGGCTTCATCCTCAGGGTTCAGTGGCTTTTTCTGTTTCCAGAAGGCCTTTAAATGTCTCCTGAGATGGATGAACCCATCACCAGTAGTCAAGAAAAAATCTTCCAGTGGAGTCTACAGATGGTAGTATTTGACTTTGGGGGGAGAAGTTTTTCCCCACAATGTACCGAATGCTGGTTCCTAGGCAGATGCTGTTCTGCGTAATGCCAGGAAACCTGAGCCCTGTGTCACACACACCTTCCAGAAGTACCTGCATGGCGTCAGCAATCACATCGTTATCCAGGCTCCAGCACCGATAAGGTAAGGCAGTGCAAGCAGATGCGTGGGTTTGCTCAATCCTGACTCCAGGGTCACCTAATGTGGTGTACTCAAGGCTAGGCTTTCATTGATCCTGGTCCTGTCACTAGAATTATGTTCATTACTTGCCTGCTGTTGAATTAAGCTCTTGCTAATTTCAAGCGCTTGAGCTGAAAAGGAGTTTTGAATCTCCTGATGGGATCAAAGGCTGTAAAACTCTCTTCTGAAAATTCAGACCTTGCTAGATTAGTTAAATCTTCCTTCTTATGTCAGCCATTCTTTAATAGACATTGAGTAACCTCCCTCTTTCTTTTTCTTTCATAATGTGAAGAAAATTCTTCAGCCTCAAATGCAAAAGCACATTTCTTCTTAAGACAATGGTGAAAGGATCTTACTGTTTGCTTCAGGTGTGGCATAAAGAATGGTAATTTTGTATCTCGCTGGCATAGTTAGATCTGCTAGTTATTAAATACTTTCACATCACCAATGGATTTGTTTTCCTTTTTCACCTACTTATTTTAACATAAATGTCTGATGATGTCTCTATCCAGCTTCTTGTAAAGATGTGTTCTTATATTTAGTGCTTTGTAAAGGCCCTTGCGAGACAAGCAGCCTATCTCCTTCTCTGCCCAATTCTACATCCTGAAATGCCTTTAGTAACTAGGGCACATTTCACTTTGCATGGGCACTTTGCTGCTCCAGGACTGCCAAACAACTGTCTTATGGGAAGGAGGATATGTTCATTAAGGCTGAAGTTTTTACAGGAATACAAGGGCTTTACTGGGTACCACCTGCAGACTGACCTGTGGTAGCTCTTCACATGCATGTTTATTTAACTAATGAACACTCACATTATTCAGTTTTGCATATTGAATGATACCTGAATAGAAACTTCCATTGTTCATGAAGCAAGAGTATAAACATGAAGGTTAGGTAAATGCTTTCTTCGTTTGGGTGTATAATTTTTCTTGAATGAGAACTACAAGATCAGAGGGGTTCTTTTATCCCTCAGATATAAGTTCTGAGTTCTAGTTGTTTTCATACTGGATGGTTATCTAAGCATGAAAGGGGATGCTTCCCAGTGCAGAAAGCCATTCTAAAGTCCTCTGTATCATTTGGATCCTGTGAGGATCCCACACCAGGGCCAGGTGGAGAAGCAGCAGAAAAAAAGAGTGAAGTGGCTTAGACTGGAGAAGACCACTGGAGTCTGTCCATGGTTCTACCACTTGGATCAAGATTGCCAAACCCTTATCTACAGCCCCTGATGTTATAGTGTCTGTTCCAACCTGTGAAAATCAGCAAGTCTTCCACAAGCTTTTACCTTATAGGAAAAAATTATACAGCTCATTATAAGCTTTGCAAAAATAGTTGTAACAGTGAAACAACACATGTAGTCTCCTGTTTTTGCTGAGGCAGTTTGATTGGCTTAGGTTGTCATTTGCAGCTCATGGGTTTCTGTTTGTGTGTGTGACATGACATGACAGAGCATTACATCAGAACACTGAGAGGTTTCTGTCTTGTACCACACAGCTCAGAATTTCAGCTTACTTCTAATTTGCAGAAAAATTAACAATGATCAAACTATAATTTAAAGCTATCAGTATCTGGAATATTGTAGTGGCTCTTTGGTTTGCTTCTGTACTTTGTTCATATTGCAGCATTCTTGCCAAGACTGTAATTTTTCTGTCGTGCTGTTGTTTTTTGAAATCTTCCATTCAGGTGCAGGTGAGTTATGACACAAAGACATTTATTTCAATACATGAAACTTATTTTCGTCCTCATAGGATAATTTTAATCAAGAAATATTTTGAGAAAATATTTAATTTACCAGGAGAGTTGATGCATTCAGCAAGGCAATTCAATTGCATTATGATGTCTCTGAGAGAACTACATGCTTCACTAACATAATACACAGTGAAAGCGGCTGCTAGCAATTTTTGTCAAGCATTGAATGTCAAAATAAAATGAAAAATTCAATTAGAAAATCCTGTTCATATATGATTTTTCTTACATTTATTTTTTTTATAATGCATTGTAATCCACAAGAATTTTCCTCTCTCCTTTGCTCCATGTAAGTTGGGCTTTTAAATATATATTAAATGTCAGTAGATTAGAGGTAAATTGTATAAATGCATGGGTTGGGAGAGGGCAGAGTAAATTCTAAAGCTCTGTGTCTGCTGGCAGCTGGACAATGCCATGGAATCCCACTCACTTAACACTGATCACCTGACACAATATTTGGGGGGTTTGAGGAGGAAATCAGCTTGATGTCCCTTAGAAATGGAATTCAGGGTCCACAGTCCATTTTGCTGATTTACGCAAATTTCAGGGAAATTCTTTGTGTGGCATCAAAACTTCCTGGAAGATTAAAGATGTGGAGGGGAAGGAAGGCAGGGTGGAGGAGGAGGAAGAGTTGGAGATTGGGAATAGTGTGAATACATAACACTTCCCTCAAGAACCCCTGACCTGCAGAGGTTTTTGAGACAGATTCCCCAAATCCTGCTTCTCCTGGAAGGCCACTAATTTAGTTGTGAACCTCTATGCTCTATGCTCTTCCTTGTGGGCAGGTTGGATCTGCAGTGGCATCAACAGCTCCCACCTGTGCATTCCTGGGCCACGAAAAGCTAATAGAATGTGCTTTAGAGCATTTATTTCTGCTCTACGATACAAAAGTATGCACAAGCAAGGTCAAATCCTTGTTTGGCTAAAACTATTTGAGATTCAAAGCAAACCATGACCTTTCATGTACATGAATGGATAGCATTTGATCCACATTGTTTAAATTGGCTCAAAAGAGAAGGCACTTACCTGATTTCATGTTATGGTCCAATTATTTTTTCTTCCACAAGACTTATGGGGAATATAGAAGAATGAAAATAGAAGCAAATGTATATTAGACAGATCCTTGGAGTTTTATTTGCTTTCATTCCAGGATTTGCAGAGGCCAACTTGTGTTGCTGGTAATCCCTTAATATGGTTGCCTTTGCTGATCTTAAATTGGTGAGTCAATAGTGATAGCACTCTAAGGCAGTGAAAGATCAATACACATGAGTCTTTTTTGGTGCCCTTCATTACTTTTTGTGATTTATTTCTCTCTTGGCTAGCAGATGACTAAGCCTCTTGGATTGAGTTTCTTGCATGTCTACCTTGGCAGCTAAATAATTGAAAACTTTGTTAAAGGAAGAGAAATAAAACTGGAAAATATGTTATCTACAAGAGTTGTTCTGGTTTGTAGCTCTTCTGAGCTGCAGCAAATCTCTTTGGAACAAATAATTTTACATTGTTTAAAAATATTAGGGAAATTAAAATTTTCAATGTCCCTGAAGAAAACTTTGTTCAGGGACATCCCTAGGTCTCTTTATGACATACTAGCAAGTATGACATGACAAAAGCTGGTAGCTGACTGGTGATCAGTGAATCACAGCTACGTAGAGGAAGATGTTTCAGGATAGAACAAGGTGCTTGTGGTCTATTAAGAGTGTCTAAAATGAAATATACTTGCGGAGTGTTGGGAACCCATCTCTTCTGGGAAAATAAATCATACCACTACAGCTGGTAGGACTGAATATTCCAGAATAGAGCTAGTTAGAGTAGTATAAATGTTAGTGGAATTATAACATTTATGCTTATCATGACTGCATGCTGTAGTGATAATAACATTTACAGTCAGAGCCAGCTCTCATCTTATTGGGCTCAATGCAGAGAAATGCCAGCCCACTCTTCAAAAAAGTTTTTTAGTTTAGTTAAAGAAGCTATTTACATTAGTGTTTTCTGCTTTAAATAGTTTAAAGTAACAACACGCTTCTTTTGACAAAGATGATGACAACAGATACATACCTGTAGAGAAGAGATACAGCTTTTCTTTTTGCGGAAGTGTTGAGAGAGAGAGAAAACTGGCATTCATACAACTGTCTAAAAAATGTGTGGGTCTTGTACAGACTTCAGTGGGCACAGAATGAGGGTAATGATGAGCTATCTGGTAGATGAGAAGGGGTTTAGGCACTGTCAGCTTCCCAAGGTTAAAGGCACTGGAGCCCCAGTTGCAGAGCCAGAGAAAAGTCACCTCTTCATCCAAACTGGCAGCTGCTGAGTTTCTCTTCCCTTGTCCCAGTAAATGATCCTGCTGTGATGTCAGTTAAATTTCTCTCCAGTTTTAACAACTTGTTTAAATAAAAAAAAAGTGCTATAAAGAGCTGTTGACACCTCAGGGATATCTCTGGAATACTTTGTGTTTTGAAACAATTTTGCAGATGCCGTATTAGAAAGGCTTTGGCCTTCTCCACATGATTTCTGCATTTTATTTACAAGAGATGCTTGCATAGAAACATGATCCTGTTTCAGAATGTCATTTTTTTGCTCCTGCTTATTTCTTATTTGAAATCCTCACTTTCCAGCTGACTCCACAGCCATTATGCGAATGACTCTGCTGTGTTTTCAACTGCAGCCCTCTCTAATGTGTTTATAACACCTTTACTAAATGCATTCTTGAATAGGCATTCCTGTTAGATGGAGGGCTATAATTTTTATTTATCATGGTAAGTATATTTGTGTAATACTAGTATGGCTACTGTTGTATTAGTGTGAAGTATGCTTCTGTCTATAGAGCAATGAAATATACTGATATAATAACAACTATAGCACAACCAAACTGCAGTCTTTGAACAATATTGGTTTGGCTGATGAGACAGCACTGCAAAGAGGTTCATATTGCTGGGATGATGGAGATGGCACAGACCTTTTCTTCCCATGGTTGAAAGAAATTTGTTCAGATAATTTTGTTTTTCTTTTCCGTGACTACAGGAAAATAGAAATTCTTCAGTAAGAAGACTGATTCCCACATGGTACAGGCACAGCCATAGGAGGAAAGATTACAGAATGGAGCACAGGAGAGAAGGTAAGAAGGCAGTGCTCACCCAAACCAGTGCTTCACCAGGGGGAATGATTCATCTCCTCCCCAGCATCCAGTCCTGCCCTACCCTGGGCCCTGTCTGATGCCTGTTTAAGCCATGGTGGCTGAGCAGCAAAGAGGATCAGGACAGTCACTGGGCTGGACAACAACTCCCTTCTGCCTCCAGCATTAATTTTCAGCCACCTTGGCTTTTTAATGCAGTGCAGAAGGAGCTGGGGGGTTGGGGAGGTGATGGCTGCTCCAGGCATCACTGGTGGCTCAAGCTGCCCCTCTAGCCATGGTCCTGGGCATCAGCTGGCAGGTCCCCAGGGAAGGAAGAAACTCTGATTCTGTCAATGAAATTTCTGAAATTTCAGACAACGTATTGTAATTCCTTCTGTTGTCCAGCCTGTCTTTACAGAGCTGGTCATAGAACTGCATAACTCCCAATTGTCACTAGTACAGGAAGAAAACAAAATGTATGATTAGAGTTCGTCTTTCAGGAAAGTTAAAAATTATAGACAAACAAGAGGAAATAGGAAAGCTTCCCATAAAATTAACTTGCATGACTTCCTAGTGGTTTGGGTGGTCAGCACACACACAAGTTCTTTGTACAGGCTTCAGCAAGGCAGAATGAACCACGAGGCATCATGAGCTTGGAACTGTCAAAGCTTTACCAGCAATCTATTTTTACCAGCTCTTTGAACAATGGATGCCACACACACCCCTACTACATACAGCAGCAACAAATGAAATAATGAATGAAAATTTTATAAGGTTGTTTCTTTGTTATTGTTTTTTTTTTTTTTAGGAAGATTATGCCATACTTCAAAATCTGCTTTGCACCCTGTTTTTATTCCTGCTGAGAATGAGAAAACAAGATTGATTCTGTGATGATATTTGAGTTGATTGCTCAATCTTGCAGCAGGGTTTTTCCCAGGAGCTGTCAATCCTCAAAACTATGTAAAAAGCAGAGAGGAAGGTTTTGGTGTAGGCTCCTTTCTACTTCTAAATAAATAATTGCATAAAAAAACACCCCTGAGTTCAACCCATTTTCTCTGTATGCTCATTACCAGATTTCGTGAATGGAAAATTGTTCACTGAATAAGACTGTAGTTTTTCCTGACCCTTGGAATTGTAACCAAATGCAAATAAAGGGGAGATAGTAGTTTGCAAACATTTCTCTTGAAATAAAAATAAGTAATTTGGACACTCCTATGATGTTGCTTATGTCACTGTTGGTTAGTCATATTTCTGTAATAGATGCCTTGAAAATTCTACACATGCTTATTAGTGCCAGTGAAAATATTCTCTGGTCTTCCATTTCTCTTTGCCATATTATGTACAAAAGACCTATTCTCCCAATTTACATAAATAAACAGCAGTTTGCTCTTTGCAAAAACCATTCATTAAAAGAAAAAATTACTGATGTACTGGTGTTTACAGTTAGAGGATCTTTTAGTAAATTAGATGTTTGTCTAGTGCAGTTTTGAAGAAACCTTATATTTACATCTTTACCTTTTAATATGCATATTTCTTTAAAAGTCAGTCATACTGCTGTATCTTAAATCCTGAAGTCAATAAGATTTTTGTGCCATAAACATATTAAGAAGAATTAATCCATGTAAGACTTTGAATAACATAAGCATGTGAAAGGATGTTCTTTTTTTAATAAGCAGACTGTTTATGAGTTTTCTTAAATTGATTATTCATTCATCAAAATTATTATAATATTATTGAAAGAAAAAATGAAGATTTTTCTTGCACTGGCTAGGTAAATATTTTAAATCCTTTTTTTCTGCAGACAGTAAGGTTTCTAGGCATATAAATGATGACATACAGAAAAGTCACAGCAGAAAAATAAAACTCAGATTGAGCTGGTATATATATCTTTGTGTTGAATTCTTTTACCTCTTACTCTTTCATCTGATACTATACTCCCTCCTTTTCTTCTTTCCATATTAATAAATCTGGGTTCTCAGACTATGAGAGCTTTTCCCAACCTCCAGCTGTGATGCGGTGGCAGTGTTGTTATTAGAATAAGTCCTATTTAAAGGTACACTGATTCCAGCCTTTCTACCAGAAATCTGTGGTGCAACCTCTCTTCCACATACTAACATCAAGTATAGAAAGCTTTCTTTATGGACAGGCTCATGAAAATACATACAGAAAATACATACATATTTGACCATTTAAGGTGAATTAAATGCCTTTTGCAGAACTTTTAATCTTGGTGGAAAATAGAGAGCTCCCTATCTGCCTCTATGGCCATCTTTACTTTCAGTATCTAGAGGCTGGCCAATGGCACCTGACTTTCTACCCACTCTCTTCTTGTGCCTTACCCCTGGCTTAAAAACCTTTCTTAACCCAGGCTTGAGATCCAGGTCAAGAAGCAACTTTAATGCAATCAGTTTCAAGGTTGCTCTCTCACTAGTCACATACAGTCTTCCAAAAGACTACACCTCCCAAATACAGACGCTGCAGCCCTCTCATCAGAGCAATCACTAAGCCTGGGCAAAGTTCTCCCTGGAAAGCAGGATCACCAGAAGTATGGGATCAGCCCTTAGTACTCCCTCATCCTGCAGGTTTCTGAATTGTGACTCCACCATCTCTCGTGGGCACAGACTGGGACCTTGGACCTGCACAGAGTGTGGTGCAGGCGACATTTGTAAGGACACTGATGACTGCCAGCCACCTCATTGTCTCACAGCACATCTATTCTCATGAAAAAGAATAAGTTAAATTTATTTATCTTCATAGCCAGTCAATGTTTACATTGAGAAATGGGGTTTAATGTCGTTGATGAGCAGGGCTGCATCACAGAAAATCCTGTTACCTGCCTCTCAGTGGAAATAATCCATGAGATCCCATACACTGTCGAGCTGCTGGAGAAAGGAGAGAAGAGCATATAATGACATGAGTAAGTGTGCTAAACTTCTGTGCTGCCAGCAGTTGCTGTGTCTGGGCTCCCAAGCAAGCTCTCGAGTTTACACCTTGGCTGTCTCCTAACTCCATGCTGGCATGAGACTTGAGTACACACCAGTCCCAAGTGCCCTGGTTTCCTCAGAAATTAAAGCCCTGCGACATACAGGAGCCTTATTAAACACCCAGCCCAGCCTCAGTTTGGGCAATTGGAGACAACCTGCTCCTGCTATGATGCACAGCTGGAGATTAGTTTGTGTCTTTTTTTTTTCCTAAAAAGAAAGAGATTGGGAAAAGCTCTGTTCTCACATGACACAAATCATTATGTCTTCACTGCAGCTGATGGGGCTTAACTGATTTAATTTAACTAAGGATCTGGAATACTGTTTAGTTGCTGTATAAATAATCTGCAGGATTCCTGTATCAAGACTGATACTGCATCTCTGTATCTGGTAGCAATGTACCATATAAACAAGCAGTAGACCTTAACCACCAGACATAAAAAATCATTGTATGGATGGCTATTGATATGGGCAATAAATACCATGGCCTTTGACTGGGATTTCACAAACAGCTTATTTTACTGCCCTAATATACCTTAATGGAACTGTAAATGATGCGGAAATATAATTGTTCTTTAAAAAGCAAATAGCATCAGCTTTAAATTCAAGAGTTTGCATTTGTATAGCATAATGGGGAAAATAACCAGATTTCAGCAGTAAGATGAATCCCCACGTTCCCTTCAGTGGTGTAATCTTCATGTGTCTTCTGTATCAGCATGAGCTTAGTGCATTTCAACAGAACCAAAGCATTTTTATCTAGGAAAAGTAATGGTGTTGTAGGTGGCATATTTAGTTGCAGTTTATGAATCTCTAGAAAAGCTAAAAGAAATGTTTAATGATTCTCCAGCAATTATTTTTAAATAGTGTGTGTTGCCATCCTAAGAGCACTATTGAATACCAGCACCCATTGTCTGATAAAATTGCTCCCAGTTCACTCTAAACTGGTGTGTCAAAATTACATCAATAATTTGCAAGCTCTTGTTATATGTTCATAGCTGACTTTAGTAAAATTATTGGCAGGTATTTTCATCTAGAGGGTCCCATGACCTCTCACAAATGTGAAAATTTTAGCAGCTTTCAGAAATTAACATGATCTTTTTACTTTTTTTGTTTGTTCTTTTGTTTTTCTCTCTGAACAACAAAGCACTGAGGCTTCAATGATTTTGTAAGAAATGCTTACATTTTGAGTTCAGAATCCTTATTTTTCAAGCCACTTTCCATGTTCCTATAATGGTTCCTTTAAGCAGTTCACTGTGTTCATATCACAGTTTTAAATATGCCTAATTCTGCCCACTTCATGCCTAATTTTGAGACCTAGTTTCATATTAGGGAAAATGTGAAATTGCTAGTAAGAAAAAGAACCGTAGTTAGAATATACTAGCTAGAAACTAATGAAAGCAGGAAAGCATAAATTAGCTATAATTATTGGAAGATATAACTGAGTTTCTTTAATATGTACTAATAGGGGAAAGATACTGCTACCCACTTTCAAAAAAATCAATACTGATTGCCAATTAAACAACAGCTAGCAATGGATTCCTCCGAACCATGCATCCTCAAGCCCAGGCAAGAAAAGTACTGTTATACAACTTACATGTGTAGAATGGAGCAGGATGTGGACGTTTGTCTCTGTATAATCACTCTATCAAAATCATAATGATCTGTGAAATGAAAAAAACTGTGGTTGGTCCTCCAAAAATGTTGGGAATGCTGTGAATAGCCCCTGTTGTGTAGTTTATATGAAGACCTGTGCATAGGGGAAGAGCAACAACCTGGAAGAGCAAAAAGAAAAAAATACAAGGAGACTGATCTGTTTATTTCTTGCATTTATTCTAATCTTCAGTCTGTGTTTCTGAAACTGCTGCTATTATAGTTTAGATCATGTTTCAAAAGTTCTGCTTGGTTTTTTGGTTTTCTTGTTTCCCCCACTACCTGGATGAAATTTGAACTTAAAAGTTAAAATACCAAGAAAAAAGCAGCTGTTTAAATTTCCCAGAATTTGCTTTGCAAAGCTGTTGTGGAAATACGAGTTGGTTGGTTTTTTTGCTTTTTTTTTTAAGATAGTGCACTAATTGGGTGCCATTTCACCACAGAAATAGGACAGTGTTTCCTACTTGTGATCTAAATCTTCCATATCTGTGCTGAAAATTATCATTTACATGAAATCAGAAAAAAAAAAAAAGCTGAGGAGGAAAGGAGGAAAGTAATGAAACCTCTTCACCTGAATTGCAACGCTGTTAACTATTTTGGAAATAAACTGGAGGCGAGGTCTCAGGCAACCAAACTCCCAGTGAATGCAGGAGGGGAGCTGGCTGTTGCTCCAATGTGATTGAAAATTGCCTTCTGATAATTCTAATAGTGGTAAAGAGGAAGGACAGAAATAGGGTGATGGTTTTGACAACACTATGTCGGAAGAAAATGTTCAGATGGAAACATCCCAAATGTCAGTCTTTGTGACTGGCAACAAGCAGTGAGGAAAGTAGCACCATTTTTCAATCTGTATAAATACATGTTTAGAGAATTTTACCTTTTCCACATATAGCTATGAACTCTTAAATATTTTTCAGTAACACCAAATAGGGAGCAGAGTATACTGATCGATTGTAAATCCATCCTTTTCCTGCCTTTCCTGCTCAGGTGAATCACATATGTTTAGCTCTGTCTTTTCTCAGTGACTCAGTATGTAACTATCAGTGATACACTTCTATAAAGAAGCTTATCCTCTGTGATTTGCAAGTTCAAAACATGAATTTTCCAAGCTCTGGCTTTAAGAACAGCCCCATGCTTAATTACCTGACAATTTTCGCCTCCCTCAAATTTTTTCTGTACCCTCCAGAGGAAAATAGTTTTGTTCTGGGCATCACCTGAATTTGGTCTGGAGCCCAGATCTGGCTGGAGGAGAGGACCTATTTTGAGACACAGTGGTTGCCATGCTGCCACATCCTGACATATATTCACATGGGCAGTCACTTCTGGCAGGGTACAAAAACTTTCAGGTCTTTGAAACTTTCAGGCTGAAAAAAATTACACAATGACATTTTAAGTAGTCCCAAGAAAATATATATTGTGAATAAACAATTCTTTACTAGTTGATTAATAAATCCTTGCTCATGATAGCAGTTCTGTCCAAGGCCCAAAATGTAGGGCAAAATGAGCAGCATACTGAAGAACTTGAACACGCAATTCAAAGCTAGATATCACACCATTTTTATAACAGAAATTAATAGTTGAATAGAAGAATATCATACTATTGCTCATATGCAGCACTTTCTGTAGTGTAATACTGGTTAGCATCTCAACTTTTTCATTAAAGGAAGATGGATAATTGGTGCAATAGAAAGCAATCACAGTCAGGATGTTTAAATGCTTAGAAGGACATAAAGGACATGGATCTGGTATATGCATCTCAGCCCTGTGACAGCTACAGCCCGTTCAGTAAGCACTGTCTGTTAATTTTCTGCATGGGAATGGGGAATAGAAACTAATATGAGGACAAAGAGGTGGTGTTATAGATGAGCCAAATCACTAAATGAAAAGAATGTTCACAAAGTGAATGAATCAAAACCAGTTTCCCAAGCAGGTGACTAACTTGCTTGTAAATGCTGCTCGGGCAGGAGCTTCTTGCCTCCCCACTGAGGAGCCAAGTGACAGCGCCTAGAAATTGGTCTGAGAGTCACTTGGGGAAGTGGTAAATCGACATTAGCAAGAGTCAGCAGGGAGGAGAACCCATTTTATGCTGGAGCTCTTTCTCAAATGGTAAAGAAATATAAAAGCATTTTAGGCACCCCATGCAGCACTGAATCAGAAGTTTCATTGAGCATTAAATGACTGACTTCTTTGGTAGCAAAGCAGCACTCACCATTTGAGTGGAAAGGTGGGAGGAGCAGTAGACAAGCTGTCCCGTTTGCCAAAGGAGGGGCTCCAATTTTTATGGGAGTGGAATTGAACATTAAGCAACTTTGAGACATCCAGCTTCGGATGCCATAAATATTGAAGTAAGTAACAGTGAGATGGAGACACATAATGCCTTGGGTCAGAAACCAGTGGAAACTTAAAGACTAGACGTAACGTGGGCCAATGCTGAGCCTGAATAATACTTTATCTTAGGCCGAGTGAGGACACATTAAGATTGGTTCAGGAGGAAGATTTAAATGGAGAAAGAAGCAAAAGAAGATGAACAGTGGCATATTAGTGATTTAATGTATGCAATCTAGTGTGTCCACGTAAGATTTGAGTTTGGTATTGGCCAGGATTTTATAAGGCTATAAATTCCTTAATTGGCACTTTCATTAAGTTTCATTTGCTCATGAAGGAGTGCATTTAGATCTGGACTTCCCAATACAAATCACTTTCCTGCAGCCCCACAGCAGTGCTAGGGGCAGTCTTGGAGTTCGTCAGAAGCACATTTTAAAAGTATCACCTGAGACAAGGATTTTCAGACAGAACAGCCCCCTCTCCCTTCTCTCCCCTGTGTCTGTGGAAAATGCATTAAATTCTTTTGTCTTGAGATGTGCAGCTGTGTCTGCAGACTTCTGAAAGTGATTGAATGTGACTAGATTTTCTGAGCCCTGTGGGGCTGCAAAGCACTAAGGGTAATTTGACTCTGTATATTCACATTTCGTATTGGAGGAATATTTATGTCCAAGGGCTACAGTTCCTATCTGTCTCACAGCAGGCAACATCAGCACCCTTCTCAGCCAGACCCAGAGCTGTTTTTCTGTGTGGTAACAGTGACCTGACTTTGTTTCCAGGGCAGAGGGAGGACCTGGGTGCAGCCAGGGTCAGGCCAGCGTTCCAGGTGTCTTTTTGTGTTAAAGGGTCCTGCACCATGGCTTTCCCTACATTTCAACTTAGCTCTCTTCAATCCCATAGATAAGCCAACAGTGGACAACTGGTGAGTGTGGATCCAAATTCGTACTGCAACAGTGCATGTAGAGTTACCCAGCTGAACACCTATGCCATGTTGGTGCTAAATGGACCAGGGAAGAACTGAAATACTTTTGATGAAAAAGCGCAAGACTTAAGTTTTCCCTTTTTGTGGGTTTCTTTAAGGGCTGGTGGAAGGAACACAGCTCTGCCTCTTCGGCAATGCTGCAATGGATTTTTAGTGTTGCAGAGAAGGAACTTCCCCTAGTTTGGACCCCAGTGGCATTTGTAGCATCTTTCAGTCACTGCTACCAGCTAAGTCCCCAACTGGTCCAAATTTTGCCTTTCAATGGAAAGATCTTTATAAGTTAAGTTTTGTTTAAAAATGTATGTTTTAACACAACACATATGCTTTCAATTTTTGTAAAAATGTATTGGCATATTTATTCCATTTTACTTGCTTCATGGCTCTTCTCAAAGCTTTCTTTTTCCAGAAGAAGGAAAGCTGCTCATATCATCATCTGCTTTATGCTAGAGCTGTTTACTTTTTTTTAAAATATCTTTTTTCAATGACTCTTTGTGGGTGTGTGTAAATTTCATTTTCTAATGCAGTAGTCCTAATGTGCCCTCATCTCCCTGCTTCAACATTGAGCTGCTCTGCTTCTCTGAGCTTTTTGCTGCTTCCATATTTATCACTTTTAAATATGCTGTCCTTCCCTTCCCTTTCTTTTGACCATCTTTTCAGAGTGCTTGATTCACCCAGTTTTGATTACTGGTGTTGATGAACTGTCATCTTCTGGATGAAGGAAGAGAGAAATGCCATCAGACCCCTGAACTCCATGTGTTTGCCCCACATACTCTACTGATCTATCAAAATATGCATTAATCCTCACAAAAGAGCCTGAGGCCAGAGCCATCTGCAGCTCAGCATCTTTTGACTCTATTCACAGCTTCCTCCGTATTGTGCCCTGTGTCTCACTTTTATATGCCCTTTGCTCTCACCTGTCTCTTGCCCTGTGCACCCTTTAAGATAGGAAGGGGATTGATATGGCAAAAGATGTATAGAAAACAAGGATTAATGAATCAGTGAAAGCCAGTTCATTTCATTTTTTCAGACTGTGCCTGTACATGAAATTAATTTTATTACCATGGGGGATTGTGCATCACTGTAACAGCATTTTTTTTTTTTTAACAGAACGAGAAAGAAAAGAGAAAAAAGAAATGAGGATATTTCACAGGGCACATTTACTTCAGTATTTGCAGGATGTCTGATATGATAAGCTATGGCATGACATTTTAAAGCTTTTTTTTTTTTTTGAGAAAATTCTGCACAGTTCTGTATGTATTTTTAGGCTGGTTACAATATGCACTCCTATGAAAGTCTGAATGTGCGTCTGTTAAAGTCACTATGTACTAAAATTTTGCTGAAAATTCTGCACCCTCACAAAAATACGAGGGCTGGGAAGCAAGCCCAGGCAAATGATACGGAGTTGTTCTTTTCAGTGATCTTGGCACAAGTCACCTGGTTAAATAGTTTCCTGATTAAGATAAGCAGATGAAGAGGCTTCCTACTTTTCCAGATATTTCATCTCTTTCAAGAGGGTTGCAAGACACTAAGGTTAAAATATTTCTGGATATTTCTACCTCAGAGCTTTAATCGTTCCTCATTGTCATGGGCACAAAGACAGAAAAGCTCAACAATTTTATAAAGGTCACTGTGAACATAACATTGCTGTCAACAGATAACCATTCTGACTTGAACAGGGAGAGAAACTAGCCTTTTAAATTACACCTTGGCACAATTAATCCATAAGTCAATAAGATTGTACTGTGTTGCAATTCCTCTCTGAGAGTTTTCTTGGTTTCTTCTGGCCAATGACATTGCTTCTCCAGCAAAAATCAAGTAAGGCCAGTGTTTGAATGGTAAATAACCCACCAAGTCAGCTGGGACAATTCAGTGCAATCACAAGGTGTGTGAGCAGGTGTTAATAAAATTGAAATCCATGGCATTTGTCACTTGTTCCACATGCCAGGGTGGTTAGAGACTTATTACTGTAGTGTTGTACGGGCCATTGGCATGCTCTGGCCTTGTTTTTAAAAACAGGAGACCACCCAGTGAAGACAATGTTCAAGAAGTATGATCTGAACAACATAGGATTATTGAAATCATGGACTGTAGACTTGCCTCCACATAAATTACTGCCTTCCTCTCCTTTTGAGGAAGCACCTGAAAGAATATGAAATCTGTCTGACCTCCAGGCGAGCAAAAGCAAGGGCATATTTCTGAGCGGATGCCCACCAGGCTCATGTCAGAGCTGACATATGTCCCTGCTGTCATGTTTCTGTGTGTGACAGACTATTGCTGTGTTATGAGAAATCTGTTAGGGGAGACTTGAGTGCAGGGGCTCAGTAACACCCTGTCACTGCGGAATTGGCCCTGTGACTCTCAGTTTCTTGGGAGGTCAAATGAAACTGGCCAAAATATTGTACCCACAGGACTCTTCAAAGCAGTGCTGGATGAAAGAGACAGCAGCCCTGCCTTGTGCTCCTAATGCATGGGGCTGCATTTTTGAAGCTCTGAGGGAGATGATTTGGAAGGGAATGAAGTGACGCTGCAGACCCATGATTCTAAAACACAACCAGTTTTGCCATATCCCTATGGCACCTGGTCCTTTCTAAGTCCCCTTGAACAGCCTGATTTTGCCTGTGTGGTATGTGGAGGGATTAGGGGCTTTTCCAGAGCTATTTATTTTCCTGTTCTGATGTATTCAGGTATCCAGGCCCTGTGCTATCTCTGGATCTTGCTATTCAAAAAATTAATTACAAGGGATATAAAAAGAAAACAATAAATATTGAAATAAAGTCTGTTTAGAACTAATTAAAGATGCAGTGCATTTAGAAATAAACCAAATATTAAAAGAATTGAAATATTTTCATATTTAAAACTGACACAGACTGTGATTTCTAATTTAGAAATGTCTGTTAGTAAAACCCCATTCATATCTCACTCGCCATGATGACAAGCTTGGCAATTTAGAGCACGATCCTGTGGAAACTTGTGTATTGATTCACATCTTCCTCCTATTTTCTTCACATCTGCTGTCTACCTTGAGTCATTAAAAACTCTATCCCCTGCACTCAGGAAATACAGGAGGGTTTATAAAATGGGAATATTCTAGATGTTGGGCTGGAGTCAAGGAACAGAAACAGTCTTCACATATTGAACACTTTTTTCCAATGGTAGAAAAGTAATTCATGAATCACACAAATGCTGGCAAAAATAAATACGCTTGATCCAATAGTAATGAGCTCACTCCCTGCCACTCCAACACAGGATCTTTTCAGCAGCTGCCTTCCTGTGGGCCTGAATCTGTCCGTCTGTGGAGATACAATGTTGGGTGTAAGGCACCCTGACCTTCTTGATGGGAGGTGTTGTGCAGGCAGACGTTGATGGGGAATGCAGAGTCCCCTCAGCACCCTGGGAGGAGCTGCTGTGCTAGGGCAGCTGGAGATGGGACTACGGCACGGAATGCTGCCCCAGCTTTGTCAACAATGCTCCAGGACTGCACATCCCAACCCCATCCAAATGTGATTGTGGGTGATGCTGCTTCAGTTCTGTATGAACGACAGTCCTGGGGATCTGACGGACACTCTGACGCCATTTCACTTAGGAACTCAATGAATGCTTTCAATTGAAACTTGAAATGTTCAGGCTGGTAATATTTTGGTGTTCCTTGTGAGGCATGACACAGTTGTTTTATCTGTTGTAGATGTCGTTTAATAATGTGAAATCTATTTGGACTTAAACTATATAAAGCCCTTAGTTGCCCTATCATGCAACGGTGATTACTGTAATCCACCAGCATTATAATAATCACTCAAAAGTGACTCAGTCACAAACAAAAAGAAAACTCTTCCTAAGTTTTTATTATTACAGGAATTAATATAATCATAATCCTCTTTTGGACTAACATGACTGGTTACAAATTTTTTTATTAAGTACTGTTAGTTTTAAACTGCAGATTAGGAATGTCAGAGTCTCTACAATAAATGGGAATGACACATATACTGAGAGATGAATTTCAGCATACAAAAATATGTTCGCTTTTATTTTCAAAGTAGCATCTCCAATTTTATCTGAGTGTATCTTTACAAAAGAAAAAAGTGTAAAGAAAAAAACATGCAGATCAAAATATTTCATTTAACTGAAGAATGTAATATTGGCTCATATGGTAAATTAAGAGTCAGTTCATCCAGCTGTTCTGATGATGTTGCCATTTTGCTAGAGTTCAAAAAATAACTGTTTGAGATAGCTGAAACCTGAGGCTATTGATTCCCTGATTGCTAGAAATGTAAGTCAAATTATTCCATAAGGATTGCATTAAAAGCCTTAATTATCCAAATTTTCATTGTGACAAAATACATTATTCTCAGTTGACATATGGAAAAATGAAGACAGGAAAGCAATCTTAAGAGAGGGCTTCTCAGGACAAATGAGTTAGTATTTCAGCCCAGATCAGGAAACAATGTCATTCCTGTTTTCCCTCTCGTGGTTTTATTCTTCAAGACTAAGACATATCTCACACTGTTATCCTGTCCCCCCTCTCGAGGCCAAAAAGAATTTATTAAATCAATAGACAGAAACCACAATAACAGGTAGAATGTTTCATTAATTTAGTCTGTGCAGAAAGAGGGGAGTAAAAGCATTGGCAGAGAGCATCACCTCTATGCAAAAGAAAGCTGACAACAAAATTCTGGGAGACAGAAAGAAATGCTCTATTAAAGGAAAACCTTTAAAGTCACTAACATTACTTCAAGCAGAATAAGAAAAAGGTTCAGTTTTTTGGTTTTCTTTCGATAAAGACTGCTGAAAGCAGGAATAAAATATGTTTTAAGTGGGTAAATTGATTAACCTTACTACTGACATGAAGCTTAAAATATCAGAGACCAGAAGTAAAAGTCAGATGAATTTAAGAAAGCACTAATGAGGTGGTATAATTTGGTACCATTTCAGTAAACTTACTGGTTGAAATTTGCACTAAAAATAGAGAGAAAAAAGGGAGCAGGTCTCAATTTTGATCTAGTTGTATGAGTAGTTGTGTGCTTTCTGAATACTAATAAAGCACACATTGTAGTTAGCTTGATTTGCATAGCTTTTAAGTTATGTTGGTCTCATACTGCTAAAAAAACTACATGAAATATGTTTAATATGTAAACTGGCATTAAAAAATACAAAATGGTTTAAATAAAACAAAAAAAGGATAAAATAAATTGACTGTTCCATTTGGGTGAACAAAAGTTTCTACTTTTTCTGACAAATCAATATTTTAAAACCTGCAAGGAGGTTCAAAAATGCAGGCAATTCTTTTTCAGCAGAGTGTCTGTAAAATAGACATGGTGAATGTGTTGGTGAAAGCCCAAATACTTTTTCTACTTGAAGGTTTCTCACTATGGATCCTTCTTTACAGATACCTCAAAGTGAGTAATTTTGTCTCAGGTGGCCACCTCGCTTCTTCTTGGAGTCAACACTGAGAAACAGTCACCTCTTCAGAATGGCTCATTCAATTCAAGGAATTCCATATCTGAACTGTAGGGAAGGAGCTGCTCTCTGAAGTGTCCCTCTGTCTTCATCATGTTAGGTAGAATTTGGAAGTTCAGTCTGTAATTTTTGGATGTCAGGAGTACTTCTCTTGAAGAATGAAGACTTTATGTTAGGATTTGTATTTCCTTATATAACCTTCAATTAAGGAAACAAATCCTGGATTTGTGAGTAAAAGCTTTTATTTAGTTCGTTTTTGCATCTCTCTTTAGGAGACAAAATCTGACCATTTTCATTCTACATTTGGGAAAAGTTCTAGGTTTACAAAGCACAAAATAGTATATTAGACAACAACATGCTCCAGTCACAGAATCACAGAATCACTGAATAGGTCAGGTTAGAAGGGACCGCAGTGGGTCATCCTGTACAATCTCCCTGCTCAAGTAGGGTCATAATAGAGCACATGGCACCAATCAAACCCAAAGGCAAGTAAGTGAAAATTACAAGAAATCGCTGTCTTTATTTAATCCCTAAGTTAGCATTCTTTTGGAAGAAAAGAGCTGGCCAAAATCAACAGAAAATATAAATTCACGAGAGAAACTGCATATCTAGTCTAAATTTTCATATTAGCAAGATTTGTCATAAGGTAATATGAGGTAAGAACATGTATTTACACTAATGAGTTTTTGATGTCTTTCTTTAAATGTTATTATTGTATTTTAGAACTGGGATCAGTAAAACCCATATCTAATTTTTTCAGAAGTATTTTTAGAAGTTCTCAGTATTTATATTGTGATACAGATGTATAGCACAATTTTATATTACACTATTTTAAAAAGTCTGAAATATTTTATGTAGGAATAACTGAGTTGCAAAACTTTCAAAATGCTTTATAATAGTTTTTACATATAAAACAAAGGAAGAAGAGTGAAGCTGAATTATTTGTTCTGACTGTGAGTATGTCTGTTATTTTCTCACTGTTTCTTATATTATTTTTACCTGCCTCACAGATAGTAGGTCCCTAATCACAGGCCAGTTCTCATAATACATCTCTCCTCTATCTGGACAATTTCAGTCCTAATAATACATGCCATTATAATGCTACAAGAAGGAAAATATCTTAGTTAAAGTTCAACTGTGTATGAAGAAAATATTTTGCCCTTCCAAAATATACCGAATTGCATAATTGAGACCTTTCTTTTCCCTATTATTTCAGAATTGGCCGATAAAATGTTATTTATTGTAGGAGAAAAAAAATGTTAGGCTAATAAGAGTTTTTCTAATTGAAAAAAAATTCATTTGAAGTTTCCTGAAAAAAAAAATTGATTTTAATATGAAATTAAAATGGAAAAAAAAAGTTAATAATGTGTAAAAAAGAAAAAAACTACCACCAGAGACTACTTCATTAGGACAGAAGTGTTTACTGATGCTAAATGAACATAAATCTAATCTAATCTGTGTATAAATCTATATCACAATTCCAATTATATAAATTATATATAATTCCAATTGTAGTAAAATGGATGTACTATCACCTCCATTATGAACTGGAGGTCTTTACAGGTATCTGGTCTCTTTGCAAAATTTACATGCAAGATATTTAAATCACATGTCCATATTTCCTTGGACAGAGAAAGGGATTTGATAAGAACAGGCTATACAGAAGTGAGTAGGTACTTCTGTCGATTATGTATATATAACCAGTAATAGTGGATAGTTAAAGAGTATTCTAAAGCTGTGATCTTATTGTCTGATTTCAGCTGCTCCTGATAGTAACAGGTATTATAAAGGAAAAAGAAGTCTTCAGCTGACTTCCCCATTTCTCCTTGCCTTCTATCAGGGCTTCCCTAGGGATAGCCGCAACAACCGCACACCTCTCACCTGATGAAAATAACTGAAAAGTATTGGTACTCTTCACAATTTAAATGAAAGAAATTTTAAATTTCACAATATTTTTTGTGTCACTGCCAAGGTGCTCTTAGAAACAAAAGTAGAGACTTTCTGTGACTGTAGTGATTTATTCAAGAGCTTTTGAAATATAAGGAATACCAGGGACAAGAAGACTGAAGTTTGTAGAACAATGCATTTCATGACATCACCCATCAAGAAGTTTTGAAGATGAGAGGCAGCAGTGCCAAAAGTTGCAGAAGTTTCCAGGACAATCTCTGTCCTATTTCAAAAGCTGTGGATGGGATAGGGTCACCTATAAAAGCAGCAGGAGCCTCACAATTGAAAACTACCTACCCTAGAAAGCAGTTGTTGAGAGTTTGTTGACAGTTTGTTAACTAGGTTGCTCGGATCCTGCACGGAAATCCAGCACTTGGTTTGTTCAGTACAGGTGTAACAACTGAGTGGTTTGGCAAGGTCAGTCATGGCCTCTTCCTGGAGGAAGGGCCATTTCCCAAGCTGTTTTGGCTTTTTGTCCTTTCATTTACTTTATATGTATAGAAATTTGAAATTTCATGATAGCAAGTTGTGTCAAATGTCCTGTGATCCTATCTGGTTTGGATGGCTATAAAGGGAGGTCATTCATCTCACCTGGGCAACAGGTCAATTCACTGCAGCAACAGCTTCAGAAAAATCTGTATTCATCTTACTTCAAGGGTTCTAATTTAGACAGGAGATTAAAATTTTGTGTCATGTGCAAATATGTTCAGACTAATGAAAAGAAAATATATATATAATAAACATGTTATTTCTGATTATTCTAAATTCTAATTTTTTAATTTTTTTTTTTTTTTGACAAAGCAGATAATCATCTGCATTTGAGGAAGCTTCAAACCTGGAAGGCAAAAATCTAAGGTCCTTTATAGCGGTAAAAAAAAGACAGAGATGAAAAATTCAGTTTTTGCTGCCTTGACACTCCCACAATTCTCTCATGTTTTCTGCATGCCATGGGTACTCTAACTCAGACAAATTAGGAAGGGACATGAATTTCCCAACCTTTTATTTTCTGAACCATTTACCCAAAAGTGTCAGTGGTGGTGGCAGGTATCTCAATGTGACAATCTGACTCACCAGACTGGAACCTCTTTGTTATTTCACAAGTGCTTTAAGCAGCTGCAAATTGTTATGATTTTGTGGCTTTTTGGTGTTTGGTTACACACGATCCAGAACATTTTCAGCTAGTGACATATAGAGAATTGCCACCTATCTCTTGGGCTATGGTGGACACATCAAGTCAAGTAAGAAACTGCAGTGTCCTTAAGTGCAGCGGTGGCATCCCCACTGAATGCTGTGAAACAGGATTTGATAGCCAAATCAAGTATCCTACTTATACTAAAACTGACAGTTCACAGCTTCCTGTGATCTTCTCATTACTAAAGCTCCAGGCTTTCTGTTCATTTGAAAATTAGAAGGGCAAATTTTCCTTTTGCATTAATTGGCACCAAATAACACAGAAGTGCCTGAAGCAGCCTCTACTCAGGCATAACTCTACAGGCTCACAGGATAGACTTGTTTTCCCCAGCTGCCTGTTTCTATTACATTAGCAAGAACTTAATGTTTGTCAATCACATACGGGTGTACTCTTATATACAGGCATACACCATGCTTTTTGATTGCTTTTTGCTTTGGAAAAGAGATCAAAAAAGGGGTAGAAATCCTGACTCACTTTAAAAAACACAACCCAACCAAATCAATAAAATGAAAAACAGAAAGGGAACAGCAAGGAAGAAATCTGGTTCAGTGCTACAGTCAGAGCAACAACTCTGCCACTGTACTCAGCAAAAAAAATGGGCCCTGTAGGTTTGATATTAAATGCATAATGTTTAATGGCTACACTTCAAATTTAATACTGGCATTACACAAAATGGGGTTTGGTTTTAAAATACATATAAGTATGAAGATGCAAAATAAATATAAGCTTTAGCTGGGTAAATCAGTATTTGGGAGTATACTTTCTGCTCAGCTGTGAGGTCTGCCGTTGTCCTCCTGGCACACAACCAGCCTCATCTCAAGCATCCCAGCATCCCAAACCAGGGTCAACTTTATAGGTATTTTCCATTTATCCTGCTTTTCCAGAGGAAAGGAATTTAACTGTTTTGACAAGGACTGCTCAGTGTCTGTTGATTGGAAAATGGGCCTGGACCTGTTTGATTTACTAGCATAAATATATATATATTCCTTTATATACATGCATAAAAATTTTCCATGCACAGGTGGAACTTGGCGTAGGACCTGTATTTTAGTAAAGATGGATTTAGCTTTGTAGTAAATACAAGATCATAGTTGTGCCAATGATGAAGGAGTGATCTGAATATAGTTTGTCAGTCTGTAGTTTGATAGTTTAGAATCTCAAAGAAATTCATGTTTGAGTTTAGAGATGTCCATGGCAGGTAATACTATAGTGGAAAAAAGCCATAGTTAGTTTTATTTCATTCAGCGCTCTGGAAAAAAACACATCCCAGAGGAGGTCTGAAGGACCAATAATGGGCTTCAGTCTACTGACAACAAAAGCCTTTCCTAGTCACTTTTCATGCATCCCTTTTAAATATTTCCTAGGTACTGAAAAGGAAAAGTCATGTTTTGGCACATTTCCGTTTGCTTCCACAAATTTTCAACCAATTTTAAGTTTTTGGAGAAGGTTAATAATTCTTGCCTACATGGATTTTGTTTATAACAAGCTTCCATATTACTGAAGAGAAAAAGAACTGTGATTTTCTGTGTAAGTGAAGGAGCATTTATGAGTAGGAAACTCACTCTGGGCAGCTTAGAGAGGCCACAGTCAGCATGCCAAATTGCATTATTCTCAGGGCATTTCTCAGTTTTCAGTGAACACAGAGCAAGAAAAAGGTCTTCAGGACTTTATAAGACCCCATCTTTTGTTTTGGAAAAACATTCATGTTGTGACATGGGTTAGTTTTGCCGAACAAAAAGATTGGTTATGAATATGAGTGATGTCCTTAATTTGGCTAATGCTTGGTTTATTCCAGGATAATGTTTACACAAATTATAATAACTTTCCAAACATCTTGCATCTGTTGCTTATTTCCTTTGAGGATCTTCTACTTCCCTCTGTTACAACACTAATTGGGAAAAAATCAGCAGGAAGGAAATATACTCCCTGGTTTAGCTAAGACTATAGTGTTTGTTTAAGTTAGTGATGCATGAGTGGTTTGCTAAAGATTAATTTTAAAGGTCACTTCCTACTTGGAAAGGAGCCTGTAATAAGCTTTTATTCAAGTGAAGAGAGCTTTTTCTTCAAAATTCTTGTTCTGGGTGGTCTGCTTTATTCCCAGCTCCCACAGAAGTCAATGGGAAGGGATGCTCCATTGTCACCTGGGGACATTTCTGCCTCTGTGTGAAAACAAGAAGTGTATTTCAAGGACAGAAGGCAGGAATGGAAATACTGTACAGTTAGTACATAGATAATAAGGGGCACCTTTACCAGTCTTGTTAGGACAAAAATAAAGTATCTAGATCCTTTAATTATGTACAGTCAGAAGGAATCAAGGTTTGGAAAAATGGGTGAACTGGATTAGCTAACTCCCAAATTTTTTCACATTTTATGTGGAACATAGCAGGAGGGCTCTGGCATCTGTTTGTATCTCACACTCATTGTGGAAAATGTTATTTCCTCCAATTAGAACTTGTACTTGTTTGGTAACAAATGGGTCTCACAAGAATGTGTAGCATATATTAATTGTAAAAAGGACGAAATGAGTTTCTAACATACTCAGATTTGGGGAAAAAGAGTCTTCTCAAGAGCATGGCCAGAGGTTTTTTGAGTTAGTTTTTGAAAGAGTGAGAGCTGTTGAGCTGTTGAATTACATTTAATCAAGTGTAAATTCTAAGATACAGATCTACCATTTAGAAAAAGTGTTGATATGTTTAGGACAGGTAGATCACAGTGATCCTGAAACTGTTGCATCATATATCTATTGCAGAGAAAGGGAACACAAAAGAACCAAACCTTTGGTTTGGAGCAAAAAATGTCATTCCAGCAGGTATTAAGCACAAGACAATGGGGGGGGGGCAGCAGTGCATCTGTGGGAGGAAAACATTCCAAATGGAGAGCAATCTGTGGTCTCCTGCTCCCATCCAGGCAACCACTGTCAGCACCTTTAGGGCCCTACATGTGACGGCAAAACCCGACTCCTGCAGAGTTTGGAAAGCAGTTGCTTATCTGGGAAGGGGATGTGGATCTTGCTTGGGCAGTGGCACTGACTTACAATCCAGCCCTACCTTCTGCACCGAGACAACTCAGGATTCTCAGACCATCCCTGACTATCATCTAATCACTTCTGAAGTCAGGAGATTTTGCACCTCTAGAAAGCCTGTGACATTTCAGAAGACTTGGTCTCCCTTAGCCTTCTCTTTCCTTAGACTAAAGATGGTCGGCCCCCTCAGCCCTTCTATTAAGGCACAGTTTCCTATTTGTTGGTTTTTTTCCCTTGCCTTTTTGTCTTAATTACATAGTACCTTTACATTCCCAGGGATTATCTCCATATTAATCAGAACTAAATCTCAGCTACAAGCCTGTATATTTCTTTACTTTTTAATCAAAATCTCTCCCATAAGAAGCACAGAAAAAGTTGTTGAGAATGGCTGTTTACATAGGAAAATTCATGTCTAGCTAAAAATAAAAGTGAGAGAAACAAACAAGCAAACATCTCTCTTCCCCGAACAATCAGACTCTTGCTATTCAAATAAGATCCAAATGTTTTAGGATACAAGTATTTAAAAGGCACAGATTTTCAACAATCTTCTTCAGGACAAAGTTGCAACCCTTATGTATTATGACAATTTCTTCAAAAGATGAATTGTCCATGGCTGTTTCCAATGACAATGTTGGTACTGGCCTCTTTGAACATTAAATCAAGAATTGAATCTATGTTTTTCTGCATTCAAAAATTAATGTCAGAATGTTTTCTTGAAAACGTTATCCTTAGTTATTGAACAGTTGCAGTTCCATGTCTTTATGGGAAGTCAAAATTAATATTTGTCTTGACAGAATTGGAAAAATCTGACAAATATTAATGTCAAGATACAATTTGCCCATGTATCATCTTCATAAAATTTTCTGCAACATTACAGGACTTAAATCATCCAGTCTGCACACTGTGTTCAAAATGCTGGATATTGTGAGTACTCCCTTCTCTTCAATGGTAGTTTCTTTATTTCCTCTTCCAAGGAATTGGATATTGCATGGTTCGTTCATAGATGTTGAGTCTTTAACTCTCTCCAAGC
This sequence comes from Pardalotus punctatus, assembly GCA_013400915.1. NCBI lineage: Eukaryota > Metazoa > Chordata > Aves > Passeriformes > Pardalotidae > Pardalotus > Pardalotus punctatus. Next base: position 159,358 of record VZTX01014545.1, read on the forward strand.
ACTGTAAAAGGAATTTTCATCCCTCTGTCAGAACAGGTAGTTGCTGATAATTAAATCACTTTTTTGCAGTTGTGAAACCGAACTTTTAAACACTTAAACCCATTTCAGACCTCGCTCTGAACACTTTGAAATTAGGATTCAAATTACTTATCTGTCTCTCAAAGTACTATCTCTGTACCAGTATTTTTTTCCTATCTAAAAGGCTTGAATTTAACCTGACTTTTGAACTAAGGCATTTGTGCTTGCACAACTTTTTACTTGCAATAGTAGTTATGGACATAATGACAGAGCTGTTGCAATAGAGAAGCCTTAAGCCTGCAATATGTTCATTTACCAAAATCACTGAAGTTTTGTGCTATGGATTATGTAGTAAAAGTGTTCATGCGTCTTTCATTGACATGGGGCAGATTTTTCAAGTCCCCACATTTCCCCTTAACCAGTGGAATTATAGACTTTGTATTCTCAATCGAAATTTACAAACTTTTTGTTACAAGAATATATTTGAAAATTTTAATGCTGGTCAGCACAATAAAATGGAATGAAACACATATAAAATCTCTGTTCAAGTAATATTTAGTCTGAGATATAAAGTATAGTGCTACCAAAAATATCCCCAGGATATCTAATTAACCCTGAACTCATTGCCTTAATAATAAGGGGATTTATATGCTAGAGATTCCAGAGCAATTCACTTGCAAAGACCCAATGACATGTATAGCATATGCAAAGCATCCAGTGCTGTGACAATCTCTGAAAATTTACTGTTTTGTTAAACAGCAGGAGAAGTTTTATAAAAAATTCTATTTCACATAATGCATTTGAATTCTGTTGGGATGGTGTTTGACCCAAGAATGTATCTGAGCCCTTGAAGGAGGTAAATTGCACATCAAAATATAGTCATGAGCAGAAGGGCTTGCTGAAAAAATAGGGAACTGCATCATAATCCTGCACCTGCACAGCACCTGGCACCAGCCCAAACCTCTGCATATGACAGTAATTCACTATTTCCTCTTGTCCTTCCTGCCCCAGAACCCTTAATCCTGACCATTTACATTCATCAGACAGGAGATTATTCCTAGCCTGCACAGTACAAAAAACCAACCAAACAAGCCATAAATAAAGCTCACAAACAACTAAAGCTGACTATGAAAGTAGTTGTCTAAGCCTTTTCACCATTTATTACACAATAATATTTTACATCAGTGGTTCGCTGCATTTTGTAAGTTGTTATTATTCCTCCCCTAAAAATCTTGTACTTAAGAACTTCTCTTCCCCAGATAGATACAATGTATGCTCAAACATGACAAGACACAATTATTAGCAAGGGAAATTTACTGTCTCCGATATAAAACAGTTGAAAATTATGGAAAAATATGGAAATCAAATGCTGTGTTAGCCAAGGTTGTTGTTTTGGTTTTTATAAAGTGTAATACACAAAAATTATTTGACTGCTTTTGAAAACATTGCATATGGTATATGTATGATTATTCTCTCAGACTCTAAATTTAAAACATTTCATGAAGAGATTTTTGTTATCTAACTCAAACTCAGCAAATACTTTAGAGCAGTAAATTTAAGACTTTTTTTACAGGAACACTCCATTCTGAAAGAAAAAACCCAACCACCTACTCTTCTAATTCATTCCTACCTAATATTTAGAAATCAGTATAAAAGAGGTAAATATTAACCCTGCTGGGGAGCACAATAGGGCATGCAGGGACCTGTCATTCACTGTCAACTAAACCTCTCCATTAAATGCTGGACTTTCAGTTGGAGGAAATGCTGAGCCAGAAACAAACATCCAAAGTAAGAGAAAGGGTATTTCACATCTTATTCTGACATCAAAATTTAAACAAGTGAAAAATGTAATTAATTATAAAGAACCACCATTTTTTTCCAGCAGCCTGATGTCTTCCTTGGTCTGTGGCAGGTTCCCTATTAGAGGTATAATCTTTTGTGAGAAAATCTGAACTTGAATAATGAATAATGATGAGGTGTCAATTCTTGTTGCCCAGGCTGACTACTTTTCAAGGTAATAGTTTTTTATATCGTGACTTGCAAATATGTTTGTGTCTTTGCATACAGGAGGGCAAGTTCCAACAAAGGGACAAAAGTCTTCCACTCACTTCAGTGGTCTGACAAGACCAAGAACATATCCATATTTGACAAAGCCTTGAGCCAAATATCCTGGTGAGACATACTTGTGCTAAACGTTTTTGACTACTAGTATTTTTTAAATTTTGATTTATTTATTCTTCTAATCAACGGTGTTCTGTCTGCAACCCCGTTAGTCTGTCAATGCCAGGGAACATAAATATCTACCTCTCGTGCTATCAGTGGTATTGCCATGGTGCATCTGTGTAGAGATCCTCTGTTTTCATCTGATGTGAGTCAGATGCCATTAGCTCAACGAGAAAGGAGCTTGACAGCTTGCTGCTTCCTGGAGGGGCTTTACACAGTGACAGGAGAAGCCCACAGCCAGACTGTACAGGGTAAAGAAGTGATGTTATTCATCTCATGCACTTGTGGGCCTGAAAGGGATTGTCTTGGGCTGCCCTTAAGATTAGATTTTTCCACCAGAATGTAGGGTATTGTGTCAATTTAATTTCCTTATATGAATTTGGGAGGATTATATAAATATGTTTTTCTGCATTCAATTTTTAATAAAAACAAGAAAGGACTCTGGAGTTTGTGATTATTAGCAGTATAAGAATAAAAAAAAGCACTGACATTCCCTCAGCTCCACTGCAGCCTAAGTGAAGAAAATTGTTAATATCAGAGTTCAAAATACAGAACACACTAGCTCTGCAGGGTTTGCTCAGCTGACAGCAAGAGCAGCCTGGGTGTGTTAGAGGGAGAGGCAGTCTGCCATGGAGATTAGCTTGTCAGCAGTGAGCAGGCCATAGCCGAACAGTGCAACACTTCCCTTCCCAACGACCAGAAGGAAAGGGCGCAGAGCGAGGGCAGCCATGGCTACAATCCTGCAGAGTTTGGTGCTGTGAGTCAGACTTCCCACAGCTACAGGACACCAACAGCAGGAGGGCTCCCATAATGGGTGATTGCAGCTTGCTGCTTTGGCATGTTTGTCTGCTGAAAGTAATTTTTTTCAAAGACATGCTATAAATATCCATTGTTCAGTGTCTGCTTTATCAGTATTATAGTCCCACTTCAGAAAAAAAGACAGGATACATGCTGTATGTATTCCAGTTCTACACCACATTTCTTCAACTCTTTAATCAAAGCCCTCTTACTGAAGACAGTGAAGTCAGCCATTTTTTGTACCATTCACTTAAATTCTGTTCTGTTCATTTTTCATTTAAGCAAAAGTTGAAATAATTTTCATTTTGCATTTTTGCATTGCCATTGCAGAAAACATGTTTTGTCCCCAGAGATCCAGGACTTTAGTGACTTTTATCTCACAAAACCTGACCCTACAGTAGTGCTTCAAGGAATGCTCCAGAGGGGCACCAAAACATGGGGGAGTTGGACTCTGAGCAGTATGCACCCTATGACTTTTTCCTAAAGATAACATACAAAAAGTTCAGGATTAACCATGGGCATTTCTCAGTTTGGAAAAATAATATTTTTCCATTTTGAAAGTACACATCATTAGAAGAAATAAATGTAGAGTGGAAAAAAATGTGGTCTCCACTTTGGGAGTTCAAGCTAAGAGATCTGAGTTGGAGCTGGCTCTATAGAGTCCCAGAGATTTTACAGCTAAAACCTAAAGAGTCAAACTATGTGTCCAGTCCTACAGTTTTATTTTCATAATACAATAGCTATTGTGATTTATACAATTCATCTCATAAATAATGGATTTTATGATGATTCATTATCACTGGAAGCAGGATTAAAGTCTTTGTGATAACTGAATTAATTCTGTAGGTTACTAGGAATTTCTGGTATAAGTTGCTTGAATCCGTCCTTTTGTTGACTGTGAATTGGTATTTAAAAATCAATGTGTGCATGCAGACAAGACAACTCAAGTGACGTCTTCATGATTATAATGGTGCCTCTGGCTATGTTATAGTTAGAGTCAAGTGTGTGTTTCCATCATGAAGTGTGTTTTTCTTGTGTATGTACTTTGCCACATAAATGCACTCTGGAGTGCTTCTAAACATTCCAGAGTGTTTCTAAATAATAATAGAAAATTACAGTATTTTGAAACCTTATAATTAGGAAACAACTTTTAGGAATTAATTTCTTGATGAAAATTTTATCTAGTTTTGTATACTCTGTACATAGAAGGTATAAAATTATAAGTTTATTTTATGATATTCACTCTTGAATAGCTAAAAACTTATCCAATTTTAAATATTTATTAGTTTCACATGGACTAATCCTTTAAGTGTTTTTGAACCAAAAGATAAACACAATGAAATAGTCTGAGTTAATTATATGCTCCCTGCAGCCCCNCAAAAGCTTATGGACAAATCTGGTCCATATTTTAGCATTACTGATACATTCCTGTTGACATTTGTGCATCCATACAGTGAGAACTTGTCCCCAGGGATATGTTTACACTGCAGCCAAATGTTTAACCACAGAATTTATAGAGTTTAAACTTTTATCCTGGGAAATAATCCCTGTTCTGTTGCAGCAATGTAGACCTCAGCTCATGTCGATCTTAAAAACATACATGTAGAGATAGCTTTGTTATAGCCTATGAAAAACTCTGTGCAACAGCCAGACATCCTGTTCCTCACACTTGCTATAGTGAATAGAGACTAGATGAGTCCACAAGCACTCTACCCAACACTTGGATGGAAATGACCATCTAATTCTGTTAACAGACACCTCAAGATACACTTTAAGGAATATTTTTATGCAAGGTATTGCTCAGCTATTCCTGGATATAACTAAATTGTGCAATTATGATGTGAGATATGACTGATAAGTTGCATATATTTAGGAGTATGGAGGAGTTGCTACTCAGCCCTAAATAAGTTTCTCCAAATATGTATTTATCATTTATATGAACAGTTATAATATTAATGCATTCTTTTTAAAAATTATTATTTTAATAATATACTTTTGAAAGTGGCTTGGAAATACTTGGAAGAAATAATATGAGCCAATGGTTTATACTTATGATACATACAGTTATAACCATAATTATAGCTCATGGAAATGGCAATGAAAATTCTTCCTATTTTACTTGTATGCATCTAAATATACTGAAAATAACATCTACTTCAAAGGGGTTATAATTCAAATAATGTCAATCATATTCTCCATTGTCATGTATTCTGTATGGTCAAGCAATGGTTTAAAAAAAATTTTTGTTCTGTGGGAGCACCTCATGCTCTCTTTCAGTATCCATAATGTACATAAATGCATGTAGACAGTGGAAAAGTGGAAACAGGGGTTTTGTTCAAAGGAATGCAGTCCTTCCATCTGAAAGAGTGATAACCTGCAGTTGTCTCCCTTTCTGTGAGCCTCCTCTAGTCCTGCCTGGATAAAGGCAATCACTCTGTTTAAGAGAGCTTGGCAAGAGGCTGTGAGGCAGCTCACTGAGCATTTAGGGCTGATTGACTTCTACTGACACAGGTAAATGTTGAGTGTGTTTTACGAAACCAGAACACTGAAGAATTTAACACACTAGCCACTTAATATTTCAGCACTCATATTTCCAATTTCTACAGCATTTATTTAACTTTTCCTGCTTGTTCCTTGACAGTTGTAAAAGTTTTCCCTGTCACCTGATACTGTTTTTAATTCCATATGGATTTAAGAGATGGCAGTGAGAGAAGACAAGCTCTTCAGTCAAAGTTTGAAAACTCAGATTCAGAAACTTGCCTTTAGAAATATATAAACATTCACATTACAGATTGTTTCACATTACAGGTGATGAAGAGCTGCTTGACTCAGAGAGTCTTGGCAGGGCAACCATATTAAGTTTGTAAAAGCAGAGTTTGTTGGTTTTTTTCCAGACAATGTTATTTTCTAAACTCATGGGAGCTCATTTCTGAATAGCTGCCAAAATTAGAGTATGATCCAAATTGAAGTCTGCTTTTGGTGGGATCTAAATGAAGATGCAGACATTGCAACTTTTACCCATTCCTAGAAATATTACATATTCACTTAATGTCTGTGTGTCTTGGAGACAGTATCTTACTTCTGAAAAACAGGCCACTGATACTTGGCACACATGTGTGAGAACCTGGGCCAAATTATACCATTACCAATTATTATCTAATGTGTTCAGTGAGAGAAGTAAGTAATGGATTAGGAAAACTTAAGCTTTCAAATTTTTGCTCTTTTCATAGTCAATTTTCTCATCCTGTATCCTAGGCTAATATTGAGAATCAACACAGCCAACATACATGTGTCTGTGAGAATAAGCAACAATTGTGGAACAGATGGATTTATTTAGAAAACTTATCTGTGTCCTAAGAAATAAAATACAAGTAAAAACTCCTAAGACAAGAGAAAGTCTTGGATGGGGAAAAAAGGGAGGGAGGAGAAGGAAAGAGTACATCTTGGCTGATGTGCCCATGTTGGCACTTTTTTTCCATAAAATGTGCCTAGCTACTTCTCTATCCCCTGTGCATTCAAATTGGCTCAATACAATACTGTGGCTTTCTAGAAATGTTAATGTATCTGCCTTTTCCAATGTAAACTATGATAGGGGTGACTCTTTTCCCTCAACAACTTAATGTTAATTCAACAGTAAGGCATTATTCACAAGGAAATTCCTCCTGGTCTATAATTGAAAGGTGTTGTTAACTGAGTGGTCTAGCTTTTTAATGAATATTTGTCTTGGTTTCACTGAACTAGGGGAAAAGAAAGAATTCAGATCTAAGAAACATGTAAAGCACACCAAGGGTGTGAAGTTAAAGAACATAAAAAAAAACATGGCAGGAATTGCTTTCTACATGAGAAAGTGTTACAGTATTTCAAAATATAAATTCATAATAAACCAACTTGCAATTCCGAAACACTTAACAGTCTGTTAAGTGTTTTATGTCTCAATGTGATGGGTTTGTGTGTGTGTGTGTGCAACTTGCTTCATGTAAGCATGCATGACAAGTGACACAAGCTAATAGGAAAGGAAAAAGAAGGATAAACAACCCCAAACTTTTCTTCTAACACTCCTCCAATTAGGATTTTGCTAATTTCTTTTCCAACATGCTGCACTCAAATGAACAAGCAAGGCTTTGCCGACCGTGTCACCACTGCAATTCAAGATACAATCTGTTAATTTTGTTTGAGAATGTGCTTTGTAAGACATCTGAGTTACACTGAGAATGACACTTCTCTGCTACAGAGCTAGGATTACAACAACCACATGAGCAGAATGCAAAATTTTTTCTCCACAGTAGCATCAGGGATATAATATAAAAATCTGAGTTCTAAAACAGTCAGTGAAAGCATGGAAGAATATAACAGGAAAAAAATGTGATGACCATATATATAAATAATTGGAAAGGGAATTTAGCTAAGGCTCTTTATTGCCCTTTCTCTTTAAACACTGAAAATCCATTTGTTGTGCCCAAGCTCACTGATAGCACATACTCAGATTCACACTTGGATATATAATTTCTGAACTAAACATCAAATCAATTGGCTCTGAAAAACTAAAAATTTGATCATAAACTCAACAGTAGTTTATCACAGACTGTGGGTTGACAACTATCATAAATCAGAAAAGTGAAAAACTTTTATTTCTTTTTGTTATTATTATTCTTTACTGCTTACCATGAATATGTTTGCTGTTTCCCAGATTGAATAAGGACTAGTTAATGCTGAAAACATTCAATGACAAAGTAATCCACAATTTATGACATAATGACAAAGATCTACAAAAGGGTCAGGCAGAAAGAGTTATAATGAACATGGTGACGTCAGATTAGTACCTGTCACTAGTGGGATTCTTCAGGGTTCCATCCCCAGCCCTGTGCTCTTCAACATCTTCATAAATTACTTGGAGGCAGGACTGGAAGGGATACTAAGCAAGTTCACAGATGATACAAAACTGGGAGGAGCTGCTGACTCCCTCCAGGGCAGGGAGGCCCTGTAGAGAGACCTCCACAAATGAGAGGGCTGGNGGGGACGGTTTTGGACACCACAATGTAAGAAAGACATTAAACTGTTAGAGAGTGTCCAAAGGAGGGCAACAAAGATGGTGAAGGGCCTTGAGGGGAAGCCGTGTGAGGAGCAGCTGAGGGCACTTGGTCTGTTCAGCCTGGAGGAGACTGAGGGGAGACCTCACTGCAGTTACAACTTCCTTGTGAGGGGAAGAGGAGGGGCAGACACTGATCTCTTCTCTCTGGTGACCAGGGACAGGACCCAAGGGAATGGCCTGAAGCTGTGTCAGGGAAGGTTTAGGTTGGATTCAGAAAAATGTTCTTCGCCCAGAGGGTGGTTGGGCGCTGGAACAGCCTTGTCAGGGAAATGGTCACAGCACCAAGCCTGACAGAGTTCAAGAAGTGTTTGGACAGTGCTCTCAGGCACATTGTGTGGTTCTTGGGGATGGTGCTGTGCAGAGCCAGGATCTGGACTTTGATGATTCTTGTGGGTCCCTTCCAACTCAGCATATTCTGTGATTCTGTGAAAAAAAAAAACCTACTTTTTCCAGGTGGAGCTCAGAAGGCTGTCAGTTGTTGACAGATATTCCAGTGTCATTTACCAAAGCAGGCTATTGAGACCTGCTGCCTGATTTATGCACAGCTCTATTTGGTTGAAGATTGGAAAGGGGCTACCTGTGCATTAGCTAATGTGAGTGACCATCTTATGTGACAGAGCAAGAACTTGTTGCACACATCAAAACAGAAGTGCTAGGAAAGAACATGGATTTTACAGTCATGTTCTCCTTTTGATTGTTTAAAGGTTAGTTGGAGTTTTTTGTTGTTTGGTTGCATTTTTTTTCTGGGAGAAGTTTAATCCCATACCACTTCTAACACTGAGTTTATAGCAAAATCTGCCTCAGGAAATTATCTGATAACAACAGTGGGTTGGAATTGTTGTGGGTTAGCAGCCCACTTTCTGTAGTTTTATTGTCAAATTTGTGACCTTATTGGATCGCTTTGTGGTAAGTGTTGCTTCTATTAATTTCAACGATTCTCTTTGCAGCATTTCCTTCGGGGGCTACAGCCTGTATTGAGAGTATGGAAACTATTTCCCCAGATGGAGCCAATGAATGTTCTGAGGCCTAATAATATATGTATCCTCTTGCAATTCACAGCAGATTCCAGTAAACACTGGCCTTCATCTGAGTGCTTGAATACACCACTTTCCAGAGCTCTTGGCAAGAATGACATGGGTGTGAGGAGAGCACATCCATATCTTGTCATTTATCTGTGCAGGAGGAATCTGTGCTGGTTTTCTGAACCTTACTTGACCACTGACCACACCAGACAGTTTTGTGTTTAGCTCTGCCAGAGAGCTACAAAGATGAAACATTCATTTTTCATCTGCCTTTTTTTCCCCTTTTTTCACAAACAGGATCCAAAATCTTCTTTAGCTGCTGGCTTATAATCTCACTCTTTGCACTTTATATTTGGGTCTTCTGACAGCAGTAGCAGTTACAGAGGGGTGATATGGTTTAGATAACATCACACTGCAATTCCAGCTCTGACTTCCTGACCTTCAGGGGACCCAGCATGTCCTTTGGTTCTGGTATGCTGGGAGCAAACAATTTGCAATGATTACAGTTCATAAATATTTTTATAATTCATTAAAAATAATGAAAATAAGAAGCCAGAACATGACATTATCAAGCTCTTAAAATCACAGAGAATTCTCTTGTAAACATATTAATGGCATTTTAACTACTGATAATGTGTCCAAAAGGGTTTATCCTTAGATTCAAACTTTGGGTTGGTCAGGTGGTCAGTTTGGCTTTTGCTGATCATCCTCTGTTGGTTACTTACAGAGCTATAGTCTACTTTGTTAAAACATAAGATTTGTTTATCAAGGTAGTACATGGGTGCAAATGCTGAAACAAATTTAATATAACTTGGTAAGCGACATATGCTGTTCTGCGCAAATCCCTCTCTGTTGAGAACCTGAGACTGTTTTTCTGCTGGAACAGTAAATAATTTCTGCTTTCAGTCAAGTGCCCTTGGCTTATGCCTAAATTCTTCATTCTGACAGGCCCTGTATCTTCAATGACCCTGGCAGACTCCTTTTTCTCTATGTAGTTTGGCAGAGAGCTGGACATCCACGTATTCTCCCTACCTGTAGCTTTCCACACAGCTTTGTGACAGCTCTTGGACCTTCTGTTTAATCTCATATGCAGTAACATGGAGTTTGAGTAATGGTAAATTTTGTGTTGGGTTTTAGTCATCTTGCAAGGATTAGGGATACTCTATGTTAGTAAACCAACCAAATGATAATTAATTGCCCCTATATGAATGTATGGTCCATTCCTTTGTTGCAGAGAAGAAAGTAAAAAGAGCAGATTAAATTTTTGCAAAAAAAGATTTATTTCATTATGTCATGTTAATTTTTGTATGGTGGTGGTTCCATTTCTGTCATGACTCCTTTCATTATCCTGAAATGAAATAGTTGAGTGTAATATAAAACAATACAGTGTTACACTACAGTTGCACCAAAATAAATGTCTCTTCACATTCAATTTCGATATAACTTGGTTGCCTTCAACTATAGTATCATTAATGTAGTTCTAACTCTTTATTTGTCTTCCTGCTCTAGGCTTCAGTGGAATGAGTTCCTGTACTTAATGGCTTTTCAAGTTCGTGATATTTATTCAGTGTGTTTGCTGAGCAATGAGCACTTAGCATTTGTCATCTGGCATCTTTCATTTTCTTTCCCTGGAACACTTAAAAAAGGCCGCATTTTATTTGGGGAAGGAAAAAAAAGGTACCTTGGCATATTCTGTGTACTTTCAGAGATACTATGCATTTAGTCACACTAGCCCTTGTAAATTTAGCCTGCTGCAACAAAAGACTAGTCCTTCTCCACTGTCTTCAGCCACCATAGCAAGTAGAAATATATTGAAAAAAATCAGAACAAAAGGTGAATCAATATCACCACTCCTGCTTTCCTAAAGCCTTCAGAGCAATGTATTAAGTTTGGTTTAAAGTAATACCTGGTACCTGCGCACTAACAAAATGAAGACCGTTCTGGAGGGACATCTGTTTTTGTTTATAAAATAGCCATGCTGATTAGCCATAGTTGGTGGTCCAAAGTCTGAGCTCCCACGAGATATTTAATTTAGGCTGCAACACCTGGCTCTTAGCAACACTGCTCATTAATTTTATTGTGCGGAAGCTCACTTACACTTTAGGGGACTACGGACACAGCATAATTTACTGCTTAGGAAGATATTAAAGGAACAAGGAGACGTTAAGTGTTTATGATAGTCTTACGTAGAAAACAGGTAAACATACAAATGTACCTTTAGAGGTACATAAAATATACTTTCGCTATAGTCACTCTTTTGTAGATGAGTCCCTTGGTACAAATATATGAATTTTTTTGTTTTGTTTATATTGATTGAAATTCAGAGCCTACACATGTGCATTTCAGAATGCTATGTCCCTTGATTGCAGTTGGAATGGGATGATGAGATCACTGAGGGTAGATTTTTGTAATTTTGAGTAGAGTTCTACTGGTTTCATAGTGGGAGGTACAATTCCCTTTACAAGTCTCTATTTTCTGGGGTCCAGATGTTCTGTTCTTTAACCATGAGCAAAACACAGGGTCAAAGTCTACATCCTGATCACTGTTAATACTAGCATGGATTTTGGCTCCTGGATAACATTCCTGGATGAAGAAAGTGTACTTCTCATTTTGCTTCGTTTCTCCTAGTGTCCTGAGACTATCAACAAAAATGCTAAATATATCTTTATGAATGAAGACAGTAGAATGCAGAAGAATGCACCATGTTGTACAGAGAACTTCCAGTTTTATAAAATGATGTACAATTTGGGAATTCAAATAATTAGGTCTTGTTCTGCTGCATGGGCTAAACATACTGTCTCTTTATTTTGCTTCAACTTTCTGCCTTCATTACTTACCAAAAGTGTTCATGTCCAGTACAGCTTCCCAGCTTTTCCAGACCTTTTTTTTTCACCTCTCTCAATTCCTTATTACATTTCTTATTCGATGAGCATTGCTTTTGCGGTTCAAATATTTGAAATGGTTGAAAGGAAATAAGTCAGACCCTAAAATGCTATATGGCTGCATATAGCATCTCTAGACTGCACTAATCTAATCTAATCTTATAAAATCAATATAGTATAGATAAAAATATCATTACCCTAATTCATTCAAAGTTAAAAATTAATGTACTTATGTCTGTTGAATTTTACAGTGATTAATTCTAATCAATTGTACTTGTACTCATTCTACCTCCAACTTGCCCTCTTCTTTAGATAAAGTGTGATTTAAATTTTTGGAATTCATTATGAATTCATATGGATTATTTTTTTCAGGAGTCTCTTCCCACTACAAGGTTCCTTCCTTCTAGCTGAAGGTAAATACAAACCAGGATTTCCCATGCTTCCATCCTCAAACCACTCTTTAGGCTTTGTTTCATTCTTGTGAAGGTGCCCAAGACAAGGTTAGAGTTTTGACCTAGTGGTAAACCTTTCTGTAGTTCTTAGTAATTACAGTTATGAGTACCACTTGTAGACACTGAGCCTAGGAATAGCATGCATGTGTGCTAAATAATACATATCCTTTTTTAAAGTAGTAATTAGAATCTGCAAGATGCTTGAATAAACTTTATAATGTGTGAGACAATGAACGTGTATTTCAATGTGAAGAAAACAAATGCTTCTGAAAGCATCTTATTGTACACTTTAAAGTCAAATTATACCTTTCAGCTTTGAAATACAAAACGTTTGAAGTGATACAGCATTCTGTTAAGTATTAGGTATTTACCTTTTACCACTTTGCTTTTTCCATCTGCCTCCGCTTCTATTACAATATGTGTCTCCTGTAAAGGAACAATAGTTGGCTAGTAAATTGTGCACAAGTTAGAAGGATTTTAATGAGAAGAAATCGAAGGAATTTATTCAAGTCCTTGGTTTTAAAAGATAAATATTACTTTGGAAAAAAGTGCCTGAAGAAACTAATGGTTTTACAGAATGGAGTTGAACACTTCAAGTGAGTGTTGTCCTGAACTGCTTTTCACCTCTCCCTGAAAGCTATTCTGTGGTTAAACAGCATTTTATCTGAATATTTCATAACTGGTCTGTCTGTACTTTTCACCACTTTCTTACACTTTGATCTGATAACTCCAGGATCAGTCTGGTTTTCTGGGATTACTGTCTCCCAGCTGCAATTTGGCAGAGGGGAGTCAGCACTGTTTCTTGACTTATCAGCCATTTATTTTAGTTAAACCCAGGTGAAATGAGTACCAGTGAGAAGGCGTTCAGTTGATGATGCAAGTTTAGAACAAAAGTAAATAATGTTGTTCTTAAATCAGGTGGCTGCATGTCAGCCCCAGCAGGGCTCTTGGATACATGGGGTGCAGGGTGGGATGGATACACAACTGGTAGGAACCCCAGTGCCCTTGTCTGTGTTGGCCTCCCATGGCCCAAGGGGTACATTTCATTGATCTACCTGGGAAGATCCCATGACAAGACTCCAAAATCCTAGAGGAATTTGGGCCGAGCAGGGTAAGGCTTTAAAGCAGTTATGGTAAAATCCTGACTGTCCCAAAGTCAGCTAGTCTTTTCACTCTTTAACTCCAGAGAGGCAGGGGTTTTCCTGCACTTTTCAAACTTAAAGGTGGCTGAACTTGGGATCTTCACCTATACATTTCTTCTCAAGTATGTGCTTGGAGCAACTTTTATTAACAAATTGTGATACAAGAAAATATGACTGTACATATGATTGCATAGGTTGTACCTGGAAATATTCTCATGATAAAAAAAAAAATGTATTTTAAATATATTTTCAGGGAACTCAACTTATTGTGAAATTAACAAATATATTCAGTACATTTTGTAAAGGTGTTGTTTTATAAGACACTTGTTTCATTTTGAGAGTATAATACTTGATGCAAACACAATGGCAAACAAAAAGATACATGCTTGATTTCAGTTTTACAGGTTGAGATAATCTGTATCCCTCAACATCCCATTAGCTGCAGCAAAAACTGTCTTCTTTATCTTGAGTTTATACAAACACTGGCTAGTTTTCCTGGATACACTCAAAAATGGCTATCACTGTAATATCTTATTTCATACTAATTAATTTTGATTCGATTTACATGATTAAAATATCTCATAAAATACAGGTTCTTCTTGAACTCTCAAATAAAAATCTCACTTTCTTCATTTTGTTTGAAGTTATTTGCAGAGGTCAGACCACTGAACAATTGCAGTTTTCTGTGTTGCTAATTATGTTATACTTTGGCTGAGAAAAGTACAGTCCTTCCAGTTCTCTTGTTTCTTTTGTTCAGTACTTCCATGAGACCATTTCCTTTGAAATGCACAAAGGTATAATAAATTTTGCCCACATACAACCTGCTGAAACATTCAGAATAGTCAGTATTTTTTTTTATGGTTTACAGCATGGAAAATGGATAGAAAAATCTGGTTTATGTATTCCTTCATTGTTGAACATCACAGTACATAGTATCTGTTGAAAATATTGAATCATAAGAAGGTCTGAAACATAATTAACAGTGAAACCCTGCTATTGCTAGTACAAAATGCATATTCTAAAGACTTCATATGTTTTTGGTGGTATTTTGGCTGCCTTCGTTACACCCCATATTAGCTCTTTTGCCCAAAATTGAACTTCTTGCAATCACCCTTTGAATGCTCTGCAGTGCCTACAAACTGACAACTTCTGCCTCCCAAACTCTACGCATAATGAAATAAAGACTGAATATCTGGAAATCTCAATTAGAACAAAATGAGTGTTCAAGAAAAATCAGGATACAGTCACTGAAACATAAATTACAATTATTAAAAAAGTTATTAATTATGTTAACATATATATTTTCCCCCAAATTTTGGCATTTCAAGACAGAAATATCAGGAATTGAATATCAATTCAAGAAGAACATGCAAGAAGTAAGGTAAAATCTACATTTCTGGCTTCTTTGTGAATATGCTCATTTTCAGTATGTGAACGCATGGTATTTCTTTGATATGTAAGAACTGTGAAAAAAGCCAATTTTGTTGCCTGATGTCTGGGAATTTTCTCATTTTTATTTATTTCTCCATTAGCTAAAATCATATTCTTGGATATGTCTCATTTTGACAAAAGATCAATGTATAACTCTTTATAAACTTAATAAACTAAATGGTCTAAAGAGTGCCTTTCTCCATATTGGCAAGACAATGCTCAGATTTCATAGTTGAAGTTAAGCCATTTTTTGGACATTTTTTAATAAAGAAGAAAAACCTATATTTTTGTAGAAACTGATGTGTTTGGCATCACCACATGGCATAATATTCAATAATTTAGTTTTCTACCTATCAATTTTCAATGATGTCAAGAAAGAGTAATAGATACGTTTAATGATAAAGATTTTCTACACATTTTCATATATACACCATAAAAAATGTTTGACATGTCAAAACTCTTTAACATTGAATTTTGGAATATTAATACATCATTGGCCACTGCAATTGCTAACACCTTTACCAACAAAAGAATATTGAATGCTTGCACACCCTCCTGATCAAAAACTTTTATCTGTTCTGTTTTTGAAAGACAAGCAACAAAACTTCACGTTTCTTTTAATACATCCCCGAAGTTTAATTGCTGAAATCAGGGAGCCACCTTCTACATTTTGACTTCTGCTTCAATATTTATTGCTTGGCTTTGAAATTTTTTCAGGGATGTATTAAGGATATAATTTAAAGCACTACTTGATGATATCTCACACTCATTGTTAACAGTGAAGGTCTGTAAAACTTATATTATTAACCTTTGACTTATTAACATTAATTATTCATTTTTCATGGTCTTTCATAAAAGCTCTTGCAATTTCCTCTGTCTTCTGATTTTGTTTTTGGGTCTCAGAACTTATGTTTAACTGCATTATTACAGTATATAAATTGAATGACATGAATACAAATGGCAAGAGGGGATTTTTGTTATAACAGAATATGATCAAAAAATAATTTGGGAAAAACAAAGAAAAAATTCAGGTTTTCTGAAGCTGCAATAGCAGTGACAGATCTGTTTTTTTCCACTCCTCTTTTCTTCATTCAACACAACGATGTGTTCTTTATCCTACTGTAAACCTGAGGTTTCATATCCTCATTATAAAATGAGGTACATACTCATATTTGATAGTCAGCCACAGGCAAAAGAACAACCGTCAGGACACAGGAAACATATGGAATTTGCCTCATTCCCCTTTGTTAGAGGTACTTTTATGGGAGGCATCGCATTTCAGTGTCTGTAGATGATGTATCTGTTGGGTTGCCCATTAGCAACAAAAACACCCATTGTAGTGTGGTCACAAATTCTGCAAAAGGGTATGGAACCCACTGACAAACAAATAATAAATTATTCCTATGGAGAGCATGAACAATAGAATTAGACAAATGTTCTGATGGATTGGTTTGCCCTGGAAAATTCAGATTCAGTGAAATGAAATCATCTTGCGGGAACACATTAATTTTGCTGAAATCTCTGACAGTCTCCAGTCTACCAGACAGAAAAACTGGGCCTCCCTGCTGGTTTACAGGGCTCCCCACTCCCAGGATCAGCTAAATCCATGGTCTGGTGTGATTTCTATCTAAGATATTTAGCCAGCTGGCTCTGTGGCTTGGATTTTTTTTTAATATTCCATTTCATTCTCCCAAAAGAAAATATTTTTAAAATTTACGTTCCATGGAAAAGCTCAAATTTATGAATTTTGTTCCAATTTGGGGTAAACACCTTTTTATTGGAAGGGAATATTATTACTGAAAGGGTATATCTGTTTTCTCAGAGCCCCAAAAAGCAAATGGTCTTGGCTGCAAGTGACATCAGGAGGCTGATTTTACAAATCCCTTATACAGCTTTATGAGCAAAGTGCATACTTGTCATCATTGTGTAATCTTATGTTGAATTTGCACTAAAGCTTGAAATGAAATCTACTCAGAGGAAATGTGGATTTAAACCTGGGAATTAGTTTTTACCTTTTTTAAGGAAAAGAATAAGGAGTGTTCTTCTCTTTAAACGGTCATGTCAGAAACTCTACTGAGACCATTAATGTTGTATTTTGTTTTCAATATTAACTTCAATTCTTCAGCTCTGTTTTATTAATTCTATGTGAACATGGACATTCAGGAAGTAACAAAATTTTTGCAGAAAACCCCTCATTGAAAATCATTAAAAGTAGTAGTAGCAAATACTACTTTAATTGCTACATTTGACAGTGGAATCCTTAAATCCACAATGTCACTGCAGCCTTTTCTCTCTCAGTTGCAATGTAGAAAGCTCAACGTTTTTTTCATTGCAAGATATGGCAAACTTTCTAATGCCTGGAATTCACATTTTATCTTCCCTGACCAAAAAAAAAAAAAAAAAAAAAAAAAAAAAAAAAAAAAAACACCACAAAAAAAAAAAAAAAAAATCAGAGACAGACCTACAATAAACCAAATAAGACTCTGAAGTTACATTTCACGCATCCATGTTTTTATCTCTGTCCCTTTAGAAGACATAGAGAGGAACTGAGGATTCAAGACTAAAGTCTAGATTTAAAAAAAAATAAAAGATCACCACATCTTCCTCAAATCACAGAGGAAATTGTTAATGAAGAAATTGAGAAATAAACTTAGGAAAATATTTGCTATATTTTTCAATCCTAGTAGAATTTAACTTTGAAGTTTTTCTGGTGGTTTCTCACTTTAAAAGAAATATATTAATCTGATGTAGACACAGAGATTCAAGTTTCTTATGAGAAACAAAAAAAAATTACAAGAATATTCTATGAACACAAAATTATGGTTTGATTAAAGCAAGAGGAGAATGTTATTTGAAAAGCAACTACAAGTTGAATAAATAATAGTTTTAATATTTGTCAAATTCTGTTTCCCCCTACCAAGTTTATCATAAAACTGTCAAGATGCTGAGCCTTCCTGCTTTTGTTTTCCATAGCCATAGAAGAGTTCAATCCCAGACCAAGATGTTGTTATCCTCTGGCTGGAAGAGTTCTGAATCTGCTTGAATCCTGTGGCTGTTTAAAACTGATACTGCTCAATTCCTACAAGGGTTCCAGACAGATGCAACCCATCCTATCCTTGCTCTGGGGATCTGAACTCAAATAGCTGTGAAAAACAATGCTAGATGTCCTTTCCCATTTTCAGGTATGTGTTATGAAGGTAGAAGGTCTTGCAGTCCTTTAGTTCTTGTGCAGACACTCTAGAAAAGTTTGGACTCTATTTAGGCAGAATAGCACTGGACTTAGAGATTATTAATGCAAACATTATAAGGGAAAACTGTAGTTGTCTTTTCCATGAAGTATGGAGGGAATTGGTAAGGTACGAAATTAATGAAATTGATCTTATGGTAGTAATAGAACAAACATTTAAAATAGGATTTAATGTATGAATGCTATTTCCACTGTATCAATCTCTGTACGAACATCTACGGTAAGAACAGCAGTTATTTTAATAAAAAGAGAAAACAGAAAAAAACTATTTAGAAGTGGAGAAACATCTGGTCTGATTCCTCTACCACTGGTACATGCAATCCTGCAATGCAATGCTACTGACTGAATGATTTTCCTTCTGTGCTAGAGTAGAATACGGAGGAGAATATGACCCAATTAACCCATTATTTCTCTTTGTTGGCTCTCTCCTTTGGACCATTTATAAATCAATTCTTACATAGATGATATACTCTTTATTACCTTCATATTGGAATGGAAATATAGGAAGAAGAAAGGGATCAAAACATCAGGTCTAGGAAAAGAAGAAAAAGTTAAAGTTTGGTTATTTTTTTAGTAGCCTTCAATGAATTTTTCTCTCTGATCATTGAAACAATTTTAGTTTCAACAGGTTTCAAGCTGTTTCTTTTCAAACTGATGTTAAATCTAATATGCTGGAAAAAATATGGTGTCAATTTAAGCAGGACTGGTGGGTTTAAGATTTTGGGAGTATGTCCGTTGTTTGGGGAATTTTAGAGCTAACCTTGTTAATGCTTGTTAACACTGGAGCTGATATAAATTCTGGAAAGAATTACAAACCTGACGAAACAAATTAGGTCTCTGAAATTATTCCAAAATGAATCATCAAGGGAAAGATCCTATTTATAAAGACAATAGAAAAAGTTTCTTATCATTAGCAGCAATTGTGTGTGGATAACATTTCTGATTGCTTTCAGTGTTGTCAGTAAATTTGTTGCTTTTTGCAACTTTTCTCTTTACTTACACATTGCTAACTGAATATCCATAGGAGGAGTGGGGAGGGCCTAGATAGTGCTCACTGTTTCCTCCAAGCCTGTCAAGCCTATTCATATAAGGAACTTAGAGAGCTTAATCCCTTCATATCTCATTACTTGATTTGTGATTTTTGTGTCACTTGTCCAAGATAAATTTCCCTAAGTTTCAGACAATTGGATTGCTTAATTCTTTTGGCGAGTAATTCATCGTGACAAAGGTACAACTTCTTCTGTTGATGCTGGTTCATAGCCAAGACTACCAGGGTGTCCCAGATGCTGTTGTGAACACACAGAATGTTGCATACCAGTTTTACCTAGTCTAAGATTCTTGTTATCATTGGAAAATTTTCCCCACACAGACCACTGTCCCTAAAGTCAGATTTATGGGTAGAATACTTCATTTGCATGTGCTGATGATATAAAGCATTAGTTAACTACATGTCTCATGTCGATAAACACTGTAGCTGCCTGACAAGGTCAGAGGCAAGTAGGAGGGCATTGTCACTGAACAGCTGAGGCTGGCAGGAACATCCAGATGCCCTGTCCAACCCCCCCTCCTCAAGCAGGGCCATCTAGAGCCAGTTGTCCAGGTTCACATGTGGATGACTTTTGAATATCTTGAAGCATGGAAACACCGTAACCTTCTCCAAGCCACCTGTGCCATTACTTGGTCACTCTCATAGGGAAAGTGTTCCTTGATGTTCAGACAGAACCTTCTACATTTCAGTTTGTATCCACTGTGTTCCTCAAAATAGGTCAATGTGGACCTGACCTTACCTTACCTGACCTTACCTTACCTTACCTTACCTTACCTTACCTTACCTTACCTTACCTTACCTTACCTTACCTTACCTTACCTTACCTTACCTTACCTTACCACTTCTCTGGATTATTTCTAAGGTTTCTTTTATGCAGATTTTCCTTTATTCCCTAGACCAGAATAAAGTCAGCAAAAGGCATCAGGAAGGAGAATTCTGAGGAAAAAACAAGGGTACCTTTAACTCTTCTAAGTGGAAAACTTCCATAGCTCTTTTCAACCTGGCAATGATGAACCCCACAAATATGTGTATTTGTGGAGGGTTGCGCCACATGTGCAGTGTCTCATATGAAAAACTGTTTCCAGGTAGTTTGCCTGATACTTAAACAATCAAGCACGGTATAGAGTTGATTTGCGTAACATGAATATTGTGTTTAGAATGTACTGGATGCAGTGGTCACTGGTTCACTAGCTTTGTATCTCACATGCTCAGAATTTCCTGGAAAATTATCCTAAAGTCTTAGGCAGGAGATGTATTTCCCACAGGTGGCAGGTATGCAGCCAGAAAGGGAACAGCAGCTTTGAATCTCAGGCTGCTGTGAGGCAACTCTCTGCACAAGTAAGCAAGGCTGTTGATGCTATACTAAAATGTACCACATCCTTAAGACACCTGAAAGTCTACAAATGACAAGGACACCCAGAAACACCAGTGAAAAAGATATTTGGCTGCTACTATCTGGCTTGTTTTACAAAATGGAGCAGCAAACTGCATTGTTACAGCTGGTGTTTCATGGTTTCTGAGAATCAGTGCTGCCTACTTTAGATAACTGTCCTTTATTTCTAGTGATAACCAAAATTTTCTTATAGTAGATAACAGAGAGGGGCAAGTTAATTTTGAGGCTACATGTACCAGCATTAAAACAGTATGTCAGTTAATAAAATCAGAATGACAGTTTCACAAGTACAATAAATTTCCACAAATTACTTACTATGTTTTTGTTAATTGATCCTCTCACCTTTCACATTACAAAAAAAAAAGTAATAAAATGGATCATGGCAAACAGTCCAAGCACAAACTGTCAGTTGTCTCTATCTATGAGTAAAAAGATTAACATTTTACATGTAAAGTAGAACCTTACATAGTCGAAAGAGAAGTAATTCCTCTTGTGTCCAGACACTCATATAATGCTGATTGGATTTTCTAAAATTATTTGGCTTACATTCCATTCTCACATGCATCACAATAATTTTCTGCATTCAGAAAAAATGTCAGCCTGGAAAACTATTTAATAATTACGATGTTTATACAGATATATATGTATTTTGAGATTGTACCACATGTGTGCAATTTTCAGATATGGCTGTAACCTTTCAGGAAGTCCGGGTACCTTGTTTCATTTTCAAATCACTTCCATTAACATTCTTCCACACAGCAGATGCTCAAAGGCAACTATTCAAGATGAGCAAGTAAAGCTTGATGTAACTCATGATACAGTGCTCTGACCCTGGAATGCATTGCAGCACAACATGATGTCTCTGCATCCTGAAGGTATAACAAAAAATACCTCCACCAGAAAATGGCAATCCAAGTGTAATAATGAATTATGATGATAGGAATCCGTCTGATTCATATCTTCAAGCCCACATAAAGCCCCAGGAAAAGTCATTCAAAGTCCATCTTCATAGTTTTGTGGATTTATTTTTGTCAGCAAAATTTACATTGAGAGGAATAGGAGAATGATCTTGGAGCCACCTAAAGGAACAGAAAAGGATCAGCTTACCCTCTGATGTGCTAGAGATGTTGGCAAAATATTTTGTAATTCTGGGCAAGAAGTCTCTTAATGATACTGGTTTATAGTAGGTTTTCCAAAACATAGGTGCTGAATGTCAGAACAGGCTGCTGTCATTGAAATATGCCTTCTGTGAAAGGGAATGGGTAAATTAAACAATTGATTCACCAGCATATTCAGTAAGCATCATAACTGTGGCAATTCTTGTCTGCCCTTGCAGTCAACCACCAAGGATTTTGAACATAGATGGTGAAAATATATAGCTGGAATTAAATTGATCCATGGGTGGAAAATATTTTGGAGGTTCTGCAGCACAAAACCAGGCTCATTTCTGCTGGTGTTGAAAGAATTTGCCTTCCTACCTTGTTCTGTGCTGCCTGGGAGAGACACATTGAACATGGGCAGTAAGCTTCTGCCAAAATAAATCTCAAACCAGTCCTTTTTTCCATCTCTGAAATCTCAATATGAGCATTCAACAATCAGCTTATATCCCTCATTCCCCCTGCTTGTAGAATCACAGTCAGCTTTGCCTGCTATCATGACTCTTATGTTTTACACTAGCCAAGATAAAGAAATCCCTACTGGAAAATGTTTCCCTCAAAGGAATTCTCAATTTTGAGGCACTATGACAGGTACAAAAAACATATTATATTTGTCTTCCATGTTGTACAATTTAAGGAAAAAACATGGCCTTTTGAAAGTATTACAAACCTTTACATTGTTCCAGGCTTATATGGCATTCCGTGATTGGGGTATTTTACATCTTCTCTTTTGTTACTTTTCCATTTTTGATGCTATTTAATTTTCAATCAGCAGATTAGCTTTGCTCTGAAATCACCCTGGTTTGGACCAAGTTGATTTTGTTTCATTTAGCCTTCTGTCTCTTCATGAATAAATGAAGAGTCATTGAGATATTGATCGTGTTTAGGGACTGTGTTTAAACCTCCTGTTAAGAAGAAACATCTGGAAAAACTGAAACTTTTGGTAAAAATTAATGTTTGGCTGTTGTTGGCAGACAATCCTGTTTACAGATTAAAGTCATGGGTGTAACTTTCCACACAAAATTCTTGTCTTTACTTAAGAAACTAGAGACGGAACTATCCCAACGTAGGAGTGTAATGATCCAGGGACCTGATCCAGCATCGCACTGCTCTTAGGACACGTGTGGCACTCATTCTGCGAAGCCTGAAGCTAATTCATTGTCACAGCTTCAGGAGTACTGATAGATTTGACCATGGAATCTGATGAGTTACTCCCATGGATCGCACAGATGCTTGCCCATCATAATTACATCAGATACTCATGTTAAGAAAGTGCACAATGGAAACAGGGGTAGAAGAGCTGAAAACACAAAAAAATCACTGCTTCTCCTCAGTCCTTGCATGACCAAAAGTGCAATGGGTGTCTGTGTTGATTCGCTCTTGCCCATGTTAAGTAATGAATACTAATTTTGTTCTTAATGCTGTTATATAGCATTTGAGAGGATACTACTTTCTGTGTTGCATCTACTCAGAAGCAGAGTAACATTTGCGAAAAAACTCCAAATATCTTAACAATAAATTTGAGTTTTTCCTCAGAAATTATGGTGTCTTTCTCATAAGATATAATTAAATTTGCCTTACAATTAAAATATAACATTGTAAAACTGAAACTTTTGCCAGAGAAAAATATAAATTGAGCATCTAGTTACTTTGTCATTTCTCTTTCTGAAGTAAGGAATTTCCTGAGCCTATATTTGTCAATTGTTTTTTTGTATATTTTAACTAAATTCTGCATCCTGGTGAAACAGCTGCACTGTACTGATTACCTGATGGCCATTTATTTCATTAGCATGATTAGTTTTAAAAACCTCAACTTTTAGATTAGTTTAAGAAAAAGGTTTTTCATAATCTGCTTGTGTTTCTTCAGACAGTACACCAGCTTGTTAAGAAAAACTGAAAATGAGTGGTATGAATGAATTCCTTAAATTTTCCAAGGCTAACATTCAGCTTTAGGAATATATCATAGTTACTTCTCACACTAGGGGAACTTAATGTACTTATTCTCTCAGCTGCTTTTGTTAAATCAATGGAGAGGTTAAAACAATAGTTCTGCTTTTAAAGTAATTTTTCCCTGCTAATATGTGATTTGGTTCAAGTGAAGGTTCAATTTACAAAGCCATGTAATAGATAATTTATTAAAAGTCCAAAGCTTATCCAAACAGTGGTTCAGACACCTTCACAGCCTAGATTTTAATGTTGGTTTAATTGATTTTTAGTTAGAATGTGGTCCTCACAGGACTCTAGCTTCACACTGCAGTAGATCATATTACATTTTGTTGTTTCAGTCTCCTTTTCGGTGCAAACAATGCTTTAATCAGACAGACTTCGATATGCAGAAACATGAGAAACTGCAACATATTCCATTTGGTTAGACAATTTGTCACATATCTAAATATCTTTCACAGTCTTTATGACAGAAGCGGCAGTATCACCTCAAGCATCAGCTGAACCTGTAAGTCAAGTGAATTTTTGAAGGACTAGTGCATGTTCAGGAAAAACAAGGAATGGCTATCAACATTCAGATGTTTTGGTTTTCTATTTGTGGTGGTTGTTTCTGTGTACGTCAGGGAGCTGGAAAAAGTAAGAAATGGGAGTTCAGAATGAAAATAAATTTCATATTTTAAAAGTAGGCTGTGAACTCGGGGTCTCAGTATTAATGTTTTATTCCATTAAAAGCCTTACTAACTTAGGAATCTATGTACAATTATGCACTGGATTTGCAGGAAGGAGTCAGCTTATGAAGACTAATAACTTCTTAAGTATTGTAATTTTTTGAATCAATATTGCTTTATTTTACAAGGAATTACGTATCTCATAAAGGGAAAAAATTATGGTCTTAAGAGAATAGCTGGAGGAGGAGGTAAGTAGAAATTATTTTTCACGGGATGCAAACAAGATACAAAGAAAGAGAAAAACCCTAAATTTTGTGTCAAATGGGAATTTCTTTACTCAACCATGTAATGCTTCTCTTAGTAACATTTGTAGTCTCAATAGGCCTTGCCAGTGAAAACATGAATTACAAAATAGTACTATTTTTGAAACACTAAAGAAGTCTAAATGCTTCAAACAGAGCTCCATTAGGGAAAAAAAAACTGAAGATTTGACAATATTTCCCATAGGCAATGTCTTATGCTATCTTTATTGTATTTTCTCTTTCTCTTTAAAAAAAAAAAAAAAATTGTTCCGAAATCTCACCTGCCTGTGGCAAATGAGTAATGCCATATTTCTACAATACCCCACAGAGGTGCCACCACCTCATCTGGGGGGTTCAGCTGTGCCCTGTGAGGGGTCAATTGGAGACAGATGGAGCTGGCAGTGTCCTCTCCTCACAGGGACCGCCCTGCAGTTGCCACTGCCATGGGCACCCAGCACATCAGCAAATATCTACCAGCATCTACTGAGATTTTTACAGCTCAAAAAAGAGAAAGAAGACCAAAAAACAAAAACAAACCAGACAGAGTTGAGAAAGGGCTCCCCAAACGAGAAGCTTAAGTGATAAATACAGATTTTGAAGATAATGAGTACATATGTAAATATGGCATGGGAGCAGGGGGAGAAGCTGCAAATGCTAAGACTTAAAGGGACACAAATGTTCATGAACAGCTGCAAGGTGTTACACACACCATTGACTCTACAACAGATGGAAAAATAAGAACAAAACAACTAGAGGGGATTAAGAGGAAAAATAAAATTTAAAAAGGGAGATGGCTATGTAAAGAGAAAGAAAGAGAATTCTGTGAAGGATAGGAGACAACACTGAGAACAGTCCACAACTTCTGAATGCTACAAAAATGGGTAATGAATTTCTGTGTGTGTCCTAGGACATGAGAGGATTTGCTTAAAAAAGCTGAGCAAATCAAAGCTGAGAAATCAGAGATCGTGGGAAGGAACAGACACAAAAAGGAAAGAAAAAAGTAAAGAAAGAAAAAAAGAAAGAAGAAGATGGCAAAATGAACCACCTTCCTCTCACCCCAAAAACACAGGCACTGCTTCAGTAACTGTTGGCCTGTATATGTCATATGATATGTTCAGAAGGGCCTTTTTGGCCCTCAAATCTATGAGTCTTCACAAGATGTGCAACTTGATGACAGAAATAAATGCTTATTTGTAACTGTCAACAGCTTTTTTAAACATTAGGTTGTTTCATATCTTTTGGTAAAACAATTTTCATATTTTTAATAGGATAGATATATGTAATTACATCTAGAAGCAAAACAAAATAATACCTATAAACAATGAACAGAAATGGTCATTTAGCTCTGTCTGCAATGTTACATCTGGAAATCTTTGAAGCAAAGCAAAAAAACAAATACCTCAGAAAACTTCTCAGATAGACTAAACGAGATCTGCATGGTGTCCAGTTTCAGGACAAGGCTTTTTCTGTTTCATTACACACCTGATACACAAGTTCATTGCATATTTGGTAACATGACTAAGATGTCTTCTGCTCATTGCTCTAGGATTGCCTCTTTCTTTGGATTTTTATTTGATTCTAAAGATAATGAGTTTCATAGGTTTTCTGCATGTCTAACAAAAAATTCCAATAGGTCTTGAGTCCAGTCTAGCCCGCTGTGCTGGGAAATTTGATATAAAGTCGACTACATGTAGCTAGGAGCAGAGAAAAATGTCCATATATATGTAATATTGGCATGGTGCTAAGAGAAGCCCAGAATAACTATCTGAAAAAGATGACTGCATGGCTATTGTTTTTTATTCTTTTTAATTTGTTGCTTTTCTCCCTGTCTGCTACTGTCTTCTAATTTTTAAGTGAAACATTGTGGCAGTGAATTCTTAGGAATATTTGGCTCTCCTATTTGTTTTCTGGGGGGACGTGGTGACTTTTTTTTTTTTTAATCCCCCTCTACTCTTTCACTTTGTTTTGGCTATGCTAACAATGAGCTCCTGAACTCTAAACAGTGTCTTAAAACACTTATGTTCACATATAGAAAGTTTTAGCTTTATTGAACTCTAGCTCTATGGAAATACCAAGTAAACATTTGAAATCAGAATTGAGCTTCTGCACTGAGGTTCATTGATACAGCTCAGGTAGGAGCAAGGTCATCTCCTGAAATGGCTTTGTTCATGTGTCAGTGGATCAGGCAGACATTTACTCATTCTATTTTTCAAACACAGTAATTATGCATCTCGAAGCTCACCTGCCCCCTAGAATGGCAGCATGATGCAGGACATGTAAATAGCTCTGTTTTCCCCCATGATTTCTTGTGAAACTCACACAGGCAGTGAATAAAACTGCTGGCAGTTTTTATATTTCACACCAAGAAAGATCTGTATTTTACAGCTGAGGGGGTGTGGATTTTTCATAGTTTTGATTTGGTGTGGCTTTTGTTTGTCTGTAAGGATTGTTTATTTTGGCTTATTTATTAATCAATATTTGACCCTATTACTTCTAAGAGAGCAGTAGGAACACTTATGAGCTATTCACTGTGGGAAGGGTGAACACACTGAGAAAATGTTTGCTGTTAATATTAGACTATTGTCAGCCAAGGTTAGCTAAGACTTAAGATTTCATCTACAGTTTGTAGTGCTTGTTCAAAGCGATAAAGATTGATTGTTGCTATATTTAAGCGGATTATTATTTTCCCCATTTTTTGTGTTGTCAAAGCCAGGAATATTTCTAGTCTGATTTCAGCTAAAAACTTTTAACCTCTCAAATGGCCCTTGGCAGTACTTTCCCTAATTCAATTGCATTGTATTTGATGCTGGTTTCAAATTCCCCCTTTTATTTTCTTTTTGGTTGGGCATCCAGTTAGGCTGCTGGTGTATCTGACATTTTCCTTTTTCCAGAACGTGCACATATGCATGGACACATGAATGGGCATGGAGATCTGGTGCCAGTTGGGGTTCGGGCTGCAAGGATTCTCACACCTGGGAGAAATATCATCAGCTCACATTGACCTGACTTTCTGCACATGTCTCTGAGGGCCAGATGCTGTACAATCTTCTAGGAAGTAATAGATTTTCAAGAGGTGGGACACTCTTGTAATCACAAGTTCAAAACCTGCTAAAACTGGGGAGAGAGGTAAAGGTCCAATGTTACACATAGTTCACTCTTCCTGTATCCTGAAATCATATGGAGCTTCCAGCTTAACAATTGCTGTATAAGGTGCAAAAAGAAATCTGGTTTTGTTGGCTATGTACATATTGTCCTCCCACGGTCCTGGTATCAAATTCTAAGTTGACTGTAACTTGGGAGTGAAGAATCTTTCTCCTCTTTTCATTAAGCTGTCCACATCCCTTCAAAAATTACTTTTTGGAGGCCATAAAAAATTTTAATTTGTCTTCTAGGGAAATGGAGTTGATGAGACTGTACTGTTAGTATATCTATTTATTGGTCTCTTGCTGGTCCATCAGCCAATTTTATTCAAATCAGATGGGAGAGGAAGCTCTCAGAGACATTCAGATGATTGTATTTTAAAGAAAACATGAGCATGAATAGTGAAAGCATGCATTACTCTAGCTTAGCTAAACAGTTGGAAGTCAAGAGTGGAAACTGGGGTGTTCTGGTCAAAGATACAAGAGGGAAATGACAATATGTGCAGGGATTTTTTTGAAGAATTTTGGAGAGAAACCAGAAATGGATATGACAGCATGGTTGTCAACAACATATAGGCACCCCAGTTTTATGTGCTTTTCAGTTTATGCAATAGTTTTGTCTTTAATATCATCATTAGAAACACATTTTCATTTAATTCCTTTTTTTCGCACTAGCAGGATGACTTTTGAGTGTGTATCTACATGCAACACATTTATAAATCAGTTTTTTCATATAGATATGCATTAAAAAAGAAGCTGAATCTATCTACATAGTCAGATGGTCTTTTCCAGAGGGGTTTGATTTTAATATGAATATTATTTTTCTGTCCTAAATCAGTAAAATGATGGAATGATATCATTGAATCTAGAGAGGCCTTTGTTTGTTTTAAACTGCAGCCTATTAGGGCTGACCTTTCATGTCAATGTATTTTCTATAGTGTAAGTCCATGGCATGGACAATATTTATAACAATAATTAGAAAAGTAAGGCCTCATATTGCAATTTCTTGTAATATCTCTGTAAATGCACCTAGCATTAATTAATCAATTAATAATGTCTTTTTGAAAAAAAAAATTTTTTTTAGGCATTTAACAATGGATCTCCTAAGGATAAAAATTTAACATCGGAGTTGCTAGTTGGAAGCAAGTTGTTCTATACTCAAGAATTTAATCCTTTAACCACATGAGACTGTGAAGGGTATGTTTCTTATCTTTGACCTCTACATCAAGATTTTCGGGAAATCATTCTTTCACTGCATTTTATTACATCTTTAGAGGCTAAGGTGCATCTGCAATGGTGAACCACCACAAATCTCAAACTGTCGTGAATACTGTGCTCTTCAAATTCTTCAGAACTATTGCAAAAGTCAATCGTATAGTGAAAGTATATGGTCACCAGATGGCCTGAGCTGTTTGCCATGTAAACTGGCGGAACAACACAAAGAATCTCCTTTTGTGCTTTGGAGTACAAACACTGCACGGGCGCCATATGAGGACAAGGTGCTATGGCCAGTCTCTCATGCAAAGCAACTGCTTTGTTTCCTCAGCTTAATTCCTTACATTTTCCTTTCCAGTAAGCCAAAAATTAGTCACTTGTGACACAGATGTCCTGTGTTTTATTACTTGCTTACAGACATCTCAGATAAATAGATAAAAAATTATATATTTTTTTCTTTTTGAACTAGTTAGATGGTTTGTAAAAATGAACAGTTAAAGAAGCAAATTGACTTTCTCTATAAACTTTCTGAGTTCTGTAACATCTATTAGAATTTCAGTTTCAGGCAGGACTTCTGTTGGTTCCTCCACAAAGTTCCTTCTAAGCTCCCCTAAGTGAACTTATATTAAAATATACTAATTTAGTCTTTTCCTACCATTATCTTATACTCTGTGAATGCTTCTTTTAGCTCTACAGTTTCTCTCTCACTCTTCCTGTTCTTGATATGCCTGAGAAAGACATAATACTAATCCTTATGATTTTTGCAATTTTTTTTTCTCAGATATTTCTTTGACACACCGTATTTTGGTTTTATATTTAGACTGCTTGAGTTTATGGTTCTATTTATTTCCCTCATTTTGGTACAATTTTGATTTCTATAACCATAGCTCTTTATTTGTGTGCCTAACTCCCCTTACCTAGCGTTTTTTTTTCTTCTTCCAACTCTCCACCTCCATTTCAGTTTCTACACTTTCTGTGCTGGTTTAGATGAACTAGTAAGAGAAGATAATCATAATAGAAGACATTGGAATGAACAAGAGCTGTCACAGTCTAAAAATAAAATAGGTGTGAGAGATGGGTAGATTGGTTGGGGATTCATTTCAAAGAGCTGTGGCTATTGAAAACTAGAGTCTGTCTTGCTTGATCATCTAGTCTTCCTCTATTGTCATGGAAGAGAGAGCATCATCTACAGGAGGTGATCTTTCTCACTGAAAGTAATAGGTCTTGGAAGTGCATATTTATCTTTGTAAACTAAGGACAGAGACTAGAAGAGTGGGTTGAAATTGAGGCTTAGTAAATGGTTTCCTAAGTTTAGGTGAGATGTGGGGTCTTGACCCAGAAGTGTCAGTCACGTGCTATTTTGTGCTCTTGGATTAGTTCAATCTGAGGAATGAACTGAGTGTGATTTTCAGTGGCTTAGGTAAAGTTATAGAGTCAGAAAATACAATCTTTTCTTCTCAATCTCTTAATTTGCAGCAGACACATCTCTTTTATTTTAATACTTCAGTTTTACAAAATCATTTACTTATTCAATCAGTCTACAGGTCTAGTTTCACTACACATTTTCTGCTGAAAACTTCCTTGGCTGTTGCCACAATTGGGAACAAAGCAATTCAGACACCATGCAAAGAAAAATGGGTACCATTTTTGTCAGCTGTCAAGACCTTGTATCATGAATAAATCCTGAGGAGGAAAGTTTCCTTTCTGCAGCTGCTGCTCGGTGTCTCAGATTCTCAGCCTGAGAAGAGCTTCTGTTCTCTGGCTGCGTTATGTAGTCACGTCAGCTTCATACCTACCAGTGAACAGAGATCCTGGGTACAATGAATCATTCAGCCCACTGTACAAGGAAGGAAATACTTGGATGGCTAAAGGCAGGGTAGAGTTTCACTCAGAGCTGCATGAATTTCCCTGAAACTTTCTTAAAAAAAAAGTGTAATGCTGTTTTAGTGTGTTCTATTTGTCATTCAGAAACAGAACACATTAGCAGCTTTGATCTCTCAGGTACTAAAAATATATGTTACATAAGCAGATTGAGAGAAGGACTGAATGATGCTTTCAAACTGAAAATATTCTTAAGCATCTTTCCATTGCTCCAGCTAAATAGCACAATTCTTGCAAACAACAGAGCTATAGACACTGAGACAGCCAATCTGTGCTAGAGAGTGTAAAGCGGTAACTGAACCAAGATAAATATTCAGATCTTCAAATTCAAGAATTTATTTTTCTTTTTTCTGAAATAAAAAGTGCCATTGAACCTAAGAGTTTTTCTTTTCTTTTTCTTTGAATTTGCAGGTATTTTCCCCAGCTGTTTTATTCATTCTTCATTTTCACCATTAGTGACTTTTCTTTCATTAACAAACTTTTTAGCTGAATTCTAGCATATAATGTTGGGGAAGCAGTTGCATAACATATCTGGGACTTTATTTTACAAAATGCCAATCATAACAAAATCTTTGAAAGAGATTTGTTTCTTAAACAAAATTCTGTGCACAGTGTTGGTGAAATGCATACTCCAAAAGGGAAACTACAATTGAAATAAATCTTTGAGCAGCATTTTTGGCCAAGAACATAAAGTGAATGCCTGTTACTTTGCTCTAAATTTAAACCAACCTTCGTTCATAGTTTCAATAAGAAAAACCCCAAACCTCTGCTTGAAGGGAAAAATAAATATAGCCAAATTAACCTGAATAGCTATGAAACCAATAACTGTACAACAGAAAGGTCTTAAAGAAAAGCAATATGTGAAATTGAAATGTAAAATCTCCAAATGAACAAAAAGAAGAAAAAGATGGTCCTAATTAGCAACAGACATAGACATTAAATAAAATGCAGAGGGGCACAGGATATAGGAAACTATTTCAAATATGTTAGCACTTTAAAATGTCAGACAGTTTGAGACAGTTATGAAGAATTTATTCTTTGGTTTTGGAAGGCCTAACAGACATGCAATAAAATTCACAGGAGCACTACTAGAACAGAGCAGAATAGCAGCAAGAGCAAAGTGTAACAGTAATAGAATCCAGTATTTAGCCATTTTATATTTCTATAAAGCGGATGAAGAATTGTGTAATTATTTCTCTCTCTTTGCATTGTTTTTTTATACGCACAGGCATGTGGAATCCATACAGAGATCAGAAATGCCATATTATGATGGTTTCAGGAAATCTGGTGTTTTTCAAATTAAATAAAATAACCAGATTTGCTTAGAGGAATATGAGAGATAAAATGTCAAAGGTATTGCAATTCTTAATTTTCAGGGATAACAGCAATAAATAAAAGAAAACAAAAGCATTCAAAATTAAAATTAACAGACATAATGAACGCTTCACTCTGAAAATCTTGAACAGTTGTCAGAACGTTGAGTTGTAATTTATATCAAAAAGCAATACATTGGTATTTACATGAAGTCATTATCTCTAATGTAATATTTGAAGAAGCCTGCACTTAGATTTTATTGGAAGCGTTCATGGAGTTTTAAGAGCAGAATGCATATACCTATATTCCATCTGTACATTATATGCTGCTATAACTTATTCATTGTTCTGTGTTTGCATTGGTCTCAATGCTGTTAGACATAACTTACGGAGGACTGAGGGCTTTTTATTTCTTTGAAAAGATGGAACTTTTTCTAATTCTGAGGTGATACATTTAATGACATGTTATCCGTAGGAAACAAATTCTTTTTGCTGCTAATATTTTCCTGGTTTTTTCCTAACATAATTTCAAAATATTTCTATCTTCTTCCTTTGAATTCTGATATCTGGAAGAAGAAAACCGTTCAACTTAATGGTCCAAGGTATTTCAGAAATATGCAAAAACCATAATTCCCTGCAGTTCCCTTTTTATAAGTAAAACCTGTATATCTGTGAGCCAATGGAGTGAAGAAGAGATGGAATTTTACTTAGAAAATGTAGTCGGCTATATACTACTGTAAGAACAGCTTGCTCTGTTAAGAAAGAGGGTCCCTGGAACTATTCAATTTTTTTTTTTTTCAACTCAGAAACGTGGTGAAACATTTCATCCAGACCGTGGATCCACTTAGGAGCTTTCCCATTCCCTGACTTCTATGGGAGCAGCCAGGTCATCACCACTACCTATTCCTCCATTAGGACATGCATTGATTTGCCCTATTCTGTATTTCTGCAGATTGGCTGGGGAGAAGATGTCAGATATTTCTACCCATTGCCCAGTTCAAGCTCGAGAGCTCACTAGGGGTGGGATTTTTTAAAAATATCTCAGTGATTTAGGACCATGGGTTTCTGTTGACTTTTGATGGTTCATGTGAAACAGAGATCATGAGTGTACCTACAAAATTCCCTTCCAGAATTTTCCTGCCAACAGCCAGATTTAACATATTCTAGACAGCTCTTTATTGGCAAGATCATTTTGGGTAACTAGAGTTTGTCACATTGTCACAGCTGAAGTAGAATTTTAACCCATCTGTGCCAAGTTGTATAAACCTCTTGACTTATTTTAGTCATGTGATAAATTTTGGTGGTGTACATTCAGCAATTTGCAAAATTGACCTGAGAATTTTGGAGACAACAAGGAACATCTGCATGGCATGAAAAATAACTATCACAAATTAATAAAAACCAAAACTAAAGTAAACTAAACCATCCCAGAAACTGCATTGTTGAAATTGCTGTCTTAGCAGTTCTCTACTTTTGTAGCAAAATCAGTTTCCAGGAGAAAGGTTCATAAAAATATTTTCATTGTGACAGCTGATGAGGCACAGGAAAGTCAAGAAGTGTTCACGCCTCCTCTGAGCAGAAACATTGGAGACTGGTTGAAAACCTTATTCTTTATGACAAAATTCTCAGTCTTCAATATACCCAGGTTTTCACCCCAAATCCCCACCAAAGAAAAGCCTAATAAGTCTCTGTTCTCATTGTATTTATTGCATCTGAAATGTGTTCAGTTTCCATTGCTATTCATCTCAGATTGCCTTTATATGAGTTACATGGTTTTGAATATCACAGGGATATAGAAACAGAAAATAATTTTTGAGGCAGAACCATAAGAAAGTCAAGGATTTATCTGCTCTGGTAGAAGCTTTGCATAAACCTTGTACACTTGGAGCATGTTTTTGGGAAAAAGTACTTACTTCTCACTGCTTGCAATATAATGCTGGGGTTAGTAAAACTAATAAAATTTGCATTGAGTAATAATAGTTTAAGATTTAAATACACAAGCAAATTTTCTTTACCTATATTTTTTAAGTATATAAAAAATACACTTTTCAGTGTTTTGATGGCACTGATTGGTATCAGGCTTTTCTTCTTTTTAATCAGAATTTCAGTACGCTACTAGTAAAGAATTTTAATACGAAAAACTCACCATCATCCAATCAACTAACAAGAACCTGAGCCTGGCTGTGTCTTTATTCCCAGTTAGTTGAAACACAAGACTCTCTTTACTCTTTCTGAGAATAGATATTGTGTATGTTAGTCATTGTATACAAACTGCTGTCTTTTTTGTAGTTGTTTTTGGCCTATGGCATATGAATTTAATGTGGTTCACATGCAGTGCAGACTTATCTCCCATGGTTGAGGGTGCAAGGTAAGACCAGGTAGCACTGTGTCCTACAGCTCTGCAGGTCCTCCATCCCACAGCACAGCAGAAGTCTGATACATCACTCATGAGAGGGTCTTACTCCTGCTCTTTTGGGTACTTGAGTCTTATGAAGTCCTTCTGTCCTTATGCATCCTCCAGTACCATCTTTAGGGGATTGTGCCTTTACACAAGGCTCTCTCCTGCCAGATCTTTAGCAATCCCTCTCAAGAAAGAGGACATTTTGATCTGAGGACAATCTTTTTGTGAATCACAAAATTAGTGACAAGCAATTTTAAAATCATTTTGATAGATGACATGACCCAGCTACTGCATATGTAATGACATAGGAAATAATACTCTGTGAGAAAAGAAAGACAAAGGGAAAAAAAAAATGCAATTCAGAGAAAGAAGAGAAAGAAAGTGGACATTAATTTTGATTAACTTTAGATTTCTCCTACCCTTCTCTCAAACATGCCTTCTAATCCTGGAGGCAGAACCTGTTGACAGACTGGGCAAAGCTCAGAACACACATTCAGATTTCATAGATGATATCTTGCATTGGGTTCTCAGAAGCATGAGCCCCTCTGGTGGTGGGACCTTAATGGTGGTGTTTTAACACATTGTGCCAAAAGGAAAGCTGGCCCAGCACCTACAGATGCAGGAAGAAACCTGGCCAGAACACTGGGGCTCGCTTTGAAAGGATCCATTGTCCCTGTCTTCACCAAATCCCTTCTCAGCAGCTTCTGCCATTGTTAGCATGAGCATTAAGGAGCACTTGCATTATGGAGGCGCAAAGAATTTTCTGTTTTCTTTCCTAGAGATGCATGCAGAGCCGGATTCACATAAGCCCAGGATTTTACAGGTCTGATCTGAGCCCAAGACTGCAAACATTATCCAGGCAAATCTCCATGGAAGTCAAGTAACAGGCTACTGGCTGAACCAGTTTCCACTTGGAGACTGATGTAACCATGGAGCAGGTGTGAATGCAGACATTGTGTCCACCGGAATGAGGAATATGCAAAGCTTTCTTGAAAAAAAATAACATAAGGCACATAGTTCTTTTAAGAAATTTTCTTAACATATTCTGTAATGCATTTAACCAGATTTTAAAAAAAAAAAAAAAAAAGCAAAATAACAGAAACAAGTAATGAGAAAAGAAAAGCTCACTGTAGATTTCATCAACTTGTAGGATTAAAGAGGTGGTCTCCCCTTTCATCACACTGCCCACTTCAACCTGCTTGCTCAGTATCTGCCAGGAAACTGTTTAAAGTTCCTGTGGCTTGAAAAATGGCCAATCTTTACAAAGAAAGAGATTTTTATCTGACCAGCCAAGATCTTAGAATGTCAATACTTGGCTCCGACTAATATAAAAATAAACAAATATGCATGTAAACGCACACATAATCTAGGATGGAGGTCTGTTGCTGGGCAGCTAGAAAGATTGGACTGTTCTATTTAATTATGGTAATATTCAATAAGAAATATAAAAGTAAGGAAAGGGTCACAGGGAGCCTGCAGCCTTTCATCCTCATGTTGCACACTATATGATGATCAAAATTATGTCTCCCCACTGACTTCCTGAATGACTTGTGTACTAGCCATGACTCTCACCCTGGTAGACATTTATGACAGAACTCTTCTCATCTACCTTGAGGCATCTCTGGTCTAGACAGCTAGGCTTCTATGGGAAGTAAAGAGTATTAGAATATGACTGCACAGATCCGTCTCAGTAACAACCTTAAAACAAGGTGGTTGTACTCCAGGAGATATTATCCCCTCTCCTGGAAGTATAAACAATGAGGCTTCACTCTGCATGAATAACCAGTCTTCCCATGCCCTCAAAGGTGAACAGAGGCAAAGAATAGAAGTTTTACCCCAAAACTCCTCCACTGTGCTGTGGGAAAGGTTGAATTCTGGGCTCACTATCAAAGGATATTTAATGTTCAGTGACCCACTCCTTTCACTGATACACTTTACAGTGAGATTTCTTCATTTTAGCTCATGTGTCTAAAGTGTGTTACATGTGACGGGACAAGTGGATGCTGAAAAGCCAAGTTTGCTCTCTCAGTTGCAAGTGGAGGCAGGTAACTGAAGAATTTTAGAAACTCAGAATTCTAACTTCAGGAAGACTGAGGAGATCATCAGGTGAATTTTGGAGCTTTAAAGAAAGGCATCTTAAAAGGTACAGTCCAAAACTCAACAGTCAGTTATCAGTAAAACAAGCAGACAAGCATAAAAGCTCACCTGTCATCTTGAGAACAAATGTAAGACTTATATTACATAGGGAAAGAAAATCTATACATTACCTTTCCTTCAGAATATCCAGCAAGGGGCAAACCAGTCCCAGAACAGGCAAGGATGTTCCTTTCATTTTTGATGTCCATGATACTCAAAGGTACTGCACGTTAGAGAGACATCATGGGAAGAATAACAGAGGGCCAACATGTGATTTTTCTCTGGATAAGAATTTCAAGTAATATTCCACTCATTTTATTAATGAAAGATAAAAGTATACATTTTGGAAATTAATGTAAATATTTTCTTTCTGATTCCTTCCCCTTGAAAATATTTAACATATTAAATGGGAATATTTCAAAATATAAAAATAAAATAAATCCAAGCTGTGAAAGCAGCTATATGTTTTCTTACTACTTGGTGCTAATGGCAGAAGGGAGCAATTATTCACTTGCTCCTGCCTCATGGTTAAGTCTTTTGAGGCAGCAAGTCCTCCTTAAATTAACAGATGAAGCACACTGTAAAGGACTGTTAGTTGGCATGCCTGCCCTGTCTTTGCAGCACACTTAATCTATACCAGGAGAGAAAATCTGGAGTCCAGCAAATGCTTTTCTATCCAAATCTCTTCCACAGCATACAGCTACAGCCATGCTATTGGAAAAGCAGAGCTCTCTTAAGAGATCAATTGCAAAATTTTGCAGGTTCCTGTAGGAGCTGTTCTTTTGTATTTATTTCTCCAAGATGAGAATGCACATGACTGCATCTATACTTCAAAAACTTCAGTTCTGATTTGACGTGTTTTCTTGATCTGGCTTAAATTTGCCCCTTTCTGTTCAGCCTTTTTATTTTGAATTCTTTCAGATTCCTTTTTTTTTTTTTTTTTTCATTTTTTTAATAGGCAGCTGCTCTGCATTAATCTAAATGAAAAGAGTTTTTCCTCTCTATTATGTTCAACTGAAGTTTTTGATTTATCTACTTCAAAACTGTAACAGTGTTGTTTTAAATGCCTACATTTCCCCCAAATACTGATTCTTTGTAATATGTGTTTATCCAATTCACCTGGAAGCTGTTTTTCTTGCACACTAACATAGAAGCACCACTTGCATTTCTGAGGCATTTATTATAGGCTCTGAAAACTCAGCAGCTAATAAAGCAGTCAGTTTTGGATAATGATCAGTCCAGAGAGGCCATATGGGGACACTAAGGACACTGGGGAATTTTTACTTCTTATGGAATTGAAAGAAATGGAAAAGTTGGATACCCACTTATTTAAAATTGCTTGTGATAAATTAGACAGCATTCTGGTAGGAGTTGACAACATTGTGTCATTTCCATTGTGACAGTCAATTTTGAAGTGAAGTACAAATAAAGGAAGAAACCCGGGAGATCAGTCTCATATGTTCTTGATATGTTCCTGACACAGGAATAAATCAGCTGTCTTAGAGAGGGGTGAATTTGCATTAGAGAAAGCCCATCTGTTTTTATGACCTCCAAAAATACTGGAGCACTTGCTGTTGCCAAGTTTTCAGATCCTTTTGTTTTCTTCAAGTTCTCTCACCTTTATGTGTTTTTTCCATGCCACTCCCAATGGAATTATTTCCTTAGCCCAGAACTTGAAGATCCATCTTTCTTCATTTAGGGTTTGATTCAAACCTATTTAAGTCAATGGAAAGAGTTCCATTGACTTTAGTGGGCTTTGGACCAATGCTCACATTCCTCCGGAATATGCTTTTCCTTCCATGGTGCTTACAGAAAATAGTGTCAGCTTTACATAGTCCAGGAAAAAAAAAGGAAAAAAGACAGGGGACCCAACCTACATGAAGAGGATGTCTTGGCATAGATATAGAACTGTTGTTAGTCCTCAGTTGCTATGTGTAGACCTATTCTATTTCCGAGGAAAAAAATTTAAATATCACTGCATTATTTTTTTTTCCTTCTCAAGTGTTAGCTATGGTTATGTGGATTAACCAGTCTAGTCAGAAGGGTCTCAAGATGTCTCTTAACATATTCCCGCCAGTCTCTTAACACATTTTTACCAGTACTTTGGGAATTTTTATCTTACACCCCATGGGCTTTCTGCCTTTTGATCACTATGAAACATGGCAAAAGTCGGCACTTCCAGAAGACATTTAGATAGCTGCCATCAGACTGCTATCTTCTAGTGTCCATTGGTGCTTAAGAGAATTTTGACCATATAATTATCACACAGCTGCTCCACCAAAATTCCTATATGTGGAACAGTCCATTCTTTTTCCATAATAGGAGGCTTTCTCGTAGATCCAGTCACAGTACTTGTGCTCCCACTGCAATCACAAAGAATCTGGGAGCTTCAAGAGTGGAGCACTATGTCCAAGCACACGTAATTACAGATCTAGTCAAAGTGGAAATGAAGATTTCAAAGGGACAGTGGAGAGGCTCTTACTCTGTGGGTGTAAGAGCAGGCAGGTGTCAGCCGCTTCCCACCAGGAGTCATTCTGCATGAGCAGGTAGGCAGAATCCGAGTACTGCCCTAGGAATAAAAAAACCCAGACTTTTGTTGGATGCTGGACTTTGTTTCTGGAGAAGTAATTTTGGAGGCTTTGGGGTCAGCCTTTAAGTTTTTGCAATACTGATGATTTGGCTAAAGTTTTTGTGGAAATGGAAATTGAAGGTACCGTCCAACACACTTCAGGAGTGCTATTTTTTAGCAGGAGGAGGGAGCTGAACTCCGCATTTACTGACTTTCAAAGTAACTTCCTTAGAATAAAACTACTTTGAGAGTAAGTAGCACAGAAAATGTATTAATTTATTGGGAACAATCAGTTCATGATTAACCAAACTCATGTCCTGCTAGAATTCTTGATCAAGATTTTAGTAATTCAGACATAATCACTTGAAATTTTACATTGATTCATAACTGTGGAAAACAAATATTTCTGATCCATTTTTTCTTATTCTTGGAAGAGAAATATGGATTTACATTCTTGTAGATAGCTCAGATTGCCCATTGTTCCCCTTATTTCTGCTCCAAAAAGAAACAGGAGAAATTTTTTAGAGAATTTAGAAGAAATTATTAATTTTTCATCACAAAGCTGTGAAGAGTGATGACTCTAAGACAGTATCACAGGAGGTATAATTATCTATATCTGGTCATGAAGGAATTGCATCAATCTTTTTAGAGATCTATAAAATGTAGATATAGATAAATGTCATATAAGTCATATTTGGTGATGGCCAGGTATTATATGACAATGAACACCCTTTATAAACAAATACTGAGTCATCAGCTTTGATGCTGAAGAAGTGAAGGTTATGATAAACTTATGTAAGAACCAATTTAATTTTATCTCATGTCAGTGACTCATCTTTCTCCCACACAAAATAGTGGTTCTGACTCTCTAACTGTTTTATCCTTCTACAGTGTGTAGCAAATAATTCTACTGCTTAAATTCTTGTGCTTTATGTTTGTAGAAAACAATGCAAAGAGGAAATTGTTCCTGAACATATTTCAAAGGTCAAGGGGCCAAGAGAAAATGAAGCAATTTAAAATATATTTTGAGGACAACTAGGGTTTTAATTTGAAATAATTTGTTTTATGTTAAAAAACAATTCAGCATATACCCACTTCAGAGTCACACTTCATAAAGCCTCTCTCTCACTTTCTACCATAATTGCCTATACAGTTTTACTAGAAAACTCTTAGAATATGCTGAAGAGTTGGAGTAAAGAATTCAAGGAGTAAATAGAAAGACATATTTCTAGAACAAGAAACATGCTGACGATGTTCATCTGACTTGTCTGTCACTTGCTGACATCAGAAATGTGAGATACTGGAGGGAGGATGATAGTGTTTCCTCCAGACAGCATGCTTCTCCCAGCCAAGACCTCAATACTTGGTTCAAGAGCATCTGTCTTCAGTGATGCTCTCATTTTATTCTATTTCTCTAAATGGTTCTTATACTACCATCCTCCTTTTTCAATCCCTTTTTTAGGGGGGTTTTTTTAACACTTTGGCATAATTTCTCTTCATATGCTTTTTGTGTTACTGCCTCTATGGTATAAAAATCACCACTGTCTTCTCAGACTCTTCACCAATAAACAAGCTTCTCACGATTACTCCATAAAATGTTTGAGGTAGCAGAGCAGAAATATTCCCTTTCATCACCCACTTAAGCAGTAGTCAAATCTGGTTATTACTTTATTTTGCATTTATTTGCTCTTATTCAGGTAACATTGAATTTCATAGTTCGGTTGTGAAGTGAGTTTCATCATTTGTTTCTATTTTACACTCAAAATAGTTTGAATTGCTGTGTCATTCTATAGTTTCTACATTATCTAACCAATCTAGAAATCATTTGCTTCTCCCTCCATAGTTTAAGATTTTTTTCGTTTGCTTTTTCATAATAGATTTTGGGCAGAATACAACACTAGCGACTTGTAAAACTCTGTCTATGCTTTCCCCCCAACTAGTCATCTTGCCAGCAGCATATATTCCATTTTTTACTACTAATTATCTATTATGCATGCTGATAAACATGTTTCATGCAGTGGTGATGATAATCCTTGCCTTGACTCCCATGTGCACTCCCCAGCACTGTTCCTACAGCTCTTGCATTAATGATGAAGCATCAGCAGTTTTCTCCTTGTGCTCGTTGCACGTGGTGCTCAGCCTGAGCCACTGCCCAAGGTTTGGCTTTTTTGTTGGGTGTCGGGGTTCTCCATGCCATGGCCCTGTGCTGCAACTGGGAACAAACATGGCCAGAGCAGCAAGGGCTCCTGCTAGATGTGCTTCCTGTAGATTTTGGTGAGGTCCTTCATCCACGCCTTGTCATGAAATAGAGCTAGATTTGTCTCAGCAAATTTAAGCCTCAAATGTACAAATGCATACACCTGAGCTAGATACCCAAGACTTCCTTTATAATCACTGGTAAGAAACAGGCATTTCTCAGGCACAATTATTATGACATATTTTAGATATCTGCAGTAGGATGAGGTGATTCATATCCTAAAAATCCTTATTTCT
Organism: Pardalotus punctatus; assembly: GCA_013400915.1. Lineage (NCBI taxonomy): Eukaryota > Metazoa > Chordata > Aves > Passeriformes > Pardalotidae > Pardalotus > Pardalotus punctatus. Next base: position 201,322 of record VZTX01014545.1, read on the forward strand.
CTCTAGTGACTGCACAGAAAATTTAAAACAACTTTCAGATGTAGACATCAACGTTATAAATACCCGCACTTTGTCACGTGATTTTTATGGGTGGAATCTCAGACTGAGGCTGGTGAAAATGAGTCTTATCCCTTATTTAGATGAGTGGCTCCACCAAAAGCTGAGTAATCAGCCTCTCTGGAGGACAAGACCACCATGCCCTTAAGCAGAGGCAGCTACCAGTTTTGAGTTGTTTTGGGGGGCTTTTTTGGGTCTGTGTCTGACCATTAAATTTACCAGAATAACTCTATTAAAGAAACATATTATATGTGTTCCTGAGATTCAGACTTCAAGGAAGAGTGAGGAACATCAGAAAATCAGCCTTCCAAAATTTCCTTTTTCCCCCTGCTTTCCACATGTGGACAAATAAAGATATAGTAGGGAAAGTGCTGAGAACCACAGCTCTGGAGTTTAGCCTTGTCTATGAAGCACAACAAAGACTGGGCAAGATTTGTATATATAATGGAGGGGAACAGAGAGAGCTAAAGACTTGCAGAGCAGTAACTCTTCCAGTTTTGAGAATTTTTTTTTGATTGTTTTCAAAAGGCATAGAATGCTTACACAAAAAACAGTATTTCATCTTGGTGTCTGGGAGAAATCCATCATACTCCACCTGAAATTTACTTTGAACTTGGATTGAGCAGATGTGGATGGTTTGTTTAGAGGAAAATACAATTTACCTATGTTCTTATGCTATGCACTTCAAGATATGACTTGCAATAAACATAGTTACAGACATATATATCACTGTTATCTGAAACATGGGATGGTTTAGAAGCCCAAGAGCAGCAAAGATTTATACAATACTTTATACTGATTTATACAATAATTAACTTAAATTCTGTCCTTATCAACATCATTGATGAAATCCTGTTGACTTAAGCAGTGCAAGAAGTTCAGTCCATGTCACTTTGTAATTTGTTGTTAGTAAGTAATGCCATGGGTGAGGAGGGGTGAAACAAGCCTCTGCATTTACCGAAAGTGTCTCTATGGCTTCTGAGAGATCACTTCAGCCAGCACTGCTCTGGTGCTGTACAGAAAGGCTTTTCTCACACCCGAGCACAGGCAGGTGTGTTTCTCACACCTGTGTCAGGCACAGTTCTCACTCACCCAGTGAGCCAGATAGCCCTGGCAGTCCCAGAGACAAAGAATCCAGAGGCCCTCTCTCCTGGAAGTTCCAGACGTTTTATTCTGAAGGGGTCCAAGGCAGAAAGAGGGCAAGATGGCCCCGAGAGCCCCCAGTTATAGGGACGATCTGGGGCCAGATAACAGGAGGCGGGGAGAAACTCCCTTAACCAACGGGGAGCAGGGAAGGGTAGAATTTAGGGGTAGGTTACAACCATAAGGGATTACACAGTTTTGGGGAGAGACCATTGTGTTTTCCAGGGGGTGCTTAGATTAGGAGGTTTTCCACCAGTGAGGTCCTACAGTGTTGGTATGACCCACTGCCACAAGTAAGGGTTTGCATCATGTTCAAAAATGAATGCAATTTAAAAACTCTTCTGTCTTATGCATCAAAAATGCACTTTGATTCAAAGTGTGCTGTATCATAATGCAGCCTATTTACATAGCTCAGATTCAGGAAGATTTCATTAAATCTCAAACTTCATAACTGAAAAAAATATTAATAGGTAACATGGAACAGACCTTTGAGACTACATGACCATGTGAAATATGTAGTTTATTATAAGTCAAAACATCTTTACCTATGTGTGTTGTAGTCCTGTTCAGTGAACACATATGAAACACACTATTCTTGTAAAATATGGATCTAGTGGTGGCCTGGTTTACCAAAATTTCAGTCTCATGTGATTCATTAATCCTTCTGCATTGGTACTGTCAATATGGTTTTGCAGATGAGATATGTTAACAAACAGTTGAGGGGTAGTGTTTTTTAAATGTTCCTTAGCTATAACTGATCCAAGGTGAGCTTGAAGACAACATTATCTCACCTGCTTGACTTTGTTCTGAAAGGGATTAGGAGGGATTACACTATCATTTGAGAGGTAGTTTATCACCTCTGTTTTATTTTTTCTAAATAATAGTTATAGCTGAGATAGAGAGCTAACTCCTCCAATGTCCATTTCTGCTGCAGAGACTTGGTTTGTGCTCTTGCCCCTGATTAAGACACATTCTTAGAAAATGAGAGATCAGTCTTCATCTACTCTGGAATGACTCATTTGTGTCTTCTGAGTATACTGTTTGAGGAGTAAATTCTGTACCCTGAAAAACTTTCTATGTAGGAATTCAATCTTAAAAAAGTTCAGGCTAAAAAATGTGTTTCTTAGCTAGTAGGGAAATTAATAAAATGGAATATGCACACAGTCTCAATGTAGAGATGATTAGGCCAGTTACTTCAGCTGACTGAAAGAAAATATTGGAATTGGTATTGTATTTAAAATTAATTTTGCTTTCTTCAGATTTCAAAGTCACAGATATTGAAAATAATCATAAAAAAGAAGCAGTCTTAAATATTTCATTATTATAAGGCAGCTTATTTGCAAAGCTTTCTATTAAGAAATGTTCAGAACGTCATTATATATTCAGAAATTTGTGAGTCACTATTCTGACAAGTTATAATAAAAGAGTAATTTGAGATGGAAATTCAGCATTTTTAATCAGTTTTTCTTCCGTGACAACAAATGTGTTTTTTGTGTTGGCTGTAAAATTAGTGTGCAACATTGAAATACTTTCATAACAAAATTTTTATTTTCCTTTCCCTATTGGCATCTATTTTCTTATATGCCTATAGTCTATTGATCAGATTTTGGACTGTTCATTCAGATTACAAATGAAACAAACCCCAAGATTAAAGCCAAGTCTTCAAAGCAGATACATATCCAGTGTGATCTGTAAGGCCAAGGTTGAGAAGCATTCCTGTGTATGCTCAGTTTTGAACATAGAGACAAGTGCTTTACTGAAGTCATGAACAGATGGAGATTAAAAGTTGTTGTGGTGAATGGACATTTGTAGCCTGTGTGAAAATCACTATGTTTGTGTGAAGTACATGAGTGACACAAGTTTCAAAGAACCTTGCCAAAATCTTAAGAGTTTTGCAGTGCTGAATGTGTTTCAAAATATTTGTCATACTTGGTCTTAAAAAATAACTTGTCTCACTATGCAGCTTCTCTAAAATAGCTGTTTTATGTTCATCTTTAATGGGTCTTTTCCAAACAGAGCATATGAAGTCAGAGAAGTGGAATTAGGTTGCTTTGCAGGGCAGCACAGCTGATCCATGTGTGCTGTAATGTATGGAATGGCTGAATGTGCACTTGCTGCCGTCGTGATGTAAGAAGCAGACGTCCCCCATGAGGCTGTCGGGGCCACAACCGGACAGGCAGCCTCGCTGAGGTGAGCAGGGCTGCTCAGGTCCCTGGCCCCGGACCAGCATGCTAATTATTCGTGCACAGCGGGGTATGTGCTCTGGGAAAGGGGATACAGTTAGCAATGGATTAGATCAGCAGAAAGGTCAGCAACTTTTTTTGCAGAAGAGTGCAATGCAGAAAGTGTTGTTTAATTAGAGCTGAGTTTCATAGCATTCCCTCTGAAACTGTAAAGATCTGAGTTTCATAGCACTCCCTCTGAAATTGTAAAACTAGTATATGTGCTATATTGTACATTTACATGTGGTTTTGCTACTGCTGTGGGCATTGCTTCTATGCAACAGCTATCCTCTTTAATTCTGAATTCTAAAGTGTTAATAATGACTTTGATTTGAAGATCCAATTTTACATGTTCAGCTGCATCTGAGACAAAAAGTCTGCAGTGTACCTTACCGCAGCAAGAGAGCAGACATTCTGGACAAACAACTCCGAAAGATTTTGGTATGTCTCATACTGCCTTGGGGCCAACAGGTAAAATAAGTGACCTCCTGATGCTGTCCAACCTGCTCTCATTTTGGAAATGACTGTGTTGCAACATGTCCTGTGGCCAGGTTCGCAGGTGGTTCTAAGCCAGTCTTATGCACTTGGGTTAGTGGCCATATACTGACTTCTGTTCCGGGCGTATGGCTTAGATCTGGCAAAACAAACCATAGGGTATTCCATTTCCCCCTTAGAGGGGTTCAAGACTGAGGCAGAATGACACTTTTTTAACTCACTAATTGAGGATTATTAATTCCAATGTTTAGGTCAAATCAACAGGCAGTTAAAAGACTTACATGTGCTATCATGCTCACTGCAAAAACAGATCTTTGTCTTATGCTCCTAAAACTGGTGCCAAGCATTAACCCAGGGCCGAAGGAGCCTCTTATGTAAAATTAAATGGTCTCATCTATTTTAGCTGCAACACTGTTTGCCCCTGCTGAGGAAAAGTAGAACAAAGCAGTCTGGCTGGGATCTGAATGCAAGATCCAGACAGACTGAATTTACATGTTTAATATGTTTATTTTCATGACTAGACCCTTGGCTAGAGACTCAGAGGCAAGAGTTATACTGAAGTATTTCCTGAAGTAACTCATGCTTTTGAAAGGAAGAGGCCATTAAACAGACATACTTTGCTCCATCTTCTGAGAAAAGTCTCTTGGTGCCCATTTGTATGTTGCTAGATGCTCAGCCAGGCACTGCATTGACAGGGCTGTTGGGTACCAGATTGACAGGATGAAGTGCAAGTTCTGCCTGACTGGTGCAGGAGATACATCCCAAGCAAGCCATACCCAACTTCCTTCTAGAAGCACTGATTCCTTCCTGCTGCTCCGGTTTAGTGCTACCTTCTCTTCCTTTGGGTCTCAGCTGACACTTTGGCCTGGCTGCTGACTTCCAAAATGTTCAGACTGAAGTTGTCTATTCAGAGAAGTTGTGGATGCCTGTTGTGTTCAAGGCCAGGTTGGATGGGGCTTTAAGCCACCTGGTCTAGTGAAAGGTGTCCCTGCCCATGGCAGCAGCATTGGAACTAGAGGATCTTTAAGGTCCTTTCCAACCCAGGCCATTCTGTGATTCTAAGTTAGTCGACTGGTGTCTCTTACACGAAAAAGGGAGGTACAAGGTACACACCTTGCTGTACCTTACTCACTTAAGGTTTGGGTTTTGTTTAGTTAGTTGATATTTTGCAGTGACTTCTGTGAATCCTGTTCCTGTGTCCAAATCTTCTCACTTGTGCTTGATGATAGCCAGGTCCTCCTTGAACCTTGATCCCCTTGGTAAATTGAGTTTTTAGTCACAATGAAAGAAGACTTTAGAGTTCTCCTTGCTCTCTGCTAATTCCTATGCTGTCTCTTTCCTAAAGCAAAAAGGAGAGTGAAGAAAATCCTACTTATGAAGCACCTCCATTCTTAGCTCTCCTGTGCAAATGCTGCCACTTCCTTAATTCCACAGCTCCTGCCTCAGGGAATTTATTTTGGACTCTCCTTCCATTTTTTGCCAAAGAGCTCACTGTTTCCAAACAAAACAACCTCCCTTCATGACCTCTTCAGTCAGGACATTAGCTTTCTCCTGAGGAATAATATTACTTGCTTGATAACTGATCTCCTGCTCTGGTTTGTGCTGAGTCTGCCTGGTGTGCCTAGCATGCTGCCAGCACCCTTTGAAGAGCAATTAAAAAGTCAGAAAGAGTTAGCAGTGTTTCTATGCAATGAAGACCTTAATGGATGAGGACACTCCTCTAAACCATGCTACCCATGCAGTTAAGCCAGGGAAAACTTTAAAATGTATGTGTTTTATTAATGCAGTTCTATGTCAGTCACAGGTACATGCTTGAGTATTTGCATGTCTTGTTAATAGCCTTAAATAACCTAACACCCAATCCATGACTTGTTAACAACTTCCTTAGAATAATAAGGGATGAATAAATCACTGTGTTTGGGTAATCATGCCATTAATCTTGAAAAGAAAAAAGAAAACGGATGGGAGAGAAAGAGAGACAGGAAGTCCCAAAAGACTTTGCTGCTTGAGAACACAACACCAATATAAAGTTGGCTGTAAATTTATATTGTGAAATCAAAGAAATGCAGAAAAATTCATCCTTTTTGAGATCTTATTTCAGAGGAGCAGCAACATTTATCAGGATTTACTTTAAATCGTTTAGTCACAGATTAAACCAAATCAAAGTTAAATCAGTCATTCTCAGATAAGAGAATGAACCCAGACAATTTTAGAAATATAAAGGCTGATTTGAGTTATATTAATACCTGGTTTAAGACAATTCAAATAAAATATGTATTCTAGTTTTAGAAGTCAGATTCCAATCAAATGCTGAAAATATGTAAAATTTAATTTTACTTTGAAGTGTCTGGGGGTAGGAGAAATTAAGAAATCCTACCTTTCCGAAAACACTAAAATATCACAGAGACAAGAGTTTTAAAAGATACAGAGCCAAAGAGCTTTCCCTCTACTGCAGAGTCCATGACCAATACATTTTTCCCTCTTACAAGTTCTGTGATACCAGTGTTAAACGCCTTTGGAGATGGAAGCTTCACTAATGTGATCTTTTCTTCTGCTGACAAATGACTCTGTATAATGCCTTCCCCCAGAAGGGAATTAAAGGAGGAGCTGAATGGAGGCTCTTTTCTCTGTTTAAGTATGAGGAAATGGGATGTCTCTTAGCCTATCTAGATGTGCAAAAGAAGTGGAGATGAGCTTCCAGTTAGCACTGTGAATCCAGAGTGAGGAAGCTTTAGCTCCTTGATTGCCTTTTCCCACACATCTCCTGATATCTGCAAGGATGAGCTTCTGACTCCTCATGAGAAGGAAGTTCTGTAGGAAATGCAATGCCACGTTTTGGAGTTGCTTCTCTCTATTTGCAAAATGAAGATGACATGAAGTAAGAGGTTTATATTTTCAGTCTTTTCAAAGCTTTGATAACAAAAACATAGGAAATTAAAGGCATTGGAGAAGTAAACCTGCCATGCCCTACAGCAGATGCAGGGCAACATGTCCATGTGAGCCAACAGACTGCATGAAAAATAACTAAAAGGAAGTTTCAGAATGTGAATAATCACATATTGCAATTTATGAAGCATTATTTGTATTATTGGAACATTTTAGTAATTTGTTAAAATATTAGGAGAAAAGTAGTATTTATACTGTCAGTAAATAAGCTGGACTGGTGAGGTTTGCGGGCTATTATGTAATTTGTGTATTTACTACAAACTGGTCCATCTGCAGCAATGTAAGTTAGGACTACTAAAAATAAATATTATTTGGAATAACCCATACCACCAAAAGACATCCAATAATTCTGTCTGGTAAGGACTAGCCCAATGGTAAACAAAACTTTGCAGGATGGCTTGTCATTCTGTAGGCACTACCTAAAGATTTTGGTCAGTTGATTTGGTCAGCTGCTCACAATCTGTACATGGTGTTTATCTGAATTGTAAACATAATTAACCTTGTACAGTAAATGCAGCTTCTATCTACGAACTCATTACAAGTTCATGATTTCTAACTAGTTGATGTCCTGTCCATTTTTCAGATGTGGAGAGTGCAGAAAAAGAACTGGAATATTGCTCTAAAGCAAATTTATATTTAGATAAGGAAATGAAATTCATATCTTCTCCAGTGATGTAGTATGGCTAATTACAGTATTTAGAGATTAAAGTGATAAGGCAAAAAAAAAATTACCTTCATTTACTCAACTATATTGCTGTTAGGTACCAAAATATTTGGATTCAAATCTCTGTTTCCCATCTCTGCTATTGCTAATACCTCTGGTAATAAGTGATTTCCCATCTTTGTACAATACCATTAAGATTTTTGTGCACTCTCCCAGCCCTACTCTCAACAGAAATAGAATAGTTCAAACTAGTGTTCATATAAAATGGAGCTGGGTTTGTTTGAATGGGTTTTTGGTTTGTTTGTTCGTAATTAGAATTGAGGAACAATCTTTGTATCTATCATTTGTGGAAATCTTGTGTTTTATTTAATGAAAACCCCCAAAAACTATGAAAAAAGCCAAAACTATTTTCAGTAAGCTAAGATAATATGGTTTATCATAAGCAGAGGGTTAATAAACTGAGTTGTATTCAACCCTTCTTCAAGTCTGGCCTTGCTGACTGAATTACTGCAATTAGACTTTTTCTGGGAGAACAGTCTCCCAGAAAACGTCTCACACACCAGGAGCAAACGCACACCAGGAATGAGAAGAATTATATTGTCTGAAGAGTCAGAAGAGTTCTTGGTGCATGTGAATGTACAAGTCTAGCAATCTATATCATTACTCTTTCAAGGGTGCTAGTGTGAATTAATACGTATGGTCCAGCACTACTGATTTTGGAGACAACTTCTCTTTTGGATGCCCATTTATGGGATTGAATGTAGTAACACATGTACTTAATCGGCCCATTAGCAAGGACCCCAGTAATGGGAAGATGCCCAGTGACTTCAGTGGGAGTCAAATTTCAAAGTAAATGAAGTTTAAAATGCTCATTAGACCATGGCTCTAAGATGCTAGTCCCTGAAATTTGAATATAAGATTAAGGATTGCAGCCGGAGGCTTGAAGGAGGAAATGCTTGCGAGTTTTGGTGTTTGAGCAGCTTAGCACAAATACAAGGAAATGAATGTTTGGGACTCTCCGGCAGTTACAACAGGCCATGGCATGAACATTTGAGTGTATGTTAATTAGCTAGTTATTTCTGACCTATGCCCTTTTTCTTTTCCTATTAGGTATTTCTATGCAAAAGTGATTTAAATGGGGAGACTGTACAGACACCTGAAAGGCTAGAGGCTGTTCAGATGAATTCCAAATCCCCTAAACTTTGTTATCACATTCCACTAATGCTATGAATTCTGTTTAGTTGATGCCAGCATGGTTTCATTCATATTAAATTTCTCAACATTTTATTTGCCTGGTTTAAATAAAAATAAGAATTGGTCTAAGTCTTCCAAGAAAGAGCCTTAAAAGTCTCAAATTTGAAGCACAAAAAGATGAGGTAATTTAAAAGGAAAAAGAAAAAAAATTAGAGAGGAGTAAAAGGGAAAAATAGTAAAGGGAAAAAATTGAATAACTGTTCCAGGTTATACCATTTCAAGAAAGAAAAGGTCTGCAAATATGATACCCACTAAATTTCCAGTCTAATTTTTGAAGCCTCAAATGTGAAGGATTGATATATATTTAAGATGAACATTTTATTATTCAATCAGTAAATATTTTGAGAAGAAACAGTCATAAGCTGTCATCAATAAGATATCCTATCCGGCTTTTTGTTTTCCAACAAAACTTGCAGATTTTGCTCAACTGAAACATTTAATATGTCTAACTCAATTTCCAATATTTATTTCAAATTAAAAGTCTGGAAAAGTTTAAAGGTAGAAATTAGATGTTTTAAAATTCTATACTTTTCTATTTAATGCAGAAATAACTCATTTTGAAATTCACTATTTTGTGATGTCTAAACACCTTAATTATTTTCCAGTAAAATAAAATCTTTTATTCAATCTAGTGTTACTTTCTGACAGTTTTGATCACCTAAATATTCTTGTTGTACACATTCTTCAGAAGCAAATTTTCAGTAGCCAAGTCATTTTAGTCCATGCAGCTATCAAGGACATGAGCAGTTTTAGAGTCTCCCAATGCACTATAAATAATAAACCAGGCATGCAATCAGGACTTAATTTCTACCTGAATTTTTCTTTGATTTTGTTAAATAATACACTAAAAGACCAAGGTCCTTTGCTTGTTTCTTACCTTTCTCCCTATAAGATGCTTCAGAGTAGCCTTTGCTCACCAACAGGGAAAAACCTTTGCGGACCTGTGATAGAGCTGTTAGCTCCTGAAGTCAGAAGAACAGTCTGAGTGGTCCCCAAAGCAGTTCCTTTTCTCATCTTATCCCATCAGGAGATTGAAACTTGTGGAAAAAGACTGAGTTTTTCAATCCCACTGTAGGTCTTGGAATACAGAAACAGAGGATGAAATTTTGTCTAAAATGAAGGGGCTGTGTTTCCTGGGTATTTGTCATGGGAGCACAAGTGGCACTGGCTGACCTTCAGGGTGGGAAGGAGAGGAAGAGATCCTTTTGCTGGTCCACCTGCACCAATGAATAAGGCTGGTGTCCTGTCCCTAAAATGTGATGTCCAGAGCATGCAGAAACACAGGCAAGTGAACATGGTTGCACCAGTCTGCATTGCTTAGGCTAGTGCTGGAAAGGACAAAATTAGTGTCAAAAATAACAGGTAAAAGAAAACTACTGAAGTCCTCCCTGAGGAAGAGGAACCACTGAGCAATTACAGAAATCAGGAGAAGCCTGGAGCCCCTTTTGGGCCTTATTATGTCTTGATCGTTCATTGGCTTAGTTTCCTCATATTTAAAGCAAAACATCCATATTACTTTTCACTTGTCCCTTTTTATTCTCTTCCAGCTTCCTTGCAACTGACACCAGACTAAGCTATACGCTTGAGTGCATTGCTGATTTTTTTTCCATTCCAAAACACTTTTTTATGGAGTGACAAAATAACAATTTGCTAACTTAGTTTTCTTGAGCCTGTCCAGATGTTTGAAAATACTTTTGGAATCACAAGGTCTCAGAAATATTATATAGACAACTGTACTCTTTTATTTTTCTCCTTTGGCAAGTCTTTATCATTTATTTTTCCAAATTCATTGTGTAGGGATGATTGTCAGAATGTGCTGACTAACAGGAATACCTAATGGATGCACCGTGCATGCCAATAGTTCTAAATTTGAAATGATTTCCAGCTGTCTTTTCTGGAATATGAACAGTACCTGCTTTTCCTCTCTATATACTGTATTTCAGATTCTTGCCTGAACAGCCAAAATATATTCCTCCCTAAGAAGCTGCATAAGCACTAAGCTTCAAATTCACTTCTTCATTTCTCAGTTGAGTCAAAAATTTACATAATTGCTCAGAAGTTATTTTCTCAGAATGAATATGAATCTTGAAGGAAATAACTCAGTCCAAAGTCCACTTGTTTTCCAGTTCAAAGGTCTTATTGAGTCCATTTTCATGTTTTGTGGCCAAGACAGCCCTCATATTCTGACTGTTGACTAAACATTAAAAAAAAATTCATTAAAATATTCCAATAATATAGTCAAATCAACTGAGCTTTGCTCTGAATCTGTACAGGCTTTTTCCAGGAAGAAATTCCAGACCAATAGAAACCATATTTTCTCAACATGGCATGCCAAGCGAATAATGCATCAAAAGATTGTATTTTCTTTATTTACTTTCTAAAATGTGAATGAACAGTGACAACAAAATTCTAGAAAACAACTACTTCTTCAAACAGTTTCTCTACTTTAATGTAGTATCCAGGATGTTCTTTTTCTGGAAAAGGAGTGTCTTTGGACAATTTGTAGCCAAATTAGTTGTGGAGATTACTGAATATTCTACAAAGCCTCGCTTTTCATAGGGGCCAGAGCCAAGCTGGGGTCTTAGTGGCTTCCATAAAGTCACAAGTGTATTCGTGCTGAGGTGAAGCAATTACTCAACCTCTACAAATTTAATAAATTAGATTTAATGTCACTTCCATTTAATGTCTTTCCCTTAATTATTCAAAGTTTTCGTAACAACAAATGACAATTAATATTTATATACAGTACAGTGAGTTAGTTCAGAAATCTGCTCACTCCAGGAAGTTTAAATAAAGGAGGGAAAGCATGAGCATGCATTATCTCCCCTGCAAAATATACAGCCTTCATCACTTCCAGATAAAATTTTAACATTCTGAAGAACTAGCTGTTTGTATATGAGCTGGGCAGAGGACATTACTCCTACCAGCATCAGGAGAAGCTAGGGAAGGACTTAGAAAATTAATAGAAACGCAGTTAAAACTTGAAGGATGTGAGGTGAGGAAACCTATTATCAGTGCGCATCTTGAGGTGTATAAATAGCCGGTGTGGATTACAGTAACTGGACAGGAATTCAGTGACCACTTGAGGCACCTGTAGTGCACGTTGAGGACCATGAGCTCCAGCGTAACTTTCCTTGATGTCAAGTAGGGATGCCAGTGTAAGTAAAGGAAGGGAAATACCATGTCAGGGGACTCACAGCAGGAGGCCTTTAGCTTTCAGTCCTCTTTGAGCCATTGGAACACAGAGAAATTGCCAGGGATTAAGCATCACCCTCAATGATCCTCTCTGGATCATTTTGGCTTTTCTCCCCTCTATTTTCACTGTAATCTTGAAGACTTAGGGTCTGCTATTTGTCTAAAGGATGTCCCTCCTTATTGACTTTCATAATGTTGTTTCATAAAGTTCTTCATAACCTGGATGAGGACACAAAAGTTAGCACTTTGTGTCTTGCAGAGCTGCTGAGAGCAGAAGATTAAAATGGAAAAGCTCCATCTTAGAGAGATGAATAAAAACCTTACTCTGAATAACTCATTCTACTTCCTGGGATCAGGACTTCATTTTTATCATGAAAAAGTATATTTTTATCATCCTTTTTATCATCCACTCTTTCTTGTTATATATGTTAACATTGGATTCCTAGCCAATACAAATTTTATTCAACAAAAATATCTCCAGTGCCTGGTTAAATCATGTTACAATTTGACACAGTCATATTCCATAGAAGTGAGTGAAATATCTACTCATCCTGTATGTCATCATTTCATTTTAAGAGTTCAATTTCAGTGTCCCACTCCTCATCTGAGGATAAATATGTCTGTATGTTCAAGACAAGGCATAAAGTGATACCAGTAATGCAAGAAAAGAGACAATTTTTCTTGAAAACATTTTATACTAATACCAGGCAAGTGCAAACTGAATTAAAAAAAAAAACACAATACAATTTAAACCCCAGCATTTTCATATTTATACCAGTTATATAAGTTGCACCACTTTTTTTTTTTTTTTACTGTCTGCTCTCCCAAATATACATATAACGAAAAGCAATAACTCAAACAGTGGGCAGCAGTATAAATGGATCTCTTTGTTCATTACTATTGTAAGAGATCCATTCCTTCTTTCAACAAAGTAGAATTGCACTTGCCTAGAAAGCAAATATTGTGTTGAATTCAGCACCTCTGCACCAAAAACATTTTTCTACCACAGCTCATCTATCTGTCACACACATCATTCAGTATTTCAAACTATATTCTGAAAATGAGAAGACAGATCTATTTCAGACTACGGTCTCTTTTTTCTTCATCCTACCTCTTTCAGATGCCTCCTTTTGATTTCAACTTCTCTGTTTATATGCTATATGGAATTAATTGCTGCTAAATCCCTCTGAAACCATGGTTGACTTGGCTCAGCTTCACCTTGGCTCCAATGATTGATCCATCTTAGCTAAGTGCTCTTAGTTAGACCAGTCCACAAACAGTGATGTTCCTGCTCCACTTTCATCCTTTCTTTCTAGGGCTGGGCTGGAAATGCATGAGTTCCTCCCTGCGGGGATAACACTTCTGAAACACTTGGACAGTACAGTCTTATGATCCTAGAATATAACTGAACAGTTAAATAAGTGTTTAAACCCACTGTGTAGGGTATTTAGTTGAAGCATAAATGCATTAACAGCTCAAAATGTAAGGATTTTGCTATATCAGCTGCACATATTCAATCTCCACCTCTACTAGAAGTTCCTTAGAAATACCTCCATTTTGTGATGTATACATGGCCAAAAGTGTAATTAAGAGCAGCTTCAGGGAGTTTATAACTTCTAGACCTAGGACACACCACATCACTGCATTTCCCTGTAACTAGGTCAAGACCCCTTCCCTGGGAGCTACAAATTATTTTCACATTTACACCTGAGAACAGGTGTCTACTCTGAAAATATGCTTAAATAAAAGTTTCTTAGGGGACTAAAGTGGCATGAAGTGAGGGAAAAATGAATGAATGCTGGCTTATAGAAAGTATTCACTTTGTGTCTTGAAGCACCTATGATAAATACTGCGCCTACCCAGAAAAAAAATAGGTATAAAGCACAAGAAATCAACTGGAATTAATGTAAAATATAAAACACTTTTTACTGTGGTTAAGCATATTTAGCACTTTCTAGTGTTTTAGGACTTGGAATACACAAGGGGAAGAGAGAGGCTCCCTCTGCTTGCTCCCTGCCAAGAACTGCTCCTCTCTGCTACTGTATTTGTGATGGTTTCAGAAAAGAAAGAAGCAGTAAGCACTTTTGGGGAATTAGCAATACCCCTCAAAAAAGGAATGTTTGAAATCATAATAGTTTGCACATTTATTGGGCTATCTTTTGCAGACAGCCCTCCAGAGAGTGAAGGTCCATAAGGGCATAGTTAGAAAGGCTCACAGCAATAGGAGCCTGCTCTGCAGGGGTGCAGGGTAAGCAAGGTGTTGGATGAGACTCCATGAAAAGTAACTCTTTATTTTCTATATCACATTATTAATTGGAAGCTCTTTATAAAAGGTGAAATTGAGAAGAGCTCATATTGATATCTGCCTTACAAATTTTGTATTTTAGCCTCTCCTTAAAACAGCTCCGGCTAATGCTTGCCAAGAAGAAAAGTAGCTCTGGAGAATGTCAGCTTGTGTTACCTGTGTGAGCCAGGCTTCTGTGGAGTTGTCTGTGGCAGATTGCCAGCAAATCTCTCGGGGGCCCTACAACCCTGGGCTGTATGCTCTTAACAACTGTGTTTTTCAGACTTTACTGCATGCCCCTAAATGTTTTCAAACCTTACTGTCCGACTCCAGCAGTGTGAATTTAAGTATGCTGGCTGTAATCTTGCTTTCTTAGTTGTTGTTTGTGGATGTCCTAATAAAATCGCATTGATTCTCAGATAACTGTCATGGAATGAAATCCATTAGTCTGGAGTTTTACAGGTCTGCTCTGGAATAAGTTACCTTCCAAGGATTATTAGGTATGTTTTATTTTTTAAACGGTGTAAGGAGGAAAAGAATCCATTTGCCTGCCAATATGGTTTTACAGTTAACAGAGCAGTACCTCCCTTCTGACGCACCCTTAGGGTTATAAGTATTGTCACCAGCTCTTCTCAGCAGCTCTATTGCTCTTGCTGGCTCATTAGGTTTATTAGTTAGAACTCACTCACCTCCAAAATTTCTTAGAGCTTTTTCTGTCCTGCTTTGACTGCTGAAATCAAAGCAGGACCTCTCAGCACATCCATCCTGGATTCCTTGTCCAGCCCATGGTGTTGCCACTGTTCTTTTGTCCCTGTGTCCTGTGAATGTGTCCTGCAAGAGCACATTCAGTCATGATTTTTTTCCCTGTATTCCCTCTCAGATTCTCTTTTTGGAGATTTAGTTGTTTGCCTCCATTAAAATACACTTCCAGGATTTCTCCTGCTTTTTCTGGACTACAGATGAATT
Organism: Pardalotus punctatus; assembly: GCA_013400915.1. Taxonomy (NCBI): domain Eukaryota; kingdom Metazoa; phylum Chordata; class Aves; order Passeriformes; family Pardalotidae; genus Pardalotus; species Pardalotus punctatus. The sequence continues at coordinate 216,548 of VZTX01014545.1, forward strand.
ACACCACTGGTTTAGCTACAAAAAGCATATGCCAAGAAAAATATTAATGGTAGGAGCTTTTTTTAGGGTACGCACAGGTTTTTCTTCCTCTGAATCTGCACAGAATTTGCAGACTTCACTCTACAATAGAAACAGAAAAAAGGACATGTTTAAAATGGCAGTTGCCACAGCACGGTGTCCTTGTCTCACAAAAATGCCTATGTACCACTTATAAAGTTCAAGAGACCATCAATGAAGCCTCAAGAAAAAGTCTCTCTGCTTTCTCTAATGTCAACACTAGTAACTGTCCCCTTTCAGGACTTGTTTGAGGAGGTAAATGGCTCAGACTGATGTCACTGCCTTAACACTACATCTGATCTGTTTGCTAACAGATATTCAACCCAGCACTTTCTATGAAGTCTCATTGGGAAAGCATTTCCTATGATTTAGGAGTGACGTGAGGGTTTTATGAGTGACTCAACTTGTTTCAGAGGCCAATGAAGTCTTTCACTTGGAGCAAACATCTCATTTTCAGAACTATTTGTGAAAATATAAGCCCTTTAATTTTCAACAGGTACTAAAAGCCATTTTTAGCAATGTATTTACTCCCTTAAAAGTGCAAATAAGGTATCAGATGTGATGGTGACACAGAGGAAAATCATGACTCCTGGAGGATAATCCTAGTAGACATCTGCTTACAACCCTGTGTGCCTCAAGGTGCTTGAAACAATTTTGGTTCTGGCAACAGTGACATTTTTGAAAAATAGCATCTTTACATTCATGCACAATTTCACTGAGTATAGTGGTGCACTATGCAAATTTAGGGGTCTGATTTCACTGCATCTGGATGAAACTTACATTTTCCCTGTCACTTTTATACAGCAACTGCCAGTACATCAAAAGGATGACCACAGCTTCTTCTTGCTGACAGTCTCCCACACTTGGCATTCACATTTGAGGAAATGTGGAGAGCTAATCAGGGAATGGATTCAGCAGAACATTATCCTGGGAAAAAATGGCTGACTTCAACTGGGTATGAGACTTTTCTGAGACATAGTATGGCTGTAGGGACACTAGAGATGCAAAATGAACTTCTGCGGTAGGTGGAGGGGATGAATGTATCAGGCATCAACACCAGTTTCTACTGGAGTGAGGCATTGGTGCAGAATCAGGGTCCCAACCAAATACACACCACGATGTGTCTGCAGGAGTCTGAGGAACATCCCAACAGGCAGATTTTCTGGCATATACTGCAAACCCCTCCTAGTTCATGCATTTAGCCTTCCTTCCTATTATAACAAAGACGTGGGGAATAATAAGGTGCATTCCCAGGTCTCACTCTGAGATGGAATCCAGATATATCCAGAGGTGCATGTTAAGATCTGGAAGCTCCAGGCTGCTCCATTTTATAGAGGTTTTTTGCAGGATTTGGTTACTTAAGTACTCTAGAGATTAGCTGCACAAGTGTGGTTTACTTGTCATATAAATCAAAAAGGTTTAAATAAAATCTTTTCTTTTAATTAATTCTCTTTAATTAACCTATCAAAGACAGTATTCAAAAGATGGAGAAAGTCAATCAGGCACACTTGTTTGTCATGCTCAGACTCAAAGCATTTGACTTTTGTGAAATGGACTTCACATCTCAGGCACCTGCAGGCAAAAGCTAACATCCCTGGCTCGTACACAAAGATTTCATTATCATATCTATACTCTATAGTTAAAGAAATCCCTAATGTTGCTGTGGCTCCAAGAAAACTTGTTTAGTTAATATGCTCCAGGGAGAGCTGATGATGAATTTGCACCTTTCGCTGCATTAAGACCCTCTGTGGTGGATTTACTGGCAGAGGAGTGAAGAGGCATGACCTGATGCGGTATGCAGGGTCCTGTGGCCTGTGGTCCATTTGTGCCTTCCTGGCTGCACAACTCTTTCATTCACACTGGACTTACATCTACCTTTGGAGCAAGCCAGAGATCATAATTTACAGGCTGCCTTAATTAGCACTTGGCTGTCAGAAAGGCCCGTCAGTACATGTACATCCTCCAGGTGCTGTCAGCCAGCTGCACGGATCCAAGGTTTGCAGGAGACAGTGTTTCCCACAGGAGTTCTGCAGGGGAGAGCAATTTCATCCCCGCTGGCAGCTTTCTCCTGCCTCTGCTGTGTGAGAGGGGCAGCAATACAGGGCAAGGGCTCCACTCAGGGAAAGAAATCCTTTGTGCTTCCCCACTCATGCTGACCAACAGGGTGAAGTGGAAAGCATGGCTCTAATTCAAGTGGTGATTTTGACAGAAGAACATTTTAGGCAACCATGATGACTGGTTTCAGAATGGAATGAGTGTCTGTGCTATCATGTCTAAAAAAATGGTCCAGACCGTGTTCAAGCTGCAGTGCAGAGTAAATACAAACTCATGAAAAGCCTTAACAGTGGCTTGCCTGTGGACGTACTGGGAACGAGCAGAAGTATAAATGACTGATCTCTCCAGGTCAGGCTGGCTTAGCATGCTGCCCCTCTACTGAATTGTGTCTTTCATAGGAATGTTCTCATTAAATCCAAAAGATCACAGAACCCAAACAGTCGTATTACTGCAATGCTTGGAAGCTCAGAATCACTGCAGTTCCTTTTGACCCTTTAATTTTCAAAGCTTTTAATATAAAGAGTAGATAACTAATCAACCCTTAGGGTTTGAACTTGGATTTTTCTAATTTCCATCCTGGCTGGACTGTCAGACAAGGGTGTCTGGACCACCTGTCTGCCTGGTACCACTCTTCTGTCTCCTCCAAAACTGTACTGGCACCATCACAGATCACTGCCCACAGTCTGGGGATGTGGCATTAATTTCTCCCACTACTTAAAATGTCAAATGGAGCTGGTTTTGTTTTCTCTCCAGTTGCTTACCTTAATTTGCAATGCTAGACTCTTGCTTTAGGAGGTGAAAGCACTAAAGAGTTAAAAAGCACTATATAGTCCTTGCCTAATCCTCCTGAAGTACTAAAGGCTTTGGAAACTCTGCCTTGTGTCATTCGCTATGACACCAAAACTGTGTGCTATGTGATTTTAGGACAGAGAACAGTCCCTGCTTTTAAACCCTGTTCATTGTGATATCAGTGACTGGTTTCTTAAACATCTGTACAAGATGCCTTCATGCTCATTGAGCTTTTATTTTTAAGAGCTTTAATGGGGGTGAGGGAATAAAATAAGAAAGATATTTCTAGCACAGTCCACAAACACAGACTTAAACCTTAACCATCCAATGGAGGAAGTATATTTCTTCCTGCCCCTTAGGAATAACTCTATATTTAGGAATAATATACTAGATTTATTTAGTTACCATCAGATTCACAGCCCCACTCTCCTCTCTCTTTCCCTCAAAACCAAATTCTAATAAATAGCCTAAGAAAGCACTCTGTCTCTATGCCAGGCAGTTATTTACTCAGCAGGAGTTAATGGAGCTCCAGGTGATGGAACCCCACATTTCAGGATGTTGGTTTGCTCTAGTAACAGCACTGCAGCTTCTCACTTTGTCAACACTTTGCTTCCCCCCGGCATGTCACATCCTCACAAAGCCTCACTCAGATATGCTTGAGCTCATTTGGAGCTAGCAATTCTGATTGAGTTCTGCAAGTAAAAAAATCAATACGAAACAGGCTGAGATCGATCTGAAAGTGTCCCTGCAAGAAAAGACACCCTAATTTAATTGACTTTACGAACTGCACTTTTAGTTAAGGTCCTTGTGTAAATCAAAAATCTAGTGAGCAAGATCACAAAGAATTAGACAACCAAGCTCTCAATAACTTACTCATAAATACCCAAAAAAGGCAAGGAAAACCAGGCAGATATTAAAGCCACTAGGACCTACTATACATGTACAGTGGACACATTCTGAATCCTTGGAGAGTGTGGGGAAGATGAGCCCATGTGACAGGCAATGTCCCTGCACAGCTGCAGCTGTTTGGCTGGCACAGGTCACAGACCTGGGCAGATGCACCTTTACAGGATGTGCCATCCATGCAAATGTCAGGGAGCTTCCAGCAGAAAATTTGGGGTTGTTGCAGCACAAGGGAGAGAAAGTAGAGTGATATAAGGGTATTGATTGATCCCAGGGTGGAGGGGAGGCCATTAAGAGAGTTGGGGTGAGGGAGGGTTGGATAGAGGCTGGTGAAATTCAGGGAGGTTGAGCACAAGTGAGGAAGAGTGTAATCTTGTGTGTGACTTTGGGAAGAGCATAGGGACCTCTGCCATTTTCTCTTGTTCCCAGTACAAATTAAGACACTAAGAAATAAACAGACATGGGTTTAAACCTATTCATCCCCCTCTGAATGACATATATCACAACTCTACAATACAGATCCTTTGGACCTATGAAGGACTAAAATAATCAGTTTGAGAACAAAACATGTGCAACCATTAAGAATTGTGTTTTTCAGAAGGCATTTACAGTTCAATGTTTTCCTATGTTGATATCACATATAAAATAATATCTGGCACCGGATAACTGCTGGAGTGTTTAGATATTTTAAAGCCAAACTTACTTGCTAATTTCAATTTTTTATTTTTTATTTTGCTTATGTTCTATGAGCAGGACAAGAAAGATTCACTTTTATTATATTTTACTTCCTGACCTGGCACCTGAAAATACTTTGTTCTAAGAAAAGTCTTTCTAAGATCAAACACTGAATATGCATTTGAAAAGAAGTGTTTGTGTTTGTATGTTCAGTAAAATGAACAGGATGGAGAAACAAAAGGAGAATGGACATGGTAATCTTCCAAATGTTATTTCATGCATCGGGAACTTGATTTTCTCCCAGTTTTGTTTTCTCTTAGGGTAAAGGTGGGGATAAGGGTCAAAATAGCCCTCCCAGTTCAGAAATCACTATTTTTTTAAAACTGATTATTAATGATAAGAAGTCTTTTCCTGAAAACATAATAATTAATTTTGACTTACAAGCCTTTCTCTATTTTTTTTTCCAGAGGCATTGCCACTGGAATGCGTTAAGCACTTTGTTTAATAACCTTAGACATGCATCCATAAATAAATATTTACACTGCTCAAGCTCTGTGTAAAACAAGGTAATGAGTGAATCTGGAATTCATCAGATATGGACATATATTCTATCTGTTGTAATGTTCTGTATTTCCCTGTGTTCAGATTTCTGCTTATGAGTTTTTCTTCAGAATTTGCTATTAAGAATAAAACATGATAGGGCATATAGCTTGAGATGGTTAGAGCTGCCTAGAAACTAGAATTACTATTCCCTAGGCATTTTGAAAATGAAAAATAAAAAAGAGCCCTATTTAAAAAGAGGTTGTGCTCTTGTGCGCTCTCTGAGCCCCACTAAAAAAACAACCAAGCAAACCAAAAAAAGGCATAAAGAAAAGAAGTCTACACATTCAAAAAGTCAAACACTGTTTTATTTCTGCCTTTTCAAGCAGTTCTTAAGACCAACATAAACAGTGGCATTTCAGTGATCACAAAGCCAGGCAGGTCCATAGTCTGGAAATCAACGTCCTAGAATGGGGAGCCTGGCTATCAGACTCCAAGGCTGGTAGCTCCCTCTCAGCCTGCGGATGGATTGATGGAAAGCCAGATATCTTGGCATCACTGGCAGCCTGCCTACCACCCCATCCTTCAGCTGTCTAGGTTCTGGTGATGTTTTCTTACCTGCTGAGTTTCTGAGGCAGGGGGAGGGGCAAAATATGTTCTGCTTGCACAAGTCCCAGCACCATGAGCATCCCCTTCCAAAATTCCATAAAGAGTGAAGCCAGATAAGACTCGAAAATTACAGGGAAAAGCACAGAGGAAAACAGCAGCTTTTTCCCCAGTGAATGAGACCACCACGCAATAGGGTACTGTCGTGTCTCTGCAACATGATGCCACCCCATCTTCCTGAAGGTTAGTGTTCAAACCCCGAAGCAGAGGAGGATGAGGATCATTGTTGCAGACCAGACTGCCTATTCCTGGCTCAGCTTTCACTGTGTTGTATAGAAGCTGGCAATATTTTGCCCATATCTCTCACCCAAAGACAACCAGTCATTTTTTGTCAGTCCAAATCTTCTTACTTCACTTTTTACTTTTTGAATATGATTTGACCCAGAAAAACATAATAAATGTGCAATTGCTCCTTTTATCAGACTTGTTAGCTCTCTCACACTGCTCCGTCCCTACTCAAATCCCAGTGAAACAGCATTTTCTTAAAAGGTGCTGAATGGTATAATGGGAGACAGAAAAATACTTTGCTGGGAATAAATTAGTTTTATTATCAGCTTTTCTCTCTGAGGCATTCAAAATAATTGAAAGTTGTTATTTTGTCATAGAAGGAAGAGCCTATCACCTTTCAGTTTGCTAGCAGGCAGGGAAGATATCTAGGTGCTTTGAAAATCCCAGTGGTGATAGATTGCAGAAACTACTAACTTGCACAAAATCTGTTCATCTCTTCTAACACAGCATTTCAAATAAAAAAGAAAGCCAGACGTTTACTCTCCATTTGCTGTGGATAAATAACTTCTTTCCAGCACAAAAGGAAGTTAAGTTTATCAAAGATGAAATTTGCATACTATGTAATTGTCTTTTCCTTCTCCTTTAGGCCTCATTTATGACTTAAATCAGTTTGGAGTTACCGGTTCCTTCCTGTTTAGACATGTAATCTGCAAGGCAAAAAGAGAAGTTGAAACTGTCTACATTAGCCTAATTCCCTCTTCAACACATCCTGCCATTTCTGAGGTGCATCACTTATCAGTGAAGAGTTTTATATCTCAATGATGGTGGGAACAAGAATGTAAAAAGCTAATTCAAGCAAAGTACAACAAACAAAGCTCTAATTAAAAAATGGAGATTGACAATACAAGTTGTCAGAAGCCTGTTTGTCTTTTTTTCATAATTGTTTACAGAGAGAAGAAAGCCTTTTTGCAAAAACATTCCCACAAAATGAAAATATTCTTTCAAAGGGCATTGTTTAAATGTTGCTCAACATTAGCAAACTGTGAGCATCAAACCCGTTTTGATATGCACTTGCTGCTCAATGCCAGGTTTCCCACACACTGATTCTGCTGTGAAGTGTCCTGCTCCCCGAGGCCCAGGGTAGGAAATGCCGTCAGCATGTTACTGTAGCTCCGGGCAGAGACTGTTGACTGTGGCAATTGTTTGCTAATCTCTTGGCTGAGTTGCCCTTTGTTGAGCACAGCATTTTCAGGAGTGGTCCAAGATGACCCCACTTTTTTGTTATCTTTAGCTAGTCCCTCAGGCTGATCTCAGGTTTGAAGTGCTTTGTCATCTAGTGTTGCACTGTCAGAGCCACATATATTTTAGCTTATCTGATCAGTTAATTTGAACGTTACCATTTTTTACTGAACACTTCATGTTGTTTACTGGACACAGGTATGTTATAATCTGGTGGAAAAAGCCATAACTGAAGTTATTAAGCCATAACTGGATCAAAGTGTTTTGAGGGGTAAAGAACATGGTAAAAAACATTCTAGTCCCCCAGAACAGCATGCCCCTGGTTGATAAGAAAATGTTGGCAAAGGTAACATTGAGAACTGCTGCAAAGAGAAGGATACAAACTTGAGATAGAGCCAGTGCAAGAATGAGTTAATGCTGTGACTGATGTGTGATTGATGTGTAATCCGTTGTATGCCACAAACCTTGCCAAAAGTCTGCCAATGGAAGGAATGCCTGGACTGAAAGTACAGCAGTAATAAAAGGAAGAAAGGATGTTGTGTAGGTGACTAGCCATATAGGACAAAAATGCTTGCTGCTGCCTGAATGGACAGGAGTCTGCAGTTAATGTTAGTGGGATAACACTAAATGTCACACATGCACTTTTTTGAAAAGGTGAACAGTCAGTGCTCTCGTATTTCTTGTTAAGTGAATAAGTGAGAAGACAAACCAGGTCTCTTTTTGTCTCTCCAAGCCAAAAAAAAAAGCATGACATGAGCTTATGCTATAGATTTTAATTTGCTTTTCTTTGTGCTTGGAGTAGTCCACCCGTGATTTTCTGACCAGTGGGAAAGACAATGGTTTGTGTACTCCTGGCAAAAAACAAAGCATTAGAAATTGAGTAGATGTAGTAGGCATATGGAACTGTCCCAACACTCTTCTGCTTTGCATATTTTTCCTAGTTTGTTCATCTGAGTGCTTCCTTCAAGACCATTATGGGTTGCCTAAGATTGATAACCAAAAAGTTCTTAAGAACTATCCAAATAATCTCTTTTGCTCATTAGTTGTCATGTCAAGGACATCTCTGAGGGATAAAAAAAGGAAAAAGAAGGGATTCCAGCATAAAATTAATATGAGTGAGAGAGAAATTGAGTTGTGTGTTTTGACAATTTTCTCTTGCTGTGATAGTCAAGCTTATTTTGACTGGCACTAGTTGTAGAAGATTAGTAGCAAATGTGAATTGCTTTGTAAAATGGAAATGCAATAAAGTTCGCCTATTATTGTACTCTAACATTCTAATTCAATGCATTCCTTGGATTTTGTTTATATAGTACTTTTGGCTAAAATTAGAAGGGTATTCTTTTATTTTTATAAGTATCATGGGGTGGCAGGCAAGTTAAATTATCAAGTTAAAAATGCACTACTACGACTCTTAAAAGTGGCTATAAAATCTATAAAATTATGTAGCTAAGCTTTTCTTTTCCCTTTTCGCTTTCACACACTGCACAACTATTGTATTTTTAAACTCTGGCAACTAAAAGGCTGAAAATCAAGCTGCCATATTTTCAGTACTTTTTTTTTTTTTTAATTTTCAACACTCTGTGTAGTTCTTCTCCACCTCTGATTTCTGGCTCCAGCATCAGCGACAGAAAACAATGCTTCTTCCCCTCATCCTTGAACATCTCTTCACAACCACACAATTTTTGGTAGAGAACATTTGAACAGTAGACAAATCATCTGCGATACTTTTATGAAGTTTGTGGAAACTGTGAATTAGTTTCTTCTTGTGATGCTCTGCTTCTGACTCATGGGCTGGGATTCATCTGGTCAAATTAGGCTTCCTCCTGAACTAGTATGAGAATCTCCTTAGCAATTTTTAACTTTGTTAACCTTTGCAAATTCCAGCTGTTTATTGAGATATCTAAAATTAGATGCTAAAGGTGTCTAGGTACACAGATCACCTCTCCTGCACATCCATAGTGCAAATATCTGTGTTTTTATGATCTTTGAATGCCCTGCTTTTAGACACCTAAATTGTATGTGTAGTGTTTTAAAACCCCAGCGTCCAGATCTTCTGAAGCAGTCGTCTTCATGAGTGAGGAGCTAATTAGTGATGTCATCTGTGTTTGTCCTGGCACAAATGGAGGAAGAACATAGCATTCAGGATTGTTTCAGGAAGAGCATAATTTGCCACAATACACATTATTTCGTATACGATGAGGCAGGTAGGGATTGTTGAGGGGGGCAGGAAGGCTTAGTTGGTATTGATAACTAGAATAAAGAGTATAAAGAGGTTAGAGAGAGTTTTAGATGCTTGCTTGGGTTTGGGCAGAATTGAGACTAGAAAGTGGAAATGAAAGGACGAGTTCTGGCAAGCCCTGAGGCAGGACCTGAAAGAAAATCAAATATTTATGCTGAGGCACATGATGACAAGAGGTGGTATACAGAAGAAAAGACTTAGGACGAGATTATATTCTGAGGCCCTCCTCCATTTCAGCTTCTTAGGCTTCACAGGTAAGGCTGAACGCTGACACTACACCTCTGGTCTTCAGCACACCATGGACTTATTGAACACTTGGTCTGTGGCAATGACTGAAAGGGCAATGTAAGGACATGGAGAGGAAATGCATTGAAGATGACAAGTGGGGTACACTACTGAGAAGATTAAAAAAAATTCTCCTGCTGAACTCAGTTTTTAACATGTTTTTGAGGATACCAACATACCTAACTGCTGATATATGTTTCCTGGGCCTTTCTCCTGAGCTATGCCAGGAATTTAGGGACCATTTGGAAAGCTATGGAGTATTGTCACAGGGTCTCAGCATTTTATCCTATTCCTTCCCATTCTACTTCATCAAGAAAAGTCTGCCTCCATGTCTTAAGTATGCCGTTCTTTCCAAGGACAGCTGGAGTACACAGACTAAGTCATGTCCAAAACTGATCCCACTGTCCACAGCAGTTTTTTGTTACATGAAATGCAGGTGTCCTGCTGGGCTCCAGTGCCTGCCTGTTTCAGGTACAACCTAACCTCTGACAGTTGTGTCCTCATCTCTGAGTCCTATTTGAAGATTCAATTCAAACGTCTGTTTTTACCTTACTATTTAGATTAATTTAGGTGGTTTCACTGTCTAATGGTGTTCAGTCTGAAAAGAAAGCTAATTGATGCACGACTAACAGTTTTTTCCAATTGTGGTCTCTATACTACATTAACTATGTTTGGCTTAATGGATTGCATTGTTCAAAACCCAAAAATCTTTCCTACTGTTTCTTAAACAATTTATGGTCTCAAAATGTTTCCATTTAAAAAAAGAAATCATCAAACAAAGGGACCTGCTAATAGAGTTGCTGACGCTTCTGAATTTTTGCTAACAGCAAGGATCCATTTTTTGGATCTTCGTTCAAAGAAGGAAGACAAATATTTTATTTACACAGCTCATTATTTATATCTGGTGTCATTGGTGTCCTTTCATTTCTCTATTGGCTTCTAAATCTCTTCAAAGAGAACTGCAGCTGTAAGCAGATGCTACTCCTTGATCCTGGCAGAGAACCATTCTTCCAGAGCAGAGTCCTACAGGGCAGTTTGATAAAGCAGACTGTTAGCATCAATTCTGCATTGAAATATCCATCCTGCGGTCTCACCCTCTTATTTTTAGTCTTTTATAAAATCTCATTTCCAAGTCACAGGAATGTCTTTGACATGAAGCCGAGTTTCAACTGACATTCTGAAGCAGTCAAGTTCTGCCCATTTACCGTGAAAGAAAGAGGCCTCTTACAATAGCAATTCAGTCTTCCCCAGATCTTAACTGCACTCTGAAATATCTCCACTCCACTAACTAGAGAAGGATGGCTGCAACCCTAGACATCTCAACTGCCTGAGGGGTGGCCTACATTAGTGTCCTGCTTCTAATCAAAAGTGCATTTTAAGCCAAGTGTCTCTAACATGCCTATTTTCTGTGCTTTGGTTCATGAGCTGTGCCGGAGCACATGGACTGGATTTCATCCTGATTACACCAAGCTGGAAAATGTTCTCCAGAAGTGCACAAAATGTGCATCAGTTGCTGATAGATTTTTTGGTCCATGGGACAAAAGTAAAGCCAAACTGAAATACCCTCCCATGTGTAGTATGGACAGCAGGTATTCTTGCACTGAATATTTTGTTTTACAGATTTGCTTGTGTTGTACTGCACTATCTATAGCCTAAAAGAATGAAAAAAGACACCCAAGAGGGTGCCAGGACCAGCATCTGAGTGAATACTCAACAGACACCTGAGGCTGAATTGATATTGAAATATAAACATGCTTTGCAGCATGCTTGGCCACAAGGTAAAGATCCATGTCCCTGTTTTACTCTGTGGAGACACCAGGCTGTACAATGCTCAGCTGCTTTTCCTTTGGTCTCTCAGGTAAAAGGGACATGAATGTTACCAGTGGGTCTCCAGAACTGGGTGCTTCAGGTGAACACTGGAAGCCCTTGTTGGGGTTTTATACCTCTAGAGAGAAATGACAGGAAATATTTTGTACTTTTAAGTAAAAAGAAACAGTAAACATTATGATGAATTCAATGAAGGTGGATTTTAAAGTTCTGGATGGAACTCCTTTTATGTATATGAGGAAAAATAAAAAGTATATACATATGTGTCTTGGTTTGAAGACAGATGTCTGCTAAGGAAGGTGGGAACCTCCCTTAGAACCAGCAAATGTGAACCCCCTTCCCTCCGAATTATTATAACTTTGGAATCAAGGGCTTTCAGGCAAAAATACGGGGAAAGGAATAACAGTTTTTTACTAGTATCTATAGCAAGGCAAACAATCAACAACAACAGTGGCAATAACAAACAAACAAACAAAAACCAGAAGATGCAGTGACAGAAGTCTCTGGGCTGCCAAGCGCTTTTCCCGTTTGGTGCAGTTCCGATCACAGCCGGCAGGGGCGCTGTCGGGCTCCCAGCCAGGCGATGACTCCTGCACAGCCGCAGGTGGCACTGTGGCACACGGGCGGGTCTGTGGGATGCGGGTTATGGCGATGTAGTGGGAGGCAGGAGGGCGCCACAGTGGGACAGGCAGGGTAGGCAGGTGTGCAGCAGACGTGGTGCAGGAACTCAGAGCAGGGAGCAGGAGAGGCAGAGATGGGATCACCCAGGCTCACTGACAAAAGGTGGCAGGGACTCCTCAATCCACTCTGGCAGACAAAAGTGCAGGGCAGCGGCGGCTGGCCCCCTTCCGTAGAAGCTGCTAGCACAGCCAGGGAGATGTGCACCCCAGGAATGTGCCCTTTTTCCCAAACGAAAAGCTCACTCACCAAGGAAAGGAAAAGTGGCACCAATCTGAGATCTTCCTGCAGCTGGCAGCTGAGGAGATCTGCAGTTCCCCACTGCTGTCCTGTGCTGTTCCCGGTGGTTGAGAGTGTCTTATCAGGTTCACCAAATCCCTCCTCCCCTCCCCACGCCCAAGCCAGCTTTGTCTCTTACAAAAAAGGCTAATAGTCCTTAAGTATCCAGCCATTAGTAACCTAGCGGCAGGAATGGGGAAAAATTCCACACCCCTCAACCTCCAACAATATGTTAATTGATCTGTATGCAAATTCCAAATATCTTACAGAGAGAGAGAATCTTTTGAGCAAGGCTGAAGAGCTGAAACTGGGAATATTTTATCAACTGTATATTGAGAAAATAAGCTCAGCATTTTGTCCTTTGAGTACTGGGTTTCCTTGAACAGGAATCTGAACACAGGGAATCCCCTCATATTGCTTCTACTGTCTCCCTTGCAGAAGGGCAACATACATACTTGGAGACAGAAAACTTGGAGGGAAAAAAACACAGGGAGGTGAAGACACTGCCCAAACATTTGTTTTGAAACACCTTACAGTTTAGCCTATTTAAATCAAATCTCAGAAGTTATGGCTCCCACAGTAAAATAAACAAAAATAAATTGACTTTGGCTAAACACCACCATGGATCTGGCTGTTTTACCAAATGATTTTCACTTAAAATGTGAGATCAACCTTTGGCTTGTGAACAAGGCTTGATTTTCTTAAAGACCAGCTTGTTCAACTTCTTCATTTCTTGCCGTGTTGATTATTTTAATATTTTAAGAGCAGACACCAGGAGAAATGGTGAGCCTGCTAGTTCAGTAACAGGTAAGGTCATATTGTCACAATGGTCATTTTTTTGCTTCCATTTTTCACCTACCAGGCCATGTAGTGCTGACCTCTGATGAAATTTCTGCTGAACGTCTGCAAAATATGTCTTCCCTGTCCATCAAAATTTCATCTAAATGTTCTATCATTTCCAGCAAAAGGATTACTATGTCTCTTTTTCATAAATAAAAGTGGAGGTGCCAAAAGCATTCTGAAAAACATTACTGGAAACTAGCCAGGATTTCAAAGATGCCTGAAACATTTCAGTCCAGCTGTCTGGCAACATGCTGAGGACAGATAGCAGAAGAGTCTAGTTAGGGGAGGGGGACAACATGTGGCAGTTTGTCACCGGTACTCCCTTTTGGAGATTGGGTGTGCTGCCTGCTCCTTTGCACAGCAATCAAACAGAAGAGCTGAATCTGTCATTTGAAATTAAAAATTGAGCTCATGCATTACTCTTGTTTAGATTCAGACTAGCTTAAATTTCAATCCTCCTCCTGAAAAAAATGACTTCCTAAAAGGACCCTCCAGACCAAGAGCACAAAGCATCGGTGATTAGTAAAAGGCAGTGCAGGGCTGTAGAGCTATCACAGGTCCAAACTCCTTTCAAAACATTTCAGATAGAGGAATTTCTTTTTCTTCACTTGTGGCATCTCTAGGATCCAAAAGGATATTCCATATAAAGAGGTATTTAATGTCACTTTCAAATGCTGCTGTTTTTTTCATGAATGAGCTCTGGTCCCTAAGAATAGTAGAAAATTGTGAAAAAAGTGACATCAGGTAGCAGGTAGCCTGAGATCTCTAGTGTTAGTATACTAGTACTGATGTTCTGGTCATCACTATTGCAGAACTTTCACCCAGTAATGCAGTTTTACAATTTGGATTTAAATCTAGAAAGACTGATCTGAGTGAGTGTTACAAACTGAGTAATTAAGTGTTTTGGGAGATTTGAACAGATATTCCCATTCTATTCCATACATGACAGACAATCACTTGCACCTCAAAAATAGTGGAAAGAAGGAAGCAAACTACACCTGGCTGACTTATGGGAATTTAGCCTGTAAAGCTGTGTGAGACTTAGGTCATGTCAGATACAAATGTGCAGCAACTACAGATGGCGGTAGGATTCACACAGATTAAATAAATGTTATTGCACATACTAAAACCATTCCATCTCTCCATTCAAACTGGGGCAAGAATGATACATCAGAGAAAAATTTTCTTGTTCAGACCTCTTGAAAAGTCAGCATTATTCACTTAAAAAACAGAATATGAAAAGAAGAACTCCATCAGTCCATTGGTGTCAGAAGGACTGTATGACCTCCATCAGATACTCTTGCATGAAGAAGGAAAGTGCAAAGTACACTCATAATGCCATTAGACCCATTGGATCTAGGAAGACACAATCCATGAAAGGCCATTAAGAAGAAAGCTGCTCTGACCCAAGAAATCTCTAAAGAGCATGTTATGAAAAGATGGGACAGGGAAAAGGAAGTACCATAATACACCTTGATTTTACTTTTCCCTGTAAATTGTATATTGACAACATCAGAGACTGAATTGAACTTGGTGATCCTTTCTGTCTGACCAAATACTGACAAATGTTTCTGGGTCCTCATAAAAATGTCCCTATTTGGGCTGATTATCACTTTTTCTGCCTGATCAGTTTCCTTTCAAGAAGATACAGTTGTGTGTATTAAGGAGAGGCATTCTGTTTCGGGCTAAAATCTGGATTTTTTTGTCACTGGAAGAACATCAGTTTAATAGTATTTCACCTCAGGTGAAAAGTTGTTTGCCTGTTTAGACCTTTGTATTCATCTGGTGTTAGTTTTAGTATTCTGAAAATGTTCTGAAGCAACTGTTTTTTCTTGGCGAGGTGACTTGGTTGATCTGAACAAATTACTGCAGCAGTGAAGGATTAGCCATGCTAAACGTCCTGCCCAAAAGAGTGTGGAGGTATTTACAGATTCAAACCTTACTCTTGATACTGTGAGACTCCCATTACAGTGTACTTGGAAAGGGAAGGAGGGAGATAAAAATCTTCAAGATAGATCACATTTTGCCAGTAGTTTATTTATTTCACTTCACTGCCTGGAATTCTCCATTATTTAAATAACCATTCCTGCTGAAGCTAGTTTTGTACCATTCAAGGCTATGGAAATTATGCTTTCTTTTCCAAAAAATTGAAAACCTTCTCCCAGTTTCCAATCTTGCTGTAGGCACTTAGGTCAGCTCTGCCAGAGCAATATGTCTGCATATTGCTAGGAGTGTTTCTCAATAGTGTGTAAATGTACTCTTGTGTACTGTGTAGTTTTGGATAACAGCTCCTTTCCCATGCAGCTGGCTGAGGAACAGTGTGCTGGGGCTGTGCTCCCACAGGGAGACATGAAAGGCTGGAGCATCTGCAGCTCCTCAGCAGCCATAATAATTTAATATATATTTATTATAATTTATTTTTATTATAATTATATATTTAGTACAATTTTGTTCAAATTAACTTCTTTTCCTTCCTTTTTTCCCACTCCTTAGAACCTAGGTGACATGACAATGTTGCACAAAGCAACCCTTGTGGTTCTTGTGCAGATTTTATCTGGGGAGACACATCAGGGATCAGAGCGTCAGACATTAGCTGCAGGAGTCTTTAAATGATGGGTTTTCTTTAAGGAAAAATATTACAGTCAAGGCTCACTAAACTGTAGTCAAGATTTTCCTTTGTAGGAAATCTTTCCATCATTAGACCAAATAAACGAGATGAGTGAAAACCAAAACCACTGTTGTTGGCTCTGTGCTGAAAAACAGAAACAAACCTCTCCGCAAAGAAATCCCATCACAAGTGTGCCTTTGAGCCTTTTGACTAAATTAAAAGCACTTCAAGCTACTTACAAAGCAGGAGATTCCTTTCATTGTTTATCTGTGGTGTGCCTCCCTGGTGCGTTCTGTCTAAGTATGAATGCGTCTGTTCATTTCGTTTCTAGCTTACATCCACAGCAGTCCCAGAAGAGTGGCTGGAAGAACTATTATGAGCAGCCAAATCTGGAACTGTTTTGATTTATTGTCTTTTCTGGGCATATGGATGTTGGTGTCCAATAGATGGGTTATGGTTGATTAATTTCCTCCAGGTTGTGCAGACTCTGGGAGGGTTCAGCTGGAGCCACTGCTTGCTTGTCTGCTCCCTCCAGTAGTCTCTAAGTTCTCATTGCCTCAGTCCCTGGGTCCTGTTCAGCTTAGCTAAGTGATGATGTGAGCAAATGAGATGATCTGAGAGAGGGGAGAAAGTGGCATGGCTGTGCCCTGAGTACATCTCGTGGCAGGAGATTTCAGTGTGCCCAGCAGCACAGCACAGAGATCTGGGGCCTGCCTGTGGGCATGGTGGGTCAGGACACCCAGCTCCTTCTCTGTGCCATTTTCCACTTCATTATGCTGGTGCACGAACAAAACTTAAAGAAAATCCATTCTGAAGGACGCTTGAAGATTAGGAATGCACAAATAAAACCTGAATGAAGGTACTGGCTCCAGTGCACCATTTGCATACAAACGTAAGCAAGATTTTGTACGCCTGTGCTGGATGAATTGCATCCACTCTGTGAGCCCCAGTTCTCTTTACAAAACGTTAATCATGTGTCAGGGACTGCTAAAATTAAAACTTGACTGGTTTTTAATTACTTGGTTTTGACTTTCAAATCTATTGTGCCTCATACATTTTCCGGTAATATTGGAGACAATAACAATTTACAGGACTGAACACTTATAAACTGAAGGAAGTAGGTATGGAAAACACAAATATTAAATAAAAATACATTTTAAATTGTGCCAAACACAGTGCAATTCATGCTTCATTACTGAATAAATGCATTCAAGAGAAATGGAAACAGAAACTAAACCTTGTGAGTTATATAATCCTCTACTAGTTCTTCTGAATTATCTAAGGGACATGCAAAGGTATTGAAAAGACCAATTCAAGAGCAGCTTGCAAAACAAAAGGATAAAATGAACATTTTTATATTCTAAGTTATTGGTTCAGTTTCTCTGGGCAAGAATTAAAATTAACTTGAAAAAAATTAAATCCTACCAAAGACTGCAAAGTAAATGATACAAAGCCATCCAAACACAAACTTTAATTACTAATGCACAGATTCTTTTTAAACATATGTCCCTTTTAGATTTTAAAAACATTCATGATTTGCCTTTTGGAACTGAGTTTGATTTCCCAGGGTGAGTTTGATTTCCCAGGGTGAAAACACTTCTGCAAATACATAGGCTGTCAGCTTACAGAGTTGAATCATATGTAACATAATAACTACAGGGATTTGACCTGATTTTTTTCTTTGCAAAGTTAGAATTATTATTTCAAACAGGGAAAGAAAGCACTTCAGACTTCACTCCTGCATTGTGAAAGTGGGGTTATTTCCCCATGCAGCTCCTGTGGAAGGAAAAAAATATTATCCCAGTCTCCATCCAGCTAAACATCCCCTTCCTTGGTCAGCGCAGGACACTTTTGAGACCTTTCAGTGACAGTGACATATTTTAGTCAATCTGAGGAAGAGGGAGAGTACTACTCATCCTGGACAAAGCTGCACAGCTGTGTGATGTGTGGTGGCATCCAGTGGGTCCTGGTTTCTTCGATGGTGCACAGACTGTGCTGCAGTCCTGTCATGGCAGGTTTATTGCCCGCAGATAAGAGTTTACTCTGTAGAAGGATCTTGGGTCTATAAAAGTTTCTGGAAATTTGAAATCTCAGACAGATATCCAGGCTTGACTCAGGGGTAAAAGAAAATAAACTGTTCCAAAGCAAAAAAGTACCTACTGAAGGAAGCTTGGTCCTGATGAGGGACCATTTCACCTCACTGAATATGTAGTACTGTGCAACAAAGAGTGTGTTCAGTGGCAGATCCAATGGCTTTTAGACTGTTAAACGCACTGTGTAAGTGCATTCCCCTTTGTGATGAGTTGTGGTGCTGGGCTTTGCACTGGTGTGGGCACTGTCCATGCCATTTCAGGAGAGATGCAAGTCTGAGTTTACTGAGGGTTATAAAACTCCAGTGGAGGGAGACCATCCTATCACCAAGAATCACCTGCAAGTGTGAGACCTTTATCCAGAGCACCATTTCTTTTAGGAATTATAAATGCTTAGCTCAGCACTTGTGCAATGATGCAGGATTGTTCTCTGTTCTGCATTTGAATGACATAGGCTTGTTTAGTGTTCCTAACATTCCTTAGGTACAAATCCTTATGCTCAAAAAGCAGTCTGGACTGGCCAAATCTTCGTGATTAATTCTGTTCCATGATCTCATCAGAGCTGTGGGGTTTGAATAGCTCTATATATTATTGCATCCCAGGATAACAAGGAAGGAATAACAGCGGGTTCTTTGCAAAAACATGAAACTGTGATTGCATTTAATCTAAACATGTAGGAATATATTCACAGGTGTCTCTTCTACTCATCAGAGAAGGTGCTCCTGCAGATAGATCTCATCTATCTTTATCTTCTGTAGGGTCCAAGGACCCTTCTAGTCTGAAGCAATATTTTGTGACTATTCCCTCTGAAGCCCATGCAAGGTTGTTATCACCCAGGTTAATTTGGGATGTTTTTTTGACCATAAATTTCTGGTATCAAAATTTTGCCAGTTGCTATTTTTTGTTCCAAGTTTCAACAGCAAAAACATCATGGGATCAACCAATTTCAGTGGATTTAAAGTTTTGGTCACTTCTAGAAAAGGAAGTAGAAACTATATGTTGTCCAGTTTGGGATATGGGCTAATTAAAAAACCAGGGGTGGGTTTACAGTGGGAAATAGTCAAAGCCAAATTCTGTCCTTGAAAATCAAAATTTCCATCTGAAAAGCATAACTTTTAACTCCTAGGAATATCCTTTCATAGTCTGACCTTAAAGCGATGTGCACTGTCTTCTGTGTACTGTGCAGAGACACCAATGTAATAAAACCCAGCAGGGTGACTTCCAACATACATATGGTGCCACTGGAACCTATAATTCAGCTTATTCTTAAGCGCACTTTCAAAGATAACTGGAGAGATGCTTACGAAAGGGCACAGGGAAATCCTGAGCCCATTTAGGGGTGCGCGTACACAATGTGTGGAGGCACACATGCGCCTCGTAGCAGAAGGAGATCGCTGGAGTAGCAGCAGCAGCAGCAATAAGCTGGCACTCGGCAGCTAACAGGAAAGTAAACTAAGTCAGGAATTAGGTCCAGAATGCAAACACAGAAAGAATTTCACATACTGTACCATCAGCATGCAAGTTTCCAGAAGCTCTTCCAACCCCACACTATCTTTCCTCTCTGTTCTTTCTCAGCTCCCATCCCTCCTCCTGTGTTGATGTTCAGAGAAAACTTTGCCATTTCATTTGACCATACCATTCATTAAAAAGGAAGAAAATTAATAGAAAATATACATTAGAAATCAGCAGGGATAAATCCCATATGCCTCATTGCACAGTACTGTATAAAATGTACTCCTGTTATGTACAGTAACACACTGCGTTAAGCCAGAAAGAAAACTCTTTTCTAACTTTGGCATAACAAAACTATCTGTATATTAAAAACAAGCCCTTATTTATTAAGACCCCCAAATCCCTACATCCATTTAAAAACTGAGCCTCTTTCAAAGTCTCTGAGTCATCATGAAGAGCATGATTCATTCAGTAACCCCAGCTCACCACGACTCTCTTAGGAGCAAGAACAGATTCCGTTTTAATCTTCCACTGGCAATTTGAAAACCAGTATCTGACTACCAATCTCTGTTTCTAACCTTAAAGAGAATTGCATCCTATTGCTGGTTCTGCATTCTTATCCTAAAAATGAACCTAGCTCATCTTTCTGAATAATTTAGAGCTTAATCTCTTTAAATGCCTTTTAAGGAGCAATGAAATTTTATTTTCCAAGTCAGACACAGCTATTTTGAGGACTTGCCTTTCCAGAAGAGGGAATTTCACAAATGTTAGTCCTTTCACAGAGCTAGGAACTGGTGCTGTCCAGCTGTGATCTCCTGGCCCCAGCCTGAAAACACATTGTTATATAAAAGTTCTGCTAACCAGAGACTCAAAAGATGTCTTCATCATGGAACACATTTGTTCCAGGAATCCTCACCAAATACAAGCGTCTAATGAATTTCTTTTTTGTGAACATTAGGACAACTTTATTGATTAACGTCTTGTGTATGCTCAGAAGGAGCAAACATAGAAGTGCTGGGACCCACATTTCTTTCTGTGCTTGAATGCACATATGGAAGTATTTTCAAAGCAATAGTGCAGTGAATATTTGTGCCTTTCCAGTTTAAGCAGTGCTTTCTGATGACTGCTTGCTCAGAAAACTTGGCCACACTTCATCTGTATATATTTCTTTAATCCTATACTTAGGGGCAGCACTCCATATCTTTTGCATTCGATACCAAATACTTGTAGTTTTGATGTTTTTTCTTATTGCTTTCCACTTCATGATGCACTGTACGGTGCCCTTAAAAGATGTATGAACTCCCCTTGATACACACCTGAAGGAAGCGTATGACTTGTTCTCCAAACTGTCGCGTGAGTTACCATGCTTAAAGCATCAGAAAAAATACTCCAAATTCCTGTTTCTCTTCTTTTGCTAACTTTCCAGATAATTTGCTATCTTTCCAGATAATTTGCTATTTTAAGAATGAAATATAATTACAAATCATTCACTTTTCTGGGTTCACACATTTCATCCTGCTTACTAAATAATGACTTGCAGGCTCTACAGATAAAAGCTGAATTTGGTGAGTTTTCTATTCAAGGCTGACAGT
Source organism: Pardalotus punctatus (assembly GCA_013400915.1). Taxonomy (NCBI): domain Eukaryota; kingdom Metazoa; phylum Chordata; class Aves; order Passeriformes; family Pardalotidae; genus Pardalotus; species Pardalotus punctatus. The sequence continues at coordinate 237,593 of VZTX01014545.1, forward strand.
TTGACTCAGAAAAATTTGTTTGCTTTTCCCTACATGTATTTAGGACCTGATCTTGCCCTTTTTTATTAAAATAAATTTTAGACATATTTATATTATATTATATCATATTATATCATATTATATTATATTATATTATATTATATTAATTATATAATATCTTTAATTTCTTCTAGATAGTCACCTCAGTGGTTATTTAAAGTCTGCACTCTGAAACCTTGGGAATGTCTGCACTGTTTTTAGGTGGTCTGCAAAAGCATAACTAAGCCTGTGTTTAGGAGGTTTAAATTTTCTGTAAAGTAGTCTTCCCTGGATTAAAAATTAAGACCCAAAATAAATTTTAAAAAAATGGACTGCAATCACTCCTCTACAATAAATAATATTAATTAATTCCCATGCTTTCATTGTGGAACTAAGTAAATAGAGAATTAGGTATGTTTGTGTATGTGTTGATGGGGTTATTTATAGGAGTAATGATACTGTCCATAGCAACATCTTAAGAGAAAACAGTAACTGCAACTCTTGTAGAAAAATGAACAGCGGGACACAAAGAAGATGAAAGTCAAGAAGTCAGGTTAATTTTCAAAGCATTAGTAAACATTCTTCTTATTTTGGGAGAACCTGAACTGACAATTGATTTCAGAATCATCACAGAAATGAGAGTTGTCTGAATAACTAATTTGAAATTAAATCCTGTTTCTAACAAATCAGAACTGGAAAGGGAAAACAAAACACTTCAAATGTTCCTTGCATATGTCCCAGAGACGTCTGTTTTCTGAATTGCCACTATTTTAATTGTATCTCTATTCTTTCAATTAACACTAAATTCTTCATTAAGTTGGTGAATTGGTTTGGAGTACTTGTGAAATGAAAGGACCACAAAATTTAAAGTAACAGAAATGGATTTTTAAGCTATTTAAGTACTTCAAGCTGTTGTCTTAAACCCACTTAATGTCAATGAGCAAAGCTAGAACAAAGATACTTTTACAGAAGGTAAATCAACCTTGGCTTCCTTTGGAGATGTGAAAAACACTATCCAGGAGAGATAAAATTATGATTTTATGTAGATACACACACATATATTCAATTTAAAAAAAAATACATTGTTTAAGTAAGAAAACATTCCCTAAGTTCATTTTGAATGAAAATAAAGCAAGAATTGATATTGTGACCCTGTGGAAGTCTGTCATTCATTTCTGTGGAATGAGAATATTGTCCCGCGTTCTTTTGAGAGTTGTTTAAGTCTACATGTAATAGAGTTGATGTATCATTTCACAGAGCTCTCTGCTGCTTGTTATGATTTATAACACCACTTAGCATGACTGCAAAACTGAAACCCATAACTTACAGGTGCAACTACAAGAAAATTTGTGTGGTAGTGAAATATTTCATAATCAAATGACTACTCCAAAATACACCAGGATGAACCATCTTGGCAGATAGATTTCTACAGGACGTATATATTGCTACTGTGTCGCTTTCCAAAGAAAGAGATATTTGATCTTGAGAAATGAGTTAAACCTTTTACTAGTTCATATTTGAAAAATATACTTTCCCTGTGCTATAAGACCATGTTATGCACCAGTGGTAATGTCTCTGGCTCTGTCTAGGAGCCAGACATCTACTCAGTGACAGCACAAGCACAACACTTCATGAATGGTAGGATTGCTTGTACATGGCTTTTTCAACTCTTTAATGAACTGGTGATCTGGATGAATCAAAATAACAGATCTAACAGACTTCATTGTCTAAAACCAAAACAATTTGCTCTTTTTTTTTAAGCAACTCTTTTTTTTTTTTTTAAGCAGCTCAATCTCACTGCTGCTAAGGCCAGCTGCTGAGGTATCCTCTCAAGGGACCATTAAAGTGAGAAGGACACCTGACTTGAAGCTAAGGTTCGACTGGAACTAAGGTTTGACTGAAATGAGAATCTATTACTCATGGATTTCATCGTCTATGTTCTATGAAATAGCCTCATGCTAGGCTGAGAGCCAAAACAGCTGCTTGCTTAAATTCCTTGCCAGCTGGAGCACCCCAGGACTGCCTCTCTGGCTGTCCTTAGGCTGGAATCCAAGAGTAAGGGAAATGAGTCCTTAAGCACACAGTCTCAGATAGACATACCCTGAAGGGTTTGACACTTCTTCCTCCAGCTCCATCCCTTGCCCTTGCCAGGGATGACAGCAGCCAGCAGCCATGACCCTGGCTCCTTCCTAGGGGCATGGAAGGGCTGGTGGTCAGTGGCCTGAGTGCCTGTGCAGGCAGTAATATTCTTGTGCATGGTGGGTTTCAAGCTCAGAGAATGTCTGGGTATGGTCTTGTTGAGGTGGTCAGGATGCAGAAGGGATCTCTTGAGCTGTGTTCAGGGATAATGCATTGACCTAATCATAGGCAATAGTAAAATTCTCATTGATTTTCCTGAAATTAAGTTTTCACAAGAAATCCCTAAACAACAATTTGCTGGAGTCCTGTTTCCAGACAGTTCAAAGATCTGAGTGCTTCAACAAACAGAAATTTTTCATGTTGGCATGCCATTCATCAATTTACGGCCCCTGTTCATTTCTGTGTGAACCACTGTCATGGGATTTGTTGTGTTTTAGACTGGAGACCAGAAAGTTTCAATAGATGCTTATTCGCCTACACAGAAATCAGCCATCATTTCTGAAGGGTGGTTCTGTACAACTTTGTTTATGGTAGCAAAAATATTATATCAGATTAATAGAGTCCATGGCATGTATTTGAGATTTCAACTATAAGAAACGCTAGAAATAAATGCAGCTGGGTTTCTTAAAGCTGAGTTTGTAGGATCCTGCCATCCTAGATACCAAACCATACTGACAGACTCTAATCACTCACTATAGACTTGAAAAAATTATTGCAAGCCACATGTCCAAGTTGCATTACTTCTAAGAAATATTCGGGTTCCCTGTTCTCTTTATTTTTGTGTATTTACAAAGATGACATAATTTCTTCTTTATTGTGATTATGTAGCTGTAAAAATGAAACCAAACAAGCTTATAACATGCTATCTACTTTCCTGTCTGACAGCTGCTGTAGGACACAAACAGGCATTCATTCATCCCTGCCAGGGGTGCCAACATCTTTTACTGCTCTTTTAGCAGCAACTCTGAATAACCACCTCCTGATGCTGTTTGTATGACGCTAACTGTCCTCACTGTGAGCTGATTCAGTGGCCCTGCATGTTGCTCTCCCTCTCTCATACAGTGCTGAGAAAAGTATACACTTAAAACATTGACGAAAAGGTGCAGATGGATGCTCTTTGCTACCTCTTTTCAAAAGCTGTTAATGAATATATCTGGATCTGTGTCTTCACAATGTCTCCACATTCATCTGCCGCCCACCTCCTTGTTCAGGGAGTCTGAGATGGGAACTACATGTACTGTCTTGCAGATCTGCTGGTGTAATAAGACCTCGTGCTTGAGGCTGCTGAGCAGTATCTGTAAAAGAAACATTAAATCAACCCATGCACCCAATTTTCCCCAGATGAGAATGGCTTGTTCTTTCAAGCTCATGTACATTGACTTCCATGACATCAAAGTACTCATTACCCTGAAAGCTATGCCTATTAGTTGTAACAAAGGTATATTTCTTGATTTAAAAGTACACAGGGTTACAGATCATCCAGTAGGATCAATAAAAGTGTATGAAATGAGACAACACTGTAACAATAGTTTTCCTCTTAGTTTGTGAAGGCCCACTAATTAGAGAGGGTTTTCAGGCATCAGACTGGGAAGTGTTTGCTATGTGAAATAAAGATCCTAAGGATATAAACTGAGTCACAACATCTCTGTGGCCCTGAAATCTGTTTTTCTTAATGGAAACAGTGTAATACAGTTCAGAGAAGGTATCTTGTTGAACTCCCTACCCTTGAAGCTGGCAAACAGTAAACATGAGGAGCTACACAAGCCACAGTTAAAGCCCAAAATGGTGCCATGGCTATGGAATTTGAGAGCCTTATAATTTCCAGTTCAAAAACTTCTCTTTTGAAGAAAAGACCTTGCAGAAATGAATGAAGACACATTTAATCATAAATATACAAGGAAGCCTTTGCAAGGATCCAGAAGCTGTAAGGGAAGTCAGCTTAAAGAAGCTACAGAGTACCCTGTGAGCACGACGGCATCCCTGAGAGAGGACCACATCCTGGTGCCGTCATGACGAGCAGCTCTCTGTGCCACTTGTACCTCCCTGATGAGGTGAATGGAACTATTCACTGAACAAAAAGCTGATTGGCACAAGTAAGCTCTTGGAAGGACTAAAATTTCATAGCATCAGGACTGAGAGCTCTATTTCTGGGGATGTATGTGGTATGTGTGACCCTTGTGTTGTCCATTAGGAGTACATTTCACTCCTTCATGCCTGAAGAACAATCCAGACATGCTCATGACTCATTGCAAGCAAAAGTAAAAGAAAAAAAATTGCAGATGAAGTTGATAATTATGAATCATCCAGTTACTTTAACACTCAGATATTTTAAAATATTCAGCCAGACTATTAATTTTTGTTCAAACTCAAAACTTCATGGCTAATGTAGCTGAGACACCCTTAAACAATGAAAAGCAGTCTCATAAAATAATTGCAAACAGAAAAATATTTTTCATACCTGAGGACAAGATTGTTTTCCATTATCAGAAACATTTAGATTAGTGGAGAGGCCATGAGATTGCCATAGTTTGTACAGCAGGACATGCCAAGCACTAAGCGCTTGTAAATGGACTTCTTGTGGAGAGGTATTGCTCCAACTAGAATTTTATGCACGAGCATTGCCTTCGCTCTCAAAGCAACCATGTCTGTTGTCCCAGTGTTGGACTCTTCAAAGGGTCATATGCTGCCCCTTGTGTTTCAGACCATAACTTCCACCCAGGTTGGTGGGACCTAATTTGTCACAGTGCAATGTGTGAGGAAAACACAACCCAGAATTTGAAGGTTTCTTACTTAATCCTTGATACACTGAGGTGTCCCAAACAGTCCCAACTCCAAATATACCTAAGCAAAAACAGAAAATGAAGGGGAGATACTTTTCACATATGGTCTATGCTCCAGTACTTGCGAATTATTAGAATTAGAACAAAATAGAAACTAGAACAAAGGAACAGTGAGACCACAGAAAACTGCACAGACAGCATTTATGAAGGCTCAGTGCAATGTCAGACCTTCCCACATTTTGTCAGTCTTGTGGACTGTGTCAGGAGTGAATGGGACTCCAGACTTCCCTTCTTCAGCCACTCTACTTATCTAACAAGGAAATAAATCTAATCAAGTTTAAGCTTCCATCAAAAAAGTAGCATACCTTTCCATACCAAAGGAAAGTCATTATTCAGATGAATTCTTCAAACTAATTTTCAAAGAAAAATAACATTTCAACACAAAATTAAATATAAGAGAAAGTACTCAGCAGTACATAAGAAGTCTCAGGAAAGGCACACATATTTTTATAGTTTGAGGTTTCACTAAATATTTTCTTCCAAAAATTTACAAACATCTGATTTTGTGTCACTTACAGACCTTTTAAACTCAGAAATGTTTACAAACAAATCAGGTATTGCTGCATTAAATTAAAAATGTACCTTTTTAATGAAATTAAGTACAAATATCAGTGGCCTTAAAGAAAAACCAAATTTTTTTTTAAAAACAAAAAATAAACCAACAACAAAAGTTTACCACCTCCAAGAAGTTAATTAATTGTTGACAAATAATTAAGAAATTTCTTTCTGAAATTTTAATGAAAAAAACTCAATATTGCTATTCAAAAACATTTAAAAACCCAAAATAAGTGAAAATATTTCCATCAGAACAAAAGAAATGGATCCAACCCAAACCAGAGTTGATTCTTATCCTGCTGCCTGACACGCAGGGGAGTGACATGACTCTGAGGGCACTCATTATCCTAGCGAGCATGTGGAGATGAGCTCAGGCAGAAGCAAGGAATGATCCACTTTGGTACCTGACCTGAGACCTGAAGGTAGAAATGTGAGTGACCAAAGCTGATTACAAAAAACGTCAGATATTTTTATATGTCAGTGATTTCATGATAGGGAGTGTTGCCTTCAATTCACTTTTGGGGTTTTTTTTGGTCAGGAACGCCAATTCTTTTCTTCCTCAGCTTCCATTACCTTTCTTCTCACAATGTGAGAAGAGCATTAAAATGGATTGAGTCACACTCAAAGCAAACTATATTCACAAAACTGTGCACACAAAGAAGAACTCTGAAGTGTTTTATTACCATGAAACAATGAAGTGAAATATTTTGGATCTCTTGCTCTATGAAAAGTTTAAATATTTAGACTTTTGGTCTCAGTTTCAAAAATGAAATATTAAAGTCATGCCTACAGCTACTATTTTACCAGCTGAGCATAATAAAATGGAAACACTCAAATTTTTTTCCACTTTTTCTTTCCCCCTTTTCCCTTGCTAATCTTTAAAAAAGTTAGAACAGCAAAGGAAAAAATGAAAGAAATGAAAAATTATTGTTTTGGAGTGGGCAATGAAGGAAACTAATTTCTGACATTATTAATTCTATTTTATTTTATTGCAAAGAAAAGGTTATAAAATGATAAAATGATAGGGAAAAAGCAGAAATACTGGAAAAATCCAAAGGAAGTTTGCAAACTAGGTCCCCATAACTCAGGGGTCCTATTTTTTGGTTACCCTTTAAAACAAAAATTGAACCAGCTCAAATGCTATTCTTCTCTGCTAAAATACATGGCTGAAATATTCCCCTAAATTTAGGTACATCAACAACTTAACTGTTTTCTTCTCGGATGAGAGTTACAAAAAATTACACTTGCAGGTTTTAGTGCATTTCTGAAAATTAGAAAAGATTATGAACTTGGGGCATAGTGGTAAGGAACTTTTTTAAATAATGTTGGACTCTGGTTAGCTGCATTTTGAAGAAAGCTGAAGTGAAAGTTTTAAAAAACCAAAGTGCTTATACAAAGTTAAGAGTAACTCCTACAAAATGAAGGAAATCTTCAACTTGAGGATAGGTATAGTATGGCCCCATTTTATTTGTTCATAAACAAGTTGCTTCTTTGACACATGCCCACATTCTCCAAATACTTTACTTATGTGTACAAAGCAGATACATGACTCTTAGAGCAGCCCAACAAGCAGGATCTGTGGAACACTCTGCTTCACAGCTGAGGTTTCTCACCTCTGTATAATCTCCTTTCTATTATAATAGCCTGCCTGCATGTCCTCCAAAAACAAGGTGCTGGATCTGTGTCAGCGACTTTTTGAGGGACGGCCTTTCCATTTGGCAGGCATTTGAACTCAACACCTAAGCCATGATCATACATGGGAACATATGGATATCTATGTCAAATGATGAAAAAAGACTACCTAGCATCCAATATCTGGTCTGGGGAATCCTGTCAATTCACCATTTTTCCCTCACAAAGTTCAATAGCTGAAACCTGTGAAAAATTACTGGGAGAGCATATTCCTGTCATCTAAAGTCTGTGGGATTTCCAAGCCAAGAATATAAATTTAACATTTACCAGCCTTAATGGATTTTCCTTCCATCAGTTTGCCCAGAGATCTGCCTGAAATGTTGCCATTAACATTTATCAGTAACAATGTCCTGTGGAAAAAAAAAAAAAAAANTGTCACTTAAATTTTTACAGAAAAAAGTCCCTGGTGAAAAAAAAAAAAAAAAAAAAAGAGGTTTATTCTTTTTAACCATCTTACCTCTCTCTTGCCTATTGTGTCCCTCAATGAAAAATATGCATATTTCTAGTGTGCACTTCATCAGAGGCTTCTGTTGCCGAAAGTCAACCCATGTAATAAGATTCTGCAGGGACAATAAAGAAGATAAAAGAAGAGTAACTAGTAAAGTCACAGCGTTTCCAGCAAATATATGCAATTCATATGTACTTTTGATCAGGAATATAGTATTTTTAATTCTGGTGTTTGCTTCCTGTTTCATCCTTCGCTTTTGTTTCCAATCCCACAGCTTACTTTTTTAGCTAGCTTTCTACTTTGGTTTAATAAAACAGCAGAGCTGCCCTGATAGGCTAATTTTTCATCCAGATATTTTTTGTTTTCTAGTGCTTGTTTTAGGTGATTGTATTTGCCACTGGAAAGGTGCAATTCTTTTCTCTCTCTCTTTTTATTTTTTTTTTTTTTTAATGATGCAGTTTATCTTGATCATTCTCAAAGCCAATATGCACCTGCCACCAGAAGGGTCTAATTTCAGGAAGCTGGCTGAGACAGGCCAATTTCTGCCTCTGAGTAAGTCTTGCTGGCTCCTGAGAGTCCAGTTGACCCCACTCCTCTCTCCCTCCTGCCCCCATCCACAGGCAGGGGCAGCTCCTTGAACACTGAAGTACCAAGTCCTTGAGGTGACTGTGTCCCTGTCCAGGCTGCCTGCCCCAGGCTCCCAGCCATGCGATGTGTGTAGAGCCAGCTATTTGTGACCAGCTCTGGCAGGCAGGAGAAACTATTTGGCTCTTTGTATCCTGTTTGCTGTTCAAGCATAGTTTTCCAAAAGGATGCTGAGCTAAGTAGCAGCATTGTGCAAGATGCCTGTGGGAAAGGGTGTTTAAAAACAAGGGACTGCTTCAAAGCTTCAGCTTTCCAAATATCAGCATCTCTTTAAGGAAGGTAAAACATCTTCTTCTTCCCTCTTAACCTTATGGTAAGCCAAAGTGAGGCAAAAGATTTATGTGAAACCTCAGCTTTATCAGGTTACATTTCAAAATAGAACAGCAGAAGCATTTCAAATAGATTGTGAAAGATATTCAGGAGATCAGTGCAAGACAGTCATTGACGTACAAGGGTTAGGTGTGTGTTGAATAAATCCTTCTTGGCAAGGAATTCTTCCTCTCTGTAAACCTGTGGTGTTCCGCAAAAAGCTTGCAAATTACACTACGTAACAGCTTATGTCAAATGGAGCTGTTGTGGCTCTGAGATTATATAAAATACTTCAGCTCAACTATTACTTGACTAAAGCTTCCTGGATAGTAAATAATGCAGCAATCAGAGAACACTGCTGTCAAAATATCTTTCCTTTTCATATCTTTGTACAGCTGGTAGCACTTCTATTATTCTGTAACAAAGCTTCTGTTTGTTGCAGAATATTTCACAGTTATAACACTTTTTTAAATCTATTTTTGACTGACCTCTCTCACAGTTTTCCATCCATCTTCTTGTTCTGTGAACTCCATGACCTGAATGTTGTCAAAAGCAAGGATTTCTATCATGTTTCATGTATTCATTCCCATTGATCTTAGTAGTGTTGAGTCTTTACAGCACTTTCTACAGGACTGAACTCATTTTACACGTCACATCCCACATGTTTTTTATTCCAAGAGAAAGTTGAAGAGCATAACTAAAAATTTTATCATCAGTGTTGCCAGCTCTGAAATGGATCATGTTAAAATCACTCACTTGGAGAGACTAATCTGAAAAATGAGCATTCCTGTAAGTACTGAACAAGACTTGAACAGCACAGAAAAATGGAGACTTTTTGAAGCTAATTAAATTGCATAATGACATTTCATCAGACTTGGGTATTATATTTTTTCCCTTCCCTATATTTGACTTTTTAATATGGTTTAAATGATAGCTTGATCACATGATGAGAGTATTTCCCTTAGCAGTACAATGCAGCTGTAAAAGCTGTTTCTTGACTCAAGTAATACTAATACAGTAAAAAATTCAAGGCTTACACCTGAGAATAAATTGTAATATTTTAAAGTATGGTATAATATCTACTTATTATAGAACAGTAAACAAAGGATGAATTTTGAATTTACAGAGATTTTCATTGTGGCACTTGTGTACATCCTGTTATCTGTACCATAAAATAAAGCAACATCAAAATAAGTAGTTGCATCTGCTCTTCATGGTCCCTGATTAAAGAAAAGAGCTAGAAATTACAGTTTAGTGATTGCAAACTGAGGTTTTATTTCTGCAACAGTGTTTGTATCTGGCTTCCAATGTTTTTTCAATAAATGCAAGGACTTTCCATGTTCTCACAGATATTCTTATACACTGCTGGTTTGAATCTTTCTGTGTTTTACAAAACTGACAGTAGTGCAATCTGTGGATAGGTAATTACCTATGTTTATTGCACTTATTCTACTTCCTTTCATTTGTATATGTTCCGTTAAAATGAAAAAGTGTTCTGAATTTCAAGATAGAGGTTTATGGCTCACTTTCTGGCCAGCTTAATAAATTGCTTTGCACACTTACTAATTGCAACCAAATTTTTAAAGATTGTTTTTGTCAATTTGCCAGAGATGGCTGAGCAGAATGATCAATTACACAATTAAGTTTCTGCTTTACATGATGTTGCTTAATCTCAGTTTCTGATTATTCTGAGCCTGCAAGATGTGCTCATACTCTCTTCTGTTGCTCTGTTTGACTACTAAAAGGAGAAAAGTCACATATAGAAAAAATTATGTTATTGCTGGTAAAAACCCAAAAAGAATGTAGAAGAATTGTCCAAAATCCACATGGATCTGACAAAAAGAAGAATTACTTTGGTATAGGGGTCTTCCCACAGTACCAAAACGGTTTTCTCCCATGGCTGAGTTGAATACCATGAAAATAAGTATGTATTTATGGGCCACATGAAAACTCTTAATCTCTTTATCTTGTCTTATCTGGGTAACACCACCATCTATGCAAGGAATGTTTCTTAACACCAGCAATAATAAAATGGCAGCAATAATAAAAATGCGGAAATGAAATATATTTTAAAGTTTTACCATTTCAGGACACTTTCCTGACTATAACCATGACTAAAGCCATGACTATGGCTGACTATTCCACTTTGAGAAATCAGACACAGAGAAATGACTAATTTGGCCTTATCTTAGCAAGCTAGTATAAAAGAGAGGTAGAATAAGGGATCAGCATTGCCCCAGTGCCATGCTTTACCCATAGACCCAGAATGCAGATGTAAAAAAAGGGCTATGGCAGTATCAGGCTGTAAAGAGCACAGCTCCTCAGAAACCAGGGGTTACATCTGGTTGACAGATACAACCTGCTTCAGAAATTCCCAGGAAAGCAAGCTGGCATCTCCTACTCTGTATTGCGTATTAGTGCTACTGGCAGTGGAAACTGGGTCTGTCCTAGTGACCTGAGTTCAACATGAGCATTGATGTATTGGAGGAGCTTCTGAAAGAAGACATGAACATAATACTTGATTAATTAATGTCTTCTATTGTTTAATCTGCTAATTCTTTGAAAGTGAGGAGGTGAAGGAAGAGAAATCTGATAAGGGAAGGAAATATAAAACACAAAGTGGCTGAAAGCTGCAGTGAGAGTGGATATCATATCCCCATTTCTTAAGGTGAAGCTACTTACTGGATGGTTTCTTATGAGACATGGCCCTGTTTAAATACAAAGGAAGAATTCAAGATTATTCCTTCTTCAGATAAATCTTACAGCCAGTATTATGAAGGAGTAGAGCAGCAGCAGTTTCTGATAAACTGGATTTCACTGGAAAGTATGATTTTGTCAGGAATACCACAGCATTTAAACCCTGAAAGCCCCAGGTCTGACTGGACCCAGAGTTTTTGGGGTGTCAGGCAGCACTTTCATTAAAACAAATGGTAGGGAAACTGAACAGGGTGGTAGTCCCACCAAGTAGCTGATTCATCCGCTAGGCACAATTTATTTTAGAAACTATATTTGATTGCATTTTCAAAATACAGTTTTTTCAGAAGTTCCACGATTTTTGTTTATGTATCCTAATTTGGTTAAGTCTAGTTGAAAGTGAGGAAAAAATTCTCTTCCAGATCAGTCTTCTTGAAGCATCTGTTTTACTCACTGTGTGCTACTGCAGCTTCTGTATTTTCTTAGTCTGTACCTACTGTAGTAGTTTTTAATATTTAAGTCTGACTATGACAGAATGAGATGAAGGCACAAATGTCCATGAAGGGAAACCGTGTTTTCAGGAATACAGACAATGAAATATAAAATGTGTGCAGTGAATTGGAATGCAAAAAGAAACACAGGGAAGGAGAAGTGGAAGAGGGGGAACTTTCCCAAAATAATCTCCCCTATAGTCTTCCCCAAAATTTTTGTCATGAGACAATATGCCTTAAACACTATTAAAATTGTTCATCTGCTTTTCATGATGTCATATGAATGGAAGCCACATTTCTGTGGAGAAATGGCTCGAAGAGCAAGGCAGCCATGGAATGCTGGAGTCTGTGTCT
>VZTX01014545.1:249950-322340 GCA_013400915.1 Pardalotus punctatus
AAATCATATTGATTTGTGTGTCTTTCTTCGTTCACCGACGGAAAATGGCGCCTTTCTCTTTAGTGAGGTGGCTCTTAAGTGAGGTTTCTCTTTAGTGAGGTGACTCTTAAGTGAGGTTTCTCTTAAGTGAGGTGTCTCTTAAGTGAGGTTCCCCGCAACATTGGTGACGGTGTGGATTTTAAAATAAGTGACGTTCTGCGACATATTTCAATACCAACTTTCAAAAGATTAGCATAATTTTGAAATAATACAGTTTAAATAGCATAAGAGAGTTGTCCCTGACTTTCCAGTGTAAGGAATTAAATGTATGATACCTTATGCTTTTGGTTTGGCAAGTTTCCCAGTGCTTTGCTAGCATTCATGTGCATTTTATTTGATCCATGGATTAAGAGGGGTGTAGCTGACAATGCTGTACACATTTTATTGCAATGTATCTGTTGGAAACTAATCTGAAAATGTTTCATTTGTCATCAAGTAAATAAAATTTCTCTACCCAGATGAATTGGTCTTCAAATCTTCTTCTGGAAATGATGTAGATAGAATTTCATTTTTTAAAACAGACTTAGGCATCTGACAAATTGGTTTTCTCATGTATTTCCACTTCATCAAAATTATGTGATTGCATCATATAAGTGTGCAGTTTTCTTCATTAAAAGGAAGGTAAATATTAAAAATATCTATTGCTTTTATAAGAAATAGAGTGTCCAGCAGGACTAGAGCAGTGGTCACCCCTGTATTTGGCACTGGTGAGGCTGCACCTCGAATCCTGTGTTCAATTCTGGGCCCCTAACTACAACAAGGACATTGAGGCGATAGAGCTGGTCCAGAGAAGGGCAAGAGAGCTGGGGAAGGGGCTGGAGTCTTATGAAGAGTAGCCAAGGGAGCTGGGGGTGTTTAGCCTGAAGAAAATGAGGCTTACGTCTCTCTACAACCACAAAGTGGGGATCATTCTTTTCTCCCAAGTAACAAGTGATAGGAAAAGAGGAAACAGTCTCCAGTTGTGCCAGTGGAGGTTTAGATTGGATGTATCAGGAAAAAATTATTCATGAAAAGGGTGCCAGACATTGGAACAGACTGCCCAGGGAAGTGGTGGCGTCACCACTCCTGGATGTGGCACTTAGGGACATGGTTTAGTGTCTAAATTGTCGGTGTTGGGTTAATGGCTGGACTTGGTGATCTTAAATGTCTTTTCCAAACTAAATTATTCTAAGTTTCTAAAGTGTTTGACACAATTAGAAGCAAGGAAAAGCAAGAAGGAAAAAGTATGAAATGAAGTATCAGTAAAGGAGAAGGATAGAGATTTTCATCTTCCCATTGCTTCCTCTTTTCTCCACTTCTTATATTTTGGCTAGGAGGAAACAGGATAATTATCCTGGATGTCAGGAAAAAAGACTTTGGCATGTTCAGGGATCTGCTAGGAGGAATCTCATGTAAAGGAGAGTGGTCCAAGAGAATAAGTTGGTTTTTAAAGACGACCTCCTGTCCTCCAGCTCAGGACTCCCATCCCAACCATCAGAAAATTGAAAAGAGGTGGGAGCAGCAAAAGGAAGCCTACTAACGGATGAGGCAGGGTTTGTGTGACAAGGACACAGAGAAGGCTGAAGTATTTGATGCAGTTTTTGTCTTGGTTTTTGCTGATACAACTTACATTCAGCAATTGCACGTCCATGCGGAAAAGTCTGGAGCAAGGAAGACTGATCCTTGGAGAAAGAGGATCATGTTAGGGAACACTTATAACTGGCCATACATAAAACCTTTGGACTCAACAGGACGCACCCGTGAGTGCTGAGGGACCTGTCTTAAGCCACCAGTTTCAATTTCTGAAAATGTAGGACAGTCAAGAATCATCCTTTAAAAGGGCAAGGAGGAGGATCCAATAAAATACAGGCTGGTCAGCCTCACTTCGAACCTTGAGAAGAAGGTGGGGAAAGTAATCCTGGAAACCATTTTCTGACACATGAAAGACAAGAAGGTGACTGTCAGCAGTCCACATGGATTTACAAAGGAATTTTAGGTCCAGTTCTGGGCTTCCCAATGCAAAAGAGATATGGAGCTATTGGAGTAAGTCCAGCAAAGCACTGTGAAGACAATTAAAGGACTTGAGACATCTCTCATACAAGGGGAGGCTGGGAGAGCTGGTACTGCTCAGTCCAGGAAAAAGTAGGTGTATCTGATGGGGAAAGAAGAGAGAGGTAGACTCTTCTCAGTGGTGTCCAGTGGCAGGACAAGAGGCAATGAGCCCAGACTGAAACACAAAAAATGTATCTAAATACAGGAAAATATGTTTTTACAGTGAAGGAGGTTGAGGAGAAACAGTGCCCAGACTTTGTCCAGAGAGGTTGTAGAGTCTCCAGCCATGCGAATATTCAAAATCTGACTGGCCATTGTCATGAGAAACTGGCTCCAACCTGCATGAACAGAGACTGAACTAAATGTCCTTCTTGGTTGTCTTCTGTGATTCTATAAATCTATGACTCTTATTTATTCTTTCTTTCTTGTTTGTTCATACTGCCTTTTACATATCATACACAAATGTATTTATTTTTCTAGAGTGTTATGTTTCTTTTTTAAAACCCTTTTCTATTTTTTTTAAATTTTGTCCTTTTTCATGTTCTTGGAAAATAAATAGTACCCTTTTACCCTCTACCTGTTCCCTTCCTCTCTATTCCAATCCATATGTATACCCACAGCCTTTTCTTGTCTGCTAATTGCCTTTTCAAATCTGTCAAGTTAAATTATAGAGCAATACATGACATTTTGCAGTCTGAATTCCTACTTTACTGCATTTTTATACAGTTCTTGGATTCAGCAATACCAGCCTATATCACAGATCTTGAAGATCTGTAGTCAATTTAAATAAAGTTTCCAGTAAAGGCATTGATGTTAAACAGGTGGCTTGAAAAATCTTTTTAAATTCAAAATCTGAAGGCAATACAGAGAAGAAAATTAAATCTACATTTTAGAGCTAATGTAATAAAAAACAGTTTTAAGGGTGTTAAGCTTTTTAGTGATTATTTTTTCTGACTGACTAAAAGCTTGAGCTGTTTCAGCCTCTGGGATGTTTTAAAGTCTTCACAATAAAACTCATTCAGCTCTCACTAGACCTGAGAGCTTCATCAAATTTGTTTTGCAGTTTGATAGCTAAATAAATATTTTAGGAGCATATCCATTGTCTGTAACTAACATCTATCTTGTGCTCTCCAGAGCATTTATTTAGTGCATTGATACTTATAGACTGTAAAGCACACCAAATGATCCACAGCCAGGTTTTGGTTATTTTTGTGTGAATCTGCCACAATTTCTTCAGACTACAATCTCAAATTTCTTCTAGTGTAATGTGGATGAGGGATGAATCTGTGAGGGTACATTTATCTATGTGCATGAAGAAAATAGGATTATATAGTTATAGATTGTATGACTGGAATCAGAGAGTTTATCAAATTTGGTCTCTACTAAAATACTTATTATTTTGATGTGACTTGAAAGTTAGACTTAAAGAGCTGTTTATATTAGGAGAATTAAATCACTTTTGATTTGACAAAGTGACAAAGGATCTTTTAAATAGTAGGTTTTCACCTCTAGTTTTTATTGCTGACAGACCTGGACTTTCACTTAGAGTTTTGCAAACCAGGAGCACCTTCAAAGAATGATGCGGAGCTATACCAGGCTTGAAGTCATAACAAATATCTTGGTGTCTTTAGTATGGTTTAAGTGGCAGAACAAAAAAAATAATTTTGAGAAATTCCTGGATGTTGTTATCACGGGCTTTATGAGTTATAATATTTTATAATAGATCAAAGCTGTCCTAGAGTCCAAATTATCAAAAGAAACTGATGACTGTTAAGGCTAATATGAGCCTGGTCTACACTTATATTTTAAAGAAATTTCTAAGCTGATTAGAAGTATTAAGAGATTAGATTTATAAAAAACACAACTATGCTAGCAAAATGCATGGAGGACACATTTATTAGACCTTGAGAAAATATATTTTCAGTGAGGGAAATGAAGCTCGTAAATTAAACCAGCAAAACAGCAATTATTCTAGTTTAAGTTGCATTTTAAATTGCATTCTAGTTTAAGATAATATCCTTATTCCTTCTCTCTGTTAAGGTAGCTTCTATTTTCATTCATTGAACCCTGTTACACATCTTGGTTGATGGACTGGAGACCTTAGAGTTATCAAATGTAGCTTTTATTATATCCTGCTTATAGGTATATCAAAATAACTTAAACAAACTAGATGGAGTCCTCTCTCACTCATCACCCCTTGGACTGTAGTGAAAGTTTGCCCGCAGTCAGGCAGCCCCTGTTCCCAGTGCAAAGATACATCTGTCCGGCTCCACTTCAGAGGCAGGATCTGCCAGGATCTTTCCCTGAGGTCAGAAATTGCCCCATTCCTTTTGCACCCAGTGTTTCAGTGGGATAGCTGAGGATGGGCTGACTAGCCTATGGATCTGATGTTGTTTCCAGAGCACCTGTTTCCTGCGTTGAAGTTTACTTGCATATTGGTTTTCTGCATGTATCTATTCGCATTTTTTTAAAAAACAAAAAGCATTTATGTTCAATTTAACAAGCAATCCCTGTTTTTCAATACTAAAGACCTCTTCTTTTAATTGATTACCATTCTGCTAATTGTTCTATCCTAACAAAAACCATCAGAAAAGTCCTCATCATTTCAAAATCTGTCTTCTGGGGGTTCTCACCGGAAACAAATACTCTCAATTATCATTGCTACTCTTGAACACATTTTGATATGGTTCAAGAAGTTAATCACTATTTTATTTCCTGTCTTCAGCAAATAAATGTTGTGGTTAGAAAATACAAATTTTCTAGGTGGAAAGTGCTCTGAATAATGCCTCCCTGAAAGCAAAGTTTTCCGACACCCCCTGCCCCAACCACAACACAATTTCTTGGATGAAAGGGAAAAAACTATTTATTTAACAAAATGTGCAGGGTGCCCTGTAAGGCACAAGGGAAGGGGAAAGGGGAAAAGCAATTATTACACCTGAGTAAACAGCTGATGAACTTTAGTGTCCTTTTCCTCAGGTGTAGCTTCCCCTCTCCAGGGGTCCCCGGGGAGCCAGGTGGAGTTGCTCCAGTGGCTCCCTGGAGGATCCTTGTCTGCTGTCCTCCAGGGGGGCTTCTCGGGTTCTCGGGTGAGAAAACAAGTTGAGGAAAACAAAAGTCCAGAAAAAGAGATGACAACAAAGCAATCCCAGGGAGAAAAGTCTAGCAGCGGCCAAGCGGAATGTCCCTTCTTCCCCCTGGCTCCTCAGCTGAGAAGCCTGGGGGAGAGTTTCAAAACAACCTGCACCCGGCAGTTTCTCCCAGCTGTTGAAAATGTAGTTAAAATGTAGTTAAAGCTACAGGACCACATTTCTGGGCATCTACACAAATGTTAGGGAATACAGGTTCATCATACCATCACCCCAAGACACAACAAAATGCACAACAATCCATTAATGCTATAACAACACTAAGCTAACCATTTGTGTAAATTAAAAGAATAGCAACTTTAATTACCATTCTTCCTGTAGTCTTAAATTAATCAACATGAGCCCTTTTCTCCTAATTTAAATTTTTTATAAATAAAACCTTCCTCTTGCAGGTTTTTATTTGACTGATGGCTGGGCATATTATCTCCCAACCTTTCTGGAGTCTACCCAGCTAGGTAATTGAAAATCAGCATGCCTGGCACTCAGACATTTCTTTTAAAAATCTGGGATGCACACGTCCAACATCTACTAACTTAAAAGCATGGATTTATAAACTGGTCTTTAACTTTTCTCTCTCTTTCCACATCTCCCCCCCTTATTATGGTGTGAAAGATTCTACAATTTTTTCTGTAGCCATGGATGAATACCACTCTGTAGGCTATTCCCCTAATGCAATATTATAAAGTAGGTGATACAGAGAAGCGTTACCATGGACAGGGTGTTCTATCTCAAATCCTAGTGTTTTAATTAGTTAGGGTGCTTTGTTCTATCCCAAAAAGTGTGGTCCCTCATGCCATAGTTTCTTAGTTCCGCACTGAAAAATGCAGCATGTTTGTCTCAATATTACCTATAAATAGCAGACTCATTTAACTATGTGCATCAAGGGCTGCACCAAAATTAAATCCACCAACCATAAGACCCTAGGGCTAACAGCATCTAACTCATAACCCTCAGTTACAGGTACTGAGATTGAAAGCACATTGTCTTGCAAGCCCTAAAAATTATGTCCAAGTTAACAACCTCTTTGTTTTTGTAAGCAATTAACTGAATCACATAAAACAAAATAGATTAGAAATATTCTCTTGTGCTGTGCAATCAGCTGTAGCCGAGACCAGAATCATTTTCAAGCATGGGCCTATTAATTATAACTTTCTTCAACAAGACCTAGGTCTTACTTGTGTTAATATATCATTTAGTTGTTTAGTTACATCTTAGCTGTTTGCCATGAATTCAGGTATAAAAGGCAGACTTTATTTGTTTCCTGTGTTTTCAGAATCATTGCCATGGGAGGCCATAACAGCTGATTCTTTTGCATAGCAGTAGCAAGCCTCCAGGGCCCTGGCTTTGCTGTGTGACATAGACAGACAGCAAATTTTTGTCTTATTTAACTGGCCTGTTAAGTCTTTTTCTTGATAATTAAGTTCATCAGCTGCTTTTAAATCTGGTCAGAATATAATTGCTATAACCTTAGAGTATAGGATGAAATTAGCTGCTGTTTATCCTTGCTCATTCCAATTATTTATAACTCTGGCTAAATTATTCATTTCTGTGCTATTTTCTTCAAATTTCACAATGATTTTCATTAGATAAGGCTCAATAAATTTAGGAGAAAACATTTAAATATTTGTATCCCAGGTTTCCTCAGAAAAAAAGTTATGCTTTAGGCCTAATCTCTCCATCTTTAATGCTCCTGTTTCCTCAGTATCTGCAATAATGTATCTTAGCAGAATGATAACAAAGTAAAAATAGAAGCCCTTACAATCTTCATGTACTATTTACCTCCATATGCTGAGATGTTGGTGATGATTGGGATAGGACAATACGAAAGAACGCTACCTGCATTTAAGGAGTCCCATGTTATGGTAGCCTGTGCAAGCTGATCTCCAGAAGCNTGCTACCTGCATTTAAGGAGTAATTAAAAGTAGTCCCATGTTATGGTAGACTGTGCAAGCTGATCTCCAGAAGCTACCTGTTTCTCAAGTCTTACAAGCCAAACCAAACCAAACCAAACCAAACATGAAAATAAAGAGTAAAGAACAAGGTACAGCAGATGAGCAGTCAGACCTTATCTGCAGATTTTCTTGGTAGAGCACAAGCTAATAAGATGAGTTGGGAGGAAAGGGGACACTGATGGGGTAGAGGCAGGGAGGAAAGGGCATGGACAGGTCAATCACATGGTGCAGATAGGGTTATGGTTTGGTTTCCTTATTGCAGGATGCAGTAGAAGGTTGAGAAAACTGAGGCCACTTTTGGGCATTGGCAGTGAAAGCTCCATAGCAGAACTGACCCAAACTTGCCAATGGAGAGAGGTGGGATGAGGAAGTCTGGAGTAGCAGCAATTTCACGCACAAAATCCACCAGGTGGGCTAAACAGAACCTATTCCTGCTGGACTAGCACCAAGTACTGCTTCCCCTCTGTTCCTTGTGCTCCGGGCAGGGCCATACACCCTGCAAACAAGGAAGCGGATCCAGCGCTTTCTGTTCAGAAAGGTCAGGGTTGCATAAAAGCTTAACCAGCATGTAACACCCAGGTTACAAGATAGTATCAGATTTCAGCATGTGGTGTTTTGGTCTCCCTGGCTTGACAAACTAGTACAGGTTGAAATACTGTGTCTGAGTGAAAGGAGGATATCCATATGCAGTGAACAGTGTTGTTGTTTTGTGCTTTCAAATGTGCTTTGCATTTCATTAATTTGCAATTGTTTTTTCAGCATCATATAAATGAATCAGAATAACTGTGACTGAACAGGAACAGCATAAGCCTGGCTGCTCTCATATCTAAAGTTTCTCACAGAACTGGTACTCACCTCAGTTTTACTACATGGGGAGATGAGACACTGCCTGAATCAATGGTCTTCTTTATATGCATCATATCCATTTTGCAGGTGGCACCAACCCATCTATTGCTCATGGTAGGTGTGCTATGAACTTTGTTTGGAGAGTAGAATCTGATTAAGGTGAGAGAGATACTAGGGATCCATACAGTTTTTTCCTACTTTTCCAAGCAATAGCAAGACATCCAATGAAACAAGTTCTGAGATTCTTGTTCCTAATTCCTGTGTAACTTTACTCCGGGGTTTTTTTTCCGCTATATTGCTTGGTCTAACAGAGTGCCCTTAGTATTCAAGTTTTACTTGGAGCATATAGATTGTATCACAAGGAAACATAGACTGGGTGCAAGGCTGATTCAAACCTATAATTAACATAGTACAAGAGATTGGTCTTCTTTAGGCTCCTAGTGTCCATTCACATAAATGTGCAGCAATGTCTTTCAGTTTTGAGGAACTCAATGGAAAATTTTAGGTTGCCTTTTGTGTGTCTGGAATTTTTGGGATTAAAAAAGAAACTTTCAGATGTTTGCTAGCAAAAATGTTGAGGACTGGAAGGTAATAGCTAGTTCTTATTTCCAATAAAATAAAAGCATAAAATCCATTTGTAAGCATTTCTGAGCCAATGGCAATTGTAGATCTGTTAGAAACAACGAAACAAGAAACCCTGTGAATGTAAATGCAGCTCTCTGCCCGCTTTGAAACCTAGCATGGCATAACTTGTTTACCAAAGATCATTAATTTTGGAGGGCCCAGCTCATGCAGGCTGGAACAACCACATTCTCATCACTTAAAAACAAATTCTAGAAATGGAAAATTATTTTCTTGAAGTTATATAACACCCAGTTTGTTTATAGTATGTTTTAAGTCTGATTGCAGCTTGTCTTGAGCAGCAAAGCTATTAGAGTAGTTAAAGTAATGGAATGAACAAGCCAACACTTGCTAATAAATAAACATTAATAGCTCATTAATTAGCTGTGTTATGATCTGCCTTGGAACATGATGAAATATATGAAATGAACTTGATGCCTTATCCATTGAGCAGTCCAGACACAAATTCTTTTGTTCAGAAGTAAACGAGGGCAAAAATATTCTCTCAAGTATCTATGATATTTTAGTTGCATTTTATTTTGTTGAAAGATACAATGATTTCAGTCAATAATCTCTTCTTTATATTCTTTGAAAAGAAAAGAGGAACATCAACCTGTATTTCTTTCAGATAGCATTCAGGTCCAGCCGCTGTTGAGATGGAGGAATGCTTATTTATACCTGTGCCAGCAGTGTGAATACTGATAGAACTGGAGCTCCAGTGAAAAAGTAATCATTACTGTTCAAGTGAAAATTGGACCAAGAATGACAGTTTTCAGAAGACACATTATTTTCACTGCATTTTACATTTGAGAGATATCTTAAGTCTGTTGTTGGTCATGAGTCATGCAGTGACAGGTCAGGCCCATTCAGCTCATACATTCTGGACTGGATCGCTTTGTAAGGAAACATGGCTGCTTTCTGTGGCTATTAATATTTAATGCTAGAAATATTCTGTTCCTATATCCATAACTTACACAAGTTATGGTTGTCTCATATATAACAGGATAAGCACCTGTCAAAGCAGTTGCTTTCATGTATTTTTTACCATTAAAGCACACAGACTGCATCATCTCTGTGCTTTTGTCCCTAGGAGAAGAATATGTGTGTTATAGATTAATTTATGCAAGCGATCCTACAGGTCTTCAATATCTTCCCTTTCCTCATAGCATCCTGACAACACCCTTAGAAACATATTTCTTTGTCTCAAAAAACTGCTGAGCCCTTCTTTAATTACTTCTGTTGATATTCTCATGATGAGATCTAAAAGGAAAGTATTCTTCAATGGCATATAATCTCCTTAATTGTGCAAAATCTTTCTAAAAAGATTCAAGTCACCATATAATGATAAATTTATTTCAGGTATGTGTGCTTTCACTATTCTTTGTAATACAATTGGTGATACAGTAAAACTTCTGTTTTTTCTTGGCATTTCCACAAAATACAACATTTTTGTAAAAAATGCAGAGGCATGTAAGAAAAGTTTACATTTTATTTCAGATGTAAATTTAGAAGATTCTTTTACTATTTTTTTAAAAATATTTTTCTATACCTCCAATTAATGGCAAGATGCAGCCTCAAATATGAGTATGTAGTTTTCATCATCAAAAACAATGCATAACAAATTTTTTTAAGGCATACTGCTCACTGGGGTTTTTGGGGTTTTGTTTTCTTGTTTGGTACTCAGGTTTTTGGGGGTTTTTTTCTGTTTTGGGTTTTGGGATTGGGGTTTTTTTTATTAACACGTCTAATCAAAGCATTTATCAGCCAAAATTTCTGAAGCAAAAATATTCTACCTGACTAAAATCTTTGACTATTTTGTATTAGATTAAGCTTTTTTTTTCCTGACATGTCCCTAGGCATATAAACTGCCCCATGGTTTATGTTACAAAAAAAGACCTGTTCTTTAGCTATACCTATCTCATACAAGGAGGACATGCTAGGTTGTAGATTTTCCATTGGGACATCCCCTTTTACTGTATGAAAAAGTATGCTGTAGTGGAGAGAGATAAGACTTTGAGGGCTGGAAGGCTTGGATTATTTTCCTAGCCATTTCTGCAAGATTTTACTCCTCCATGCCTCAACTTCACCATCTGGAAAAGGGGACTAATGGTACAAATCTCTTTTGTAAAACAAACAAGCAAACAAAGAACCTCTTTGAGTTCTCCTGGTGAGAACCCAGCCACACAGAGGGAGTTTTATTATTATCAGCATTATCAGCAGGGCTGCACAGTTGTACAAATCCTTCAGTAATCACTTCCTTCCTTGTTTTTTTTTTCAGAATAGAGAGGCCAAAGCTGTTTAAAATGCCAATGTTATGCAGAGGATACGCCTGCATTCTTGTTTGTCTAGAACGCCATATTTCTCACATTAAAATTTATGAAACAAAATTCCAATCAATCACGTCGACAGAGTGGATTTTGTGGGGCACCAACATGGAATGCACAGTGCTCAGTTATCTGGCCCTCAGATTTGCATTCCTCTGTCATACCCAGCTTCAAAGAAGACATTTCCTTTAATTTTGCTCTTTGCAGAAATCATAATTGATAAATCCATAGAAAACAACTGCCCACTTGAGCCCCAAGGGGTTTTAAAAAACTTATTAAAAAATATATCTTTATTTTTTTGGGTGGTATTATTGGTTACTCTATTTTTTTTCCTTAGTAAAACCCTCTCCCTTCTCTGGACCAAATATAAGAAATTGATAGAGAACAGCTGCTATTCAGTCTGCTGGAGTTTTATAACATGTTATCAAACCTTTGAACACAGCTGGTAAACAGACACTCCTCAGAGCCTGCATGCCAACAGATCTTTGTGTTGAAAAGGTAAGACAGTCAAATGGGGGAAATTCTGCTAAAGCAGTACAGACACTGCATCAGAAGCCTTATAAGCAGGGACTGTATGTTCTGCACATATGGGGTTCAAACAGAGGTTGACATTCACATTTTAGATGGGAGATCTGAACTAGAAGTGAAGTCAACTTCCACAAAGGGATTTACCTGGAATTACAGAACTTGAGCAATATATCTTTGAACAGGTTTTCTCTGTGAACTCTCTTTTTAAGAAGCATTGGGAAAAGGCCAGTGTACTGCCAGGATATTACTATGTAAACATGGAGTTACTGTGTGATGGCCCTGAAATCCTGAGTACTCTGTGGAAGCGGTCAGTTGACAGAGGTGTTAATCTTGGTTTACATGGTTGTCTATCCCCTGTGGCTTTCCACTACATGCAAGTACTCCTGCAAAGGAGATAACACTGAGGTCCCAAGGGGATTTCTGGAAATATGGCAGCAGTTTTCTAGGCAGAGCAGAAATGCATTTAACACACTGTTGAAATGGGGTGGCAGCTTCGCTCTAAGGGATCCCCTGATCACAGACTGTAAAAACTGCAGTTTCTCTGGCAGCCACTAAAACTGTTTCCAACAGACACAGTGTGGCTGTCCTTTGTGGCCAAAAAGTAGAAATAGCAGGGCCCTCTGGAGCCAACTGTGCTTGCTTGTGGACACCACCCAAAAGCATGAGACTTACAGGGTTGTGAGTGTTGTCAACTCTCTCATCCTGAAACTGAGCAGGCTCCTTAGCTGGGAAGTAAATATACCAAAGGAGTCTATTGCATTGTCAGATGCATTTAACACCTGTGAAAAACCTGTGCTGCTGCTGCAGTGTTGCAAACATTATGTGACAAGGCTGCCGAATGACTTAAGCAATGACGTGACTGCTGTACCACATTTTCCAAGGTGGTAAACCAGAGAGGAAAATGTGCATCATTTAAGAGGTGATGTTGGGACATCTGGTTTTCATATAGATAGAAACTATCAGATGACTGCTCAGTCAGCTACATCATATTATTTTGTTTCCAGTTGATTATCTGCCTTATCAAAACATCCACAGTCATGGAGGCATTAGGCTCTTGTCTTCAAAGGCAAGAGCAGGAGTGGAAATCTTGATATACGAAAAACACACAGAGGGACAGTAGGATGTACCTTTCATATATCAGCCTGTTCAGGGTACTGTTCTGTGTCTTTGGGTGCCTAATTCAGATTGATCAGCCAACTCCACATTGTAAGATGGCAGATTTAGTCCATTGTTCTCAGCCCTTTGGAGGCAGTGAACCACAACGGCTATGAAGCAGTACTTAAGGGGAGCTGTGCATGAGTTTCATTTAGAATGGATACATAAGCAAATATTTTGTCATGCTTCATATGCAGGCTGATCTGGACCAAAATAAAAGATCCTACTTTTTTTCCCAGTAGAAGATTCAACTTCTGTACACATTTGGGAGATTTCCTAATTTTACTTTTTTTTCATTTTTCAGAAACTGAAATAACTTTTCCAGTTAGTGTTGGAAAAGTTTACTTCAAATAAGTCTGCAACAGGCAGGGAAAATACGGGGAAAGATGCAATACTGTTCAAAAAATATCACTCTTTTGGGTCATATTTGAGTCATGTTGGCTTGAGCCAGACTAACTCATGATCTAAATTTAAAATTTAGTAAGTGACCTGGTTGCTGTAATGTACTTTGCTTTCAAAGGAAAGGTTAAAGGTCTTCATAGGCACAATGACCCTGCATGTTAAGATTCTGGAGAAACATCAGTGATACTAAACAGAAAGTTTTCAGCTTGTCCCACCACTTCAGTCTAATCTCCACAGAAGCATAAGCAGAGAAAATTGGTTTGGATATGTTCAGAGAAAAAAATACTTATTACTGTAAACTATGGAAAAAGAAATAAAAAAATCAGCAGAGGAAATGGTAAACAGTAGTAAACTGTAAACCAAATCGTGGGAACAGAAGGAGGAAAATTATGAAGCACTTAGCAAATTAAAGAAAGAAACCAAATGCGGTTTAGGTAATATATCATGCTGATTGCAAAACAACATTAACATCTTCCTTTGTCCAGCTGACAACATAAGGCAAACAAAGCCTCTCTTCCATCTATTAATTGTTCATTGTTCTTGTAAATGAACAATAGCTATAACCAGATTGAGGATGGTTATCAATGCAGCGTCAGGTCATGATCACTTTTACTGCAGGATGAATAAGATTTGCCTCCAGCCCCTTGGAAATGTTATATATATTTAGCAACAATGGCAATATTGTGCCAGAATAAATTACTTATGGAAATCTAAAGAGCCCATAAGGTTATATTTTTACCAGTTCATGTGTCAGAGACTTCAGTCAGATAGGGACCTTTTTCTTTAGCTTAAAATGTAACTAAGAGCCAACATTTCATTGCATTTGCATATGGAAATGGCTTAGATATGTTTTCAGGTTCTGTACGGTTAAATTGTGTGTCTTGCCAAATTAATTCAGCTATTAACATACTGCAAATAACGTGCAAATCTCTTCTTCCTTATTTGCTGAGTTACTTAATCTGTTTTTTCTTTTAAACTTACACTTGATCTGGTTTTCTACACTTCTTTTACCAATGGATAAAGACCATTATTTCTGTTTGTCATCTAAAGCCTTTCAGCTAGCAAAACAATTACTTAAACTCTACCTTCATCTGACATAACTGTTGACGCAATATGTGGAAATTTACAGCTGCTGCCAAGAGTCAAGGGGTTCACAGAAAGTACAAATACTGAGAATACACTTATCAAAATAAGTGGGAGTGAAAAACAGTAGAATACATAGATACTGAAATCTCTAAAAAAGGAAGAAACCCCCACGTTTCATGGAGATGTTAAAATAAGAAGTTCTGCCTCCCACAAAGGCTCAAAAAGCATATATAAAATGCTTAGCTGTGGACAATAACGATTTTCAGTGAAATCAATGGTAAGCCTGTCTGGATCTTCTCCCGAATAACATAGGGGTAAGGCAAAAAAAAGATGACTTAAGTTGAGAAATAGTGGGGCAACCCACCTGTGTTGGTAAAAAAGCTGCTGATAAATGGTTTCAGGTCAATGGCTGGAATCTGGAATAACTTCATTGAGGTTCCATGGAAAAGGAGACACTAGGATTTCCTTCGTGGCCTTGGATTTGACCACATGCTTTATCTCCTCATTTCAAACTCATGGAGCATCTTTTACAACCCATCTTTTGCACTGGCTTGCACAGGCATCTTTAAGATATCCTGGCTAAAAGACTGACAGGAAAACATACACCGATTAACAGTATGAAGCAATTATTTATTGGCTAATGCACAACATTTAAAAAAAAACAAACATAGCTGAGATTTGCTGAGCTATTTGGATAAGTGTTAATGTGCTCACAATCCTTGACAGAGCAGCTTTAATAAAGAAAGTGTTAACTACACTCCTAATAGTTAAATTATCAGAACTGAAATGAAGCATGCTATTCCTGATGACCTATTTGGTCCCAACTTTCTTTTGGTGACAACTGACTGCAGAAATCACAGGTAGAAGGAGAGGAGATCAGACCTAAAATGCTTATGAAAATGCCTATGAAAAATGGCATAACTTTGAACTGAGACAGTCTGTTGTTTGGTGCATGCTTTTTCTTATTCAAGCACCATATTGCTATACTGATTGTAGGAAAGAGCAAGCTTCAGGACAGTGTTCATCTGTGTGTTGTGATTATTTTAATGTTCTTTGCTTGTAATTTCTACCCTTCCTTAACACATTTTAATCTGGGGGGAAACAATAACTGCTGTGACTTCACTTGTTTAGTATGCTTTCTTACTTACGTACCTTCTTAATTTCTTAGAATCATAGAACTGTGCAATCATTCAGGTTGAAAAAGACCCTTAAGCTCATTGAGTCCAACTGTTAACCTAATACTGTCAAGTCCACCACTAAACCGTGCCCCTAAACACCACATCTGCACATCTTTTAAATACCTCCAGGGATGGTAACACCACCACTTCCCTGGGCAGCCTGTTTCAATGCTTGGCAATCCTTGTAGTGAAGAATTTTTTTTTATAATATCCAATCTAAACCTTCCTGGGTGCAGCTTGAGGCCATCTCCTCTTGTCCTGTCTCTTGTTATATAGGAGAAGAGACCGACCAAGCCCCGCCTTGATGCACCCTCTTTTCAGGTGGTTGTAGAGTGTGATAAGGACCCCCTGAGCCTCCCTTTATCCAGCTCCCTGCTCTGCTCTCCACAGGACTTGTGCTCCAAACCCTTCATCAGTTTTATTGCCCTTCTCTGGGCTCGCTCCAGCCCCCCAATGTCTTTCTTGTAGTGAGGGGCCCAGAACTGGATACAGCACTCAAGGTGTGACCTCACCAGTGCTGAGCACAGGGGAACAATCACTGCCCTGGTCCTGCTGGCCACACTATTGCTGATCCAGGCCAGGATGCCATTGGCCTTCTTGGCCACCTGGGGACACACTGGCTCATGTTCAGCTGGCAGTGACCAACACTCCCAGGTCCTTTTCTAACGGGCCTCTTCTCAGCCACCTTTCCCTAAGCCTGTAACTTTGCATGGGGTTGCTGCAAGCCAAGTGCAGGACCTGGAACTTTGCCTTGTTTAACTTCATACAATTCTCCTTAGCCCTCCTTTTGTTGCTGATGTACCTATAGAAACATTTTTTATTGTCTTTTATGGCAGTAGCCAGATTAAGTACTTGCTGGGGTTTGGTTCTTCTAATTTTCTTCTTGCATAACCTCATGACATCCTTGTAGTCCTCCTGAGTTTCCTACCCCTTCTTCAAAAGATCATACTCTCTCCTTTTTTTCTGAGTTCCAGAAAAAGCTCTCTGTCTGTCCAGGCCGGTCTTCCCCACTGGCTCATCTTTCAGGTCATGGGGACTGCCTGCTCCCGTGCCTTTAAGATTTTCTGCTTAGAGAACATTCAACGTTCTTGGACTTTTTCCCTTTCAGGATTGTCTCCCAAGGAGCTCTGTCAACCAGGCTCCTAAACAGGCCAAAGTTTGCCCTCTGGAAGGCCAAGGTAGCCATTCTGCTGGCACCCCTCCTTATTTCTCTGAGAAACAAAAACTCAGGATCATTTTATGATCGCTGCAGCCAAGTTGGCCTCCAGACATCCCTTTACCCACCAGTTCTTCTCTGTTCACAGATAGGAGGCCCAGCGGGCACCTTCCCTCGTTGTCTCCCTCACCAACTGTGTCAGGGAATTATCTTCCACACACTCCAAGCGCCTTTTGGACTGTTTCCTCTCTGCTGTGTAGTGATTTGAACAGACATCTGCTAAGATGAAATCTCCCACAAGAACGAGAGCTAACAATTGTGAGACTTCTCCCAACTGCTTATAGAATTTGTCATACCTAGGCTAGGTTTAGTCAGGACTCGGAAATCTCTGAAAAAGGCAGTTCTCCAGTGACATCTATGCAGGAAAAAACCTTACCTGATTTGTCCTGCACATGGCTAGAACAGATGGTGTGTACTGTCAGAGTTAGAAAACTCCATGTTGCAGAATGCAGAGTTCAAACTGTATCAACACTGTGATCTGGAAAACTCTTCATGGGTTGCATCAGGAAACCTGTGGTTTTATATGTTGCAATTTTTATTTGTGTGAGAAACACCCAAGAGAAAGTCATAACTTGCCTTTCTTGCATCTCTCTGCTGGCATGGATATAATATGAGTAAAAGAGCAAGACTCATATGAAATCTGCAAATTTCAGTGTTTGTTGATAGCTCTGTAATCCTTGTCAATATCTTAGACAAACTTTATGATATTGCAATTTTCTCGATGATATTTGAAGGGGAGAAAGGCAGGAGTTATCTGTTTGATATGTCACTCAGTATATCAAAATAGTCAAGTTAACTGTTATCTGTTTGATATGTCACTCAGTATATCAAAATAGTCAAGTAAACTGTGGATATTTTACTGTGTCATTGTGCTCTGCAATCAGAACAGGCATAACTAAAAGTAGTGGCTATCTAATGGGAAAAGCAGATTTTAATCAGATTGTTTACTGCCAGGGCATATGGAGAGTTTTCACTTGCCTGGTTTTTAGTTTCAAGGAGAATAGACACAATGAAGTATTCTCCAGGGTGTTGTTTGGTTTCATTAGTGTATCTTGACTTTAAGACTTTCAGCACCTTATGCAGAGGGGAATAATGAAGAAAACGTGTTTTAAAATCAATTGTCCATCATGGAGAGAGGAGTTTTGTAGCTTATGGGCCTAGCAAATATAGTTACTTGCCAAAGACTTCTGAAATCTTTCTGGGAGGTATCTCAACACCAAGGACTGCCTCTAAAAAGGGAAGAGCATAGACCTGGCACAGTACTGTAATTTGGAACACCCTAATAGTTGATGGGAAAAGAAAAGAGTTTTCAATGTTTTTGAATCAAAATCCACAGTACTTATGCCCTATGGTTTGCTTTTCTGTTGTCCGTGGGATTTGTGGAAGCAGGTAGAAAGGTCAGGCAGACAGGCTTCAAGATGGCAAAGAAGAAGGTTTTATTTACAAGAACTTCTTTTTATACACAGTAATAAACAAGTGTCTATTGGCCAAAGACAATTCACCCCCAAAGACCTATTGGTTATGGCTTGTACACCTCTAACAAAAAACACTGAGATTAAGAAAGTACAGTTTATCTATATTCTCCATGAGAGAGAAAGGAAAATCCTAAAACAGTGCAACTACAATGCCCTATGGGCACTGTGGAGATGCAGTAGTTTTTAACTGAGCACTTGAAGTTTCTTCTTTCCAATTACTCAGGCAAGAAAAGATTTTTTTGCATTGCCTGGCTCAGACTGAAGTGCAGCCCATCAAAGGGAGAACATCTTCTCAGATTAATGAGCCACTTAAATTTTGTGTGTGCATGTGTGTGTGTGTGTGTGTCTTTGCATCTTTGCCTCTGAGACATTTAATAAACAAATAACAGCTGCACTCCATTTCTTTAGTCCTGCCCAATTATCCGATCTGTAATCACTATGCTAGAGAGCGCAGGTTATGGGACTGTTTTTGTGACTGATAAAGCCATTGTAGGACCTTACCTTAAATGACAGCTATTTGTCTGAGAAAGGAGAAAATATGGGGTGAAGCTGGACATATTTTAATTGCTAATCATATTTTGATTGCTCTGAAGGTTCCCTGGCTGTGATATGAACAGTACTTTTGTGAGTTGTGTTGTATTAAACACCAGTGAAAAGATGGCCAAACCCTGCTATCAAGACATACAAGTTTTGGTGCAGAGAACGGCATTAGTCCTTAAAACCATATTGTTTGGAGGGTACATCAACATGCCCAGTGTTCAGTGTTAGCATGGCAGCCTGGCATACAATTGGTGACATCCATTCACTGCCTGAAGCTGAGGATAAACAACACAATGAATGTAAGATTAAGCAAGTAGTCAGAGTGATTCCCCAAACAGATTAGCAAAACAGAAAAATCCATGAGGCTTTCCATGACCTCCCAAAGGCTTTTGTTTTGCATGGAGCTGAGAGTGCATTATTTCCAGTGGATGGTGTGAAACAATGCAATGCGGCTTCATGGAGCGAGGGGCAGTCTGAGGCATAACCCCACTGCTGCCCAGGGTCAGTAGAGCCCATCCCTCAGTCACACCCCACTTCTGCTTTCAGACAGAAAGGAGGATTGGGGCTGCAGAAAGGAAGAATTTGGATTGCATGCTGGCTGCAAGTGAAGCCCCTTTGCCAGGGATTTCAGGTTCTAGCTTGACTTGATTGTGCATGTGTGTTTTTCCTCCTTCTGGATTCTAAGGCACTATTTTGAGTTCAGCCAAATCCGGCAAACATAGAGCAGCCTTGACAGTAACTGTGTTTCATAAGGGAGGTTCCCTGGGCAGAGAGAGGGAATAGTATTAATGCCTTCACTAACTGAAATGCTCTGGAAAGAGTCATGGCATCCACAAGGAGAGAATCCAATCAATGAATCTCAATCCATAAGAAAGTGTATGCAATGGGTGTTCACCCTTTGAACTTGCCTCACATTCCAAGCTGAAATGGTGGTCAGATGATTGAGATTCACAGCAGAGAAAGGAGCATGAAGAAGTGGAAGAAAAGGGAAGAGGCAACACAGAACACCAGTGGGAATGATGACTATCTAGACCTTGTAAAATCAGGAAAATAATGGGAGCCAGAACTGTATCTGTAATCAGAGCTTACAGACTTTAGCATAGCTAGAGATTAAAGAAAAAGCAGACAAATATTGTTTTCACTATTTCATGAGGTAGATGAGAGGTGAGAAGTGAATAAAACATATTGCCAGAAATAACAAAGCCATTGGAACAACTGATAAGTTAATTTCATGTAAACTGTGACCAAAGACAAACTAAGTCTTAAAATGAGACTGGTCTACTTTACCTGTGGCCAAGAACTAGAGGGGCAACCAAAGCACATTTCAGAGCATAGATATCTGATATCTTCATGTAACTTTGGAAGGATTTTTAAATTCCTTAGCTGAAAGACAGGATCATTTGTTGTACTTGTGACTTCAGCATGCAGGAATTATTCTTGAGGAAAACAGACACACTCTCCAGAAATGCTTTTGAAAAGCGGGGACAAATGAACTGTCTGGGGAAAGGAATAAACTCATGTCAGACACTTGAGCAGAGAAGGCAACAAGCACTACAAGAAATCTAGGAATTGGGCCAGAGGGAGTCTTCTGTTGCAGAACCACTGCTCAGCGCAAACAGAAGAGAATACTTAAGGTGCAAGAAGGAGGGAAGTGAAAGGCATCATATGTACTCTCTTCTGACAAGAAGCAACAAAAAAAAAGGAAAAAGACAATGCACACAGGATATAGAGATATACTGCAGGAGGGCACATGCAGTGTGACTGGAGACACTCTGTGCCTCCACTGGAGCAGGTGGTTTTTCTCTCTTTTCTTTTTCTTTTCTTTTTCTTTTCTTTTCTTTTCTTTTCTTTTCTTTTCTTTTCTTTTCTTTTCTTTTCTTTTCTTTTCTTTTCTTTTCTTTTCTTTTCTTTTCTTTTCTTTTCTTTTCTCTTTCTGCCTTTTATCCTCTTACTGTGGTGCCTCTGGAGCAACAAAGGGAAGATCTGTTTTTTTACCCAAACTTCTCAATACACAAAAGTATTTTCTCTTTTAAGTCAATTATGCAAAACTGCAATGTTCCATGCAGATTTCACTCTGAGGTGCTGATGCAAAATTTATTAAAATGAATAGACATGGTATGTTTTGGGTTAATATGGTATGTCTACAGTGTCAGCCAAGAACAGGTGTGATTTTGTTCTCAAGTTCATAGTCATATCTTGTGTGCACAGTAGACATAAAAATATTAACTTAAGATATAACCCTCTGTGGGCAGAGTCCAGATCTCTCCCAATGAGTTTAACAGTGCCAGAACTCTGGCCACTGTACAGCAATTCTAATGCCTTTTAGTTTTTGCATTGTCTTCAGCATAGCTTTCCCCAGGTAATATTCTCACAGTTTCCAGCTTTCCAAGACTGTTCCCAAATTGCAGTTTGGATGTTGATAAGAAGATTTATGTGTTTCACATGGTTTAACCAGTACCTTGCTGGACTATACTAGCTGGCATGGGGAGCAGAGAATAAGGCTTGGCTCTGCTTGGTTTCCTTGTAAAGATTCAGGCTGAAAGACAAAGGCCAGTCATGGTGACATTGCATGTTAGCATTTGACGCCGCAGGTCAGCCTCAGATGAGCAGGCTCACTAAACGCCTCTCCAGATGGAGGAACTGCTAGATCAGGTGCTGCTGTACTACACTGTGTGGAAGCTCTGAACAAAACAGCAGCCAGCACACATGCCCCTGAAGGCTTGCATGGGCACACACAGGGACATGGTGGTCAGTTTTCACACCTCACAGTGTGAAACTGTATGGAGGAAAATGAAAATTACCAACGTATCATCACCAGTTATTAAAAAGTAGGCTGAGCTTGGCAGTACAGAGAAAACAAATACATTTTTGCCTCTCTACTTTTTCTCAGAGTTACTTCTGCCACTGAGCTTGTCTCAGTGTAGTGGTGATGCCTGGCCTGGTAACCCCCAGGCAGCATCTGTGCTGTTCAAGGGGCTGACAGAGGTTGTAGCTCAGCCAAAGTGTGCTATTTCAATAACAGAAATCAAACCCTGTGTTTGAAAAAAGATGTTTCTTCCAATTGTTGGAGAGGAGAGTTGATATTTATGAGCTTAAAAAAAATCAACTCACCATGAAGCCTATGAAAAATAATATTTTTTTTCTTGAAAATAATCTTTTGATTCCTGTTTCTTAGATAAAATGCATTTGCCAA
Organism: Pardalotus punctatus; assembly: GCA_013400915.1. Classification (NCBI taxonomy): domain Eukaryota; kingdom Metazoa; phylum Chordata; class Aves; order Passeriformes; family Pardalotidae; genus Pardalotus; species Pardalotus punctatus. The sequence continues at coordinate 271,683 of VZTX01014545.1, forward strand.
TATTTTGAAGTTACCTTTTGGTTTGTTTTCAAAGATAAAATGTTTTTTAAAAAACTGTAAACAGAGAGCTAGAGTAATTTTTTAAAAATTAAATTATCTTGGAATTGTTTATAAACCTCCTCCAAACCATCACAGAATTGAAATAAGGATAGTAATGAGCTCTGTGGATATTGGATCACTAAGCCTAGCTCATCCAAGACTGCAGTGATCTGTGAGCTGGTTTTTCTTAACTTTCCTCCCTTAGAAGCTCTCTCTCCAAAAATGGCTCCAATATTTTCCAGATATGACTGGCATGCTCTTTAATTTATTTATTTTATTCATCCTGTTTGTTCAGTTTATTTCAATGTTTTATTCAATCTTTAGAATCAAATAATTAAGGTTTGTTATCAATAGTTGCCCCCACAACAAAACCTTTGAAATGTGTGTGGCACTGCTGACTTGGCTGCTATTTCTGTGAGTTTTAGAAACTGCTTTTTGCAAAGGGCTTTTTTTTTTTGTGTTGGGAAAGATCAGTGCAATTGGTCACACATGAAAAGCCCTTTCAAATTTTTTGTCTCCAATTATAAGAGCAATTGTGGAGAAAGGTGTCTTTTTGAATGGAAATTTATCCAGAAGACATTTGCAAAGTATTTATTCATGCACTTTTGTACCTCTGCTGAAAACATTCTTCGAGTCAAAGTCCTTGAAAAATTTGGCTTGTAGCTTAGAAGCAAATTTTCAAATTATAGAAGCACAAAGCCTTCTGGTGAGCAATGGTATTTGACTGATTGTCTGTATGTAAAATCTATACTTCAGATAAAGATAATATTAATTAGTTTCTCCAAATGCAAGCTTCAGAGCATGAGCAGAGTTCCTGAGAAAACTTATAACATCATTCTCTTGGTATTTTGGCAGCTGTCTTCCATTTTTTATATTGGAAGTAATTTTATATATGAGAAGAAACAACACTAGTGCTTCCAGAAAAGGAAACAAGACATCGCAGTTCTAAGTTAATTTGCCTCCACCATGAGAAATTAAATAGCATCCTTCGACCTCTGCTGTGCTTCCAGTAAATAGTACCTGAATGCCCCAGCCCAGGAGAACAATGCAAAAGGTCATAATTGTCAACATTATTGTGGTGCTATATCCATGGAGGAAATGATTCTTCTGTATCTTTCTTTTGAAAGGTCTCGGTTTACCCTGCAGCCTGGAATATTTTGGTTTGTGTATAGGCAATAGAATTAAATCTAGGACTTCCCTGGTTACTCAGATAAGTATCACATTGGAGGTTTCAAAACTTAAGACATATTTGGATTTCAGGCTACTGAATACTGCAACAACATCATAACAAAATCAATTTGAGTAAATTGATGTACATTTGGGTAACATCCCAAAATTGCTAGCAGTGTTTTCTGTTTCTGGAGAAACTTTGAAACGTGAATAAAAGCAGTTATAATTAGAGGAAAAAAGGAAAAAATTCTTTTAGTCTTTTGTTATATTATTTAGTCAGTACACAATGATAATTGTAATTACCACTGTTGTAAATAGCACCATCTATAATTATTCTATTAGATAATCCTCCTGTGAAAGAGCAGTACTTTTTATTGAGATGTGCTAGCGACACTTTTATGTTATCTTCAGTTCTAGAAATAAGGCATAGTTTGTTTCACTGAAAATGCTCCTTTAATAGAAAAACCTATCTCTAATATCTGGATTATCAGGTAAACACACATGTTGTTTCAGCTGACAGTTGAAAAACCTTGGTGCACTGTAATGAAGCCAAGTGCATTCAATAAAGGTCCTAAATTCCTGGCAGAGAGACAAACTGTTCAGGATTTTCAACAAGACACTAATGGAGATCTGGTAGTGCTCTTTTAAAATTTTATTTTCCTTTAATGTCATTATAAAACAATTTCATAGATTACATAAATGTTCCTTATTGTTTTACTTTATTGCCAGGGTCTAAGTAATAGCCCCACTTTCAGTAAACACTATGCAGTTCAGTAGCTGTGTGACAGAGTGTTTTTCCTTTGGTCTGATGAAAAAACGTATTTTATATGATGTAGATAAAATAAATGTTCAGTTGTTAGTATTTAGCGGCTGCTAGTAGAGGAAAAGAAAAGGAAATGCTATACTGTCATCTTGCTTTTAATTTTCCACCCTAGATTTACAAAAAACATTATAAAGAATTATAGAAGGGAACACCCACTTAAATATCCACAAAAGTACAAAAAAAAATCATCCTTTTTATTTTCTTTTTTTTCAAATAAAAAGGAATTTCAGGAGGATGTAATACACAACAGTAGGTTTAGGAAGAAATAACAATGAAGTTTTAGGATCATGTCTTTATCTTCTGGAGACTTCCTTGCCTAGTCTCAGGCTTTGGTTGCTGCTACTGTTTCCTGGTAGATGTCATCTAGCTCAGACAGATTAATTCATCTGGACTGTCCTCTCACAGTCTCATGTGGCAATATGCAATATTGTCCTGCTTTCTTACTTGCCTTTGAATGTGAATGAAGCTACAGTCTAGTATGGAACTGAATTATTTTGAATCAGCAATATTTAAAGTTGCAATGGGTAAGGTTGTGAAATAAAGTCAACTACAATTTTTATTATGCAGAGAAGTTTCTGAGTAACTCAACTCTTCACAGAAAAACCAGCATACAGGAGTGTATAACTGAAAGCTTGTCAGAGGTTTAAGAAAAGCTAATTGAAAGATAAATTAACCTGAAATTAAGAACTAGCTGAAGCTTATAAGAAAAATAGATATGTGCATTAAGGTTCTTGTTTCTTTCAATTCAAAACATGGAATTGACAATCTGAAGCTGCAGGGTTTGATTTATCCATAGTACTTAATACCTATGCAACTTATCTCCATTGAAATGGAAGGGGAATGCAGAGAGCAGAGCTACGTTAACACTAAGTGGTTTTTCCATTGGCTTCACAGTTTTTTAGCAGCTTTTCTATAGAGTTCTCTGATTTCTCTATGAAAAGAGAAAAAAAAGAGTAAACATTCTTGCCCAGGAACCATGAAAAATATCTTCCTTACTTGCCATCTTCATAGATTATTTTTGAAGGAGTTTAGATTTAACTTTTGCATCTATTTAATTGGATTAGATTGAGGTGAAAGTGTATTAACATAGGTACAGAAGTACATTATTATTTTGTCCTGAAGGTTTTTACTTAAATGTTTATTATTTCCAACTTTTCTTCCAATAAAATGTTCATTCTTTGATGATTATTCTTCTCATTAAACTTCTTCAGTATTTAATTGTGTGTGCAGTCATTTGAATAAGTCATTCTTGTGAAACACAAACGCCAGTATGACAATCACTAAGAGAATATTGCTGAAGACAAAATATTATTTTTCTTTTATGTTACTGCAGCCAGCTTCCTTGATTCAGTGTTTCTTGCCACAGAGGAAGCTATTCAGATGTACAAGTTGCAGATTTGCTCATGGTAAGGCCTTTTAGATGTGCATTTAGTACAACTCTCCTTAAACAACTTAATGAGTAAAGGCAGCCAGGAAAAAGGATAGCAAAGGGTGCAATTGCTGACATTTAAACTGAGCAAAACCATACTCATTGCTCACAGGGGAGAAATATTTTATGGCCGCAAAAAAAAAATTAATGTCAAAGGATAGACTCTCTCACTGCAATTTAAAGCTTTTTGCCCTGCTCAGGCAGTGTGTAAGACATAGTTTTGCCATCTCTGACCTACAGTTGCCCATGTCCTTCTGCTTCCTGATATTGGCAAACTGGCTGCCAGCCTCTTCTCCTGATCAATTAGTTTGGAATTGCTTTTTACACTTCTGTGACAGGTGTAACAACTTGAGCAAAGATGAGGATGGCATTCTAATTTTCTTTAATGAATAAGGATTTAGCAGGATTCATGTAAACACGGTGCCTGCTATTTTGCATCACTCAATTGTCTGACTTTTTCAATACTCTATTCTCCTCATACTGTAGCATTTTGTTCTCTAAATTGACAGTTCATTCAACTTGCAAATACAAGTTGAATTTCGGTAGAATCTAACTTGCTACTTCTAATTAGTTTTTAATTTCACCAGTCTGATGAAAGGCCCACAGGGAGAGAGGAAGTCTTGAAAGATTTAATTCCATTTGAGACTTACTAGGAGGGAATCAGTGCCTGACAATTTCTCATTGTTTATCTTCAAATCTTACTCTTTATGTGTGTGTTGTTGGCACTACCATCTCAAGTCATGATTAGCAGCAGTAATGATTCTAGACCTTTAAAAGTGGAGAGTGTGAGCACTGTGAGCAGCAAAACATTATAAAAATATTTCTCCACTCCATAGTTCCCATTGGTGAATTAGACTTTTCCTTGACAGGAACAGTTAACAATGTAAGAAGTAAACTGCTTGAGAAGAGATTTAGATCTTGCCACTGAAGGAGAAAGATCAATTCAATTTATGCTGCATGAGGCCCGAGGGAGCTATTTACGGAGCTGAGCTGGTATTATTAGAACAGCTGTGATTCTTACCATGTATGAGTTCTCTCTGCTCATTTTGGATGACGTCCACACGCTCAGTGCCATCTGAATGGACCTGCCATGGCCATAGTGGAAAGTGGGCTACCAGTGCTGCGCACAAGCTTCCAGCACGTCTCTGTCTCTCAGAAGGTGAATGGTTTTATGGGGACCCCAGCTATTCCCTCAACTGGTGACACAATCAGCATTTATAACCGCATTGTCTCAATTTAAGGTGCCCAAGGAAAATATCTGAAAACATCTTAAAATAAGCTGTGGCAGCTTTAGCCGTGAAAAAAGCAAAAGTAAACCAATTTGAGCAATTAGCAAGCCACGTCTGAAAGATAAATTGGCATTCAACATATGCAAGATTTAAACACAATGACATTATGAGAGCAGTAGATGCACATAGACTAAATGTGATATACAGGAAGCTTTCATCTCAGAATTTCACACTAAAATTTATAAATCATACTGAATGCAACAGCTCATACAAACAGAGCAGTACTTGTCCTTCTGATTTATACAAACGGCTCTGTCTTCATCATTGTAAAGTATGATATTTTTGGGTGGATTTCCAAACTTAATTCTTCATTAAATTTCCAGGATTGACAGTTTGATAAATATTAACACCAGTATGGAATATTACACCTACACTTAAATCACTGAATGTAAAACCCAGACATTTCCACACAAACTGGGGATATTTTTATGTTCTGTAATGCTTTTTTTTTCTTCCCACATTACTAACCCTCTAAGGAATGTTACATGTTCCAAACTGCTGATGTTTCCCTTTTCATTTATTGGCTGTTTATAGAATTCAACCCTATTCATTATTTTGTTTTGATGTAGTAGTTCTTCTGCAATAATTTTTTTCAATTTTCAGGCAATCATGAGAGGAATCCAAAGAGAATCATGGTCAGGATGTTTTATTTCTAAGTGTACTTTTTAATTGCAGGCTATTTCTGTGCCTTTTCCTGAATATATTCAGTGCGGGCACACCCTGTTGTTGGGTTGCCACCAATTCCATCATCTCTTTAAAAGAAAGCAGCATTTGTTTGCCTGTTGGACCAGACTAAGCTGAGCATGACCATAACTAAAAGGAAAGATGTTTCAAAGGGTGGTTCCCATTAGAAAAAAAAACTGAAAAGATACTGGAGAAGACAGAATCCCTCCTTTCTGTAACCATGGCTAAAAATAATATCCAGAACAATAAAAAAAATTACTCAATAAAGTGAACTCTGAGTGCATGTGACATACATTTTGTCTGCTATATCAGACTGCAGATGTATTTTCAATTTTTTATGAATTTGAGAGAGAAAATATAACCAGCATCAGAGAAAACTACTGACTGGCAACTTCAAAGGTCTGGAGCTGGAGTGATAAAGTTTGACAAACTAAAAGAAAAGTAAATAATGAGCTTATCTTTGAAGTCAATATATACATATGAAAATGCTCAGAGTACTCAGAGGTTTAAAAAACTCACCATCATTTTCTTGTTGGACACATGATATTGAGTGCTGAAAGCTGACTTTACTACTGTCTAGATAAGAACTAAATCTCTTGAAAATTTGGCAACATGAAGGTATAATCCAGTGATTGATAACATGGAACCAACAAGTGGTACAGAAGAGAAAAACTAAACAGCAAATCAACATAATCATTTTTCCAGGAAAACTAGCTGCTTAGTCTGTGCAGGAGAGAGGGCTCTGTATTTGTTTCATTTTTTTCATGTATTGTGTAGCTTGTGATGTTTCGGTTTGGTTTGGTTTGGTTTCTAGTAGGCACAAAAAGGAGATCTGAGCTTATCCATCAGTTTTCACTGTCCTGTAAAAATAGAAGTATCAGGTGATAAAGTTGATATTGGAGATTCCTAGACTCCTTGGCCTTAAAGTCACATCTGGTTTCTGGCTTCAAATGGCAATGTTATCTGTTAAAGGTGTCTTTTGCTTTCTGAATTTTTTGATTTACAAAGAAATGTAAAAATGTTTGGCACTGACTGCTGAGACTAGAGTTAGTGGTTGGCCATTATTCCTGGAAAAGAGGTTATTTCCTCATGTTGAACAAGTCAATTTGCCAAAAATGTTTTCAAGAGGAAGTGCATTAGGAGTAGATATTACAGGACTTCGTCAAGATTCCAAAAGTTTAGAAGTTTTCAGGGGGTACCTCAGAAGTGATGTCATCAAAAGGTTCTGTTAATAGACTTTTCACTTCTGAAATCAGGATTCTTTTTGGACAAATCCTTTCTTTGGAAAGCAAAAAATACACTGTGCTCAACTTCTACTCCACTAATCACACTGAGTTATAGTCTCAATATGTTACCCCTATAGTTAAATGTCTTCCTTATGAATCACTTCCATGCATCTCTGAGAAATATCACTTGGAAGGACTGCAAACTACTGTTTTCACTCCCTTGCACTTGTTAGATTAGACAGTGAGCAATGGGATGATTTTTTTTTTTCCTATGGATATGATTTATTAATGGATGTGGATAATTATTTCAATTGGTAAAGGAAAATAATATTAAAATTCATGCCTTTCTGGTCTTTTCTGATTTATTTTCAGGTAGGATAATTTTTACACTTATGAAGTAAATATAAAAAAACACTTTTATGACTTCTAAAAACCATATATACTTTGTCAAGATGTAAAGGTCTTCCCCAGATATGAACCAATCAAGAATGAGGCAGCAAAACTTTATCTGCTGAACTTCAAATCTTCTCCTCTACAATTCTTTACAGTGAAAATCTTGGGAAAGAAAAGATTTAGGTGCTATCAATGCCATATATTATTTCAAACAACAATGTATGGAATCCTGAGGGAGCAGCATATTATGCTTCATAACGAAAAAAATACTTAAATGGTTGAACTTGTGTATAGCAAACAAACAGAAGGAAGTGGTGCTATGGATGACAACGAGCAGCTGTTTCTCTCAGTGCTGTCATCCACCAACAGCTCTTGCACAAACTGTAGCTTTGTGTTGCTGGCACTTGCATTCATGGTCTGCATCAGCATTTGCTACTGCTACATGAAAATATGTCAACAAATTAGATTAAAGTGGACTGCAAAGAACTCTCCTTTTAGGTATGGAATCTATAAACCTATTCCTAAGAAAAGTATTTGCCATCTCTCTCCCCATCCCAAGCATTCCTTATGTTTAGCTGGCACTCTGTGCAATTACTTGTTTAGAAATGTCAGGCTGTTGGTAGCTTTTCCTAATTTGTGGTTAGAATGTGAAGACAACGGAAATACTGTTCTAATTACTTTTTCTTATGAGTGGTATGAAAAAAAAAAAGCTTTTGTCTGCTGTTCTGAGTAAAAAAGTCTGAAATCCAGCTGTTCGTAATATATTTATATTTATTTTCATGTTGGTAAGGAAGATCATCAGAAGACTTAAACATAAATCCTAAGCTTTCTTTTGCGCCTAACAGATTGAATGCCATTAAATGACTATTAATTACAATAAAGGGTGAATTAATTATCTGAGAACTTTGCAGTGTAGAAGATCTGGTAAAAGGTTTTGGATGTATTTGCTGGAGAATATAGTGTGCTTTTGATCTCAGAAATACCTTCTTTAAAGGGAAAATGACATGTTTTGAAAATAAAACAAGTGGAAGGGTTTGGTTTGTTTTATTTATAACAAATTCTACCATATCAAGGCTGAGGTTTATAGCTCTGAAAAAAATTGTAGAATTTTGGGTATCACAGAAAGAATGCTGGTTTTGATATACTGTCTTTAGAATGGGTCTTGTGGAAGGGATATTTTTTTCCTGCTTGAATTGAAGCACAGGTCTTTGATTACCACCAGGGAAGGTGCAAGCCAGACCAGTAGTAGCTTCCTCTGAAGATGCTGCCTTTTAGATCTCTTGTACTTGCAGTCTGTATTCAGCACACTACTTTTGCTTTAAAACCATATTTTGCTTAGTGAAGAGTAAAGATATCATTCCCTATATGAGTGATTACACAGAGCTACTCCACGTGAAAGTCTTATCTGGAGAATGAGGGTATAGAGCCAAGAGTAGAATTAGAGCAGAGAATTAGGAATTTGCCAGCAAGGACTGCCAGCTCTTTGAAATGGCAGGATATGTTAGATCATATTCTTTCATACGCACTCATTTTTCTTGCTCTCTTAAATAATGTTAACCAGGGATATCAGCATCCATTTGTATAAGAACCACACTAAGAGAGAGAACAGATCCTGATGGTCATATTGGAGCAAAATAAGGAATGCTAAGGAAATAGTTCAGCAGAAAGCTTTTATGCTAATAAAGGAGACATCTTGGATGGATGGAAACATAGTGAGAATTTGGAACACATCACCTTTCAAAAAAAGTTACACGGATATATTGTTTATCATGCAGAAAATAGAATGTGTCAAGTGCAAAAGGGGTAGATAGCATAGCCTTACATTATGCAGAGGTAACATAATGAGCATTGTGAAACAGGCTACATGAACTGGAAATGTGCTAAGCAGCAAGGGAAGAAATGCCAGCCTTTAGGACATTGTCAGGTCAGTGAATTAATGGAAGGGATTTTATTCAGTGGTGTTGCTATGCTGCAGACCTCCAGTATCAAGAGCTTTATTCTCTTCCTGTAGCCCTTCTCCTGAGCAAGATGTCCCCTTTCTCTTGCATCATTGCCTGTTGCCATCAACAAGGCAATACTTCTGAGTGCACAATACTTTATTCTTTAACCAGAAAATTGTCAGTCCCTTTAATAAATATATTTTGTCCTTCTCCTAAGCATTGCTGTTTTTGTTTCTGCTGCCATGGATAAGGTGAGTTAGTTTTAATCCCACCATAACCTTGTCAAAAGAGTACCACAGCACTGGGACACTTGAACTGGTTAGCTGCACCAGGGGAGGGGAAACCATGAGGAATAACTTTTGAGAAAACACTGAACTGAAACTTCCACTTAATGGAATGCTTGTGGATCATGACCTCCCTTCAAGACTATAGGCAAGAATTGAAGCAGATGGTGTCCCTGACAAGCAAATACAAATGATTGATTACATTTACTGAAAGTTTGCTCTTCATTTATCTTTTAAAGTTTGATACTTTCACCTCTTTTGCTATTCCATGCTTCTATTAGCATCTCACTTCGAATATGTCCTTCAGGTCTTCAGCCATTCCCTACCAACTCTTCAACCATCCCCTAATCTACTCTGCCACCTTCTGTATTTTGTGCTTTGTGCCAAATGACCACTTTAGAAAAATCAAAAGCACTGACAAAATACACAGCTTGATCTCAGTTCTGACACTAGGATGAGTTTTCAGCCATCCAGTTTAACAAAAAACCATTGGTTTTAGACTAAAACATATTCAGATGTTGTAATATTCCAAACTGTTTAATACAGATAGATCCTATGGAAAACTGGGTTGCTTACAATGGTTTTACCTAGCAGGAAAAACACATAATTTTTCCAAATATAAATGTTGGTTTGCAGTTTTTCTTGGTTTGTGTGTTTATTTGTTTTGTTTTGTTTTTTTTGGGTTTTTTTTTTTTTTGTGGGTACATATATCTCAGAAAAAAATAAGGTTTTTAATAGTAGAAAGCACTTTTTCTCCCCTCATTTGTGGTGTATTACCTTTAGAATATTGTTTATCATTTTTTCTTGACATTTTCAACAGACTTCTGTTCTTCAAAGACTCGAGCTGATGATCAGGCTTTGGTGTATGAATTTCAGTCAGTATCCTTAATGCACATATTAATTAGAAGCAAATAGAAATTGGCTTTCCCAGCTTCTTATCAGTTTATTTTTGCAGTAGGATTTGCAACATAAGCACCAGTAAGGATCTGGGGAGCACTAATAAATCTGGCAATAATTCTTATTTTTTTTAAACTTTTCAATCCTTGATCTTACTAATTTATAATTTCACCAACACTGATATTTTTCACTCTATGACACTATTTAACATTTGCATATTTTTTCTGTTAATATTGTTAGGGTTTAACTTTCTCTTAGGTTCTAATTTCTAAGTACAGTTTTAATAATTAACGTAATGTTCCAGGAAAGCAACCCCTGGGATGCTGAGTTATCCATATGTGGCTCAGACTGTATTTATGCATTGTTGATTTTAAAATATAATTTATTAAAACATATAATCACAATATGATGTTATGATCCCTTTATATTTTAGTAGCATGTCTGATTTCTGTATCTAAAACAAATAAAAATTTTCTAGGTTTTCACAATGTTTATATGCCATTTTCATGACTCTTTTTCAGAGTCTAGAATAAATTGTTTTGCAGAATCAGAAATCTAGGGACAATAATACAAGAGAAAGACTAAAGGACTTTGAATATCCTCAAATGCAACAGTAATATAAAAATCCGTTTGTTCCAAGTTTACAGACTCATGGAGCCATGGCTCCCCATTGAATTTTATGCAGCATTCAATATAAAACATTGCTGTCATGTATACTATGAGGGCTCGTTCCTTCAGCCTGATAAAACTGTGGACAAGGATTCAAGGGAAGAGGGAGTTTCTATTTCCATGCAGCTATTCTATATCCAGATAAATACCAAAAGCAGAAATACTATGTTATGAAAAATATTGTGTTTCTTGCATTAAATTTTCATATGCTAGTAAACTGTTTATCAGCAAGGATAGCTTTACAAATATCTGGCCAATAAGATTTCTGTTTGTGATAGGTTTTCTAGCATTAAATTAGAAAAATCTCTGTTTTTTTTGCTAAAAGTTCTCAGCAACTGAGATTGTCATTTTCCAGCTTGTCTAGAATGGTGAAAAACAAAAAGAAAGACACCAGTAGAAGGGAAGTAATATTCTACAGTATTATTAAGGAAGAAAGAAAGGATATGTATTGGGTGACTTTTGGTCTGGGTTACCATATTCTGTGAACAGTACACCATTAAAGTTATAATATGCAATGAAATGGTAATAAAGAATGGAAATATTCACCAAACATGTCCTATAGAAGTGATCTATTTCAATGGGTTGTCCTGGGCTGGACAATAGGTGCCCAACAAAACCATTCTATCACTCCCCTCCTCAGCTTCCTCAGGGGCAGAGGAAAATAAAATTAAGAGCTCGTGGATGAGATAAGAGCAAGAGAGATCAATCACCAGTCACTGTCATGGGCAAAACTGACTCAAATTGGGGACATAAGTTTGAATATACTACCAATCTAATCAGAGTGGGGTATATGAGAAATAAAACCAAACCTTAGAAGCACCTTCTCCCTCGTTCCTTCCATCTTTATAAGCTTAATTTCACTCAGATTTCTCTTCCTCCTGCCCTGTGGGTACAGGGAATGGGGTCTACAGTCAGTTCATCACACACTCTTTGCTACTTTCTCCTCTACAGAGGACTCTTCACACTCTTCCCCTGCTCCAGCATGGGGTCCTTCCCACAGGAGACAGTATTCCACCAGCTTCTCCAACAAGGGTCCTTTCCATGGGGTGCAGTTGTTCATGAACAACTCCCGCGTTCGACCTTTCCATGGGGCACATTCCTTCAGGAATAAGGCTGCTCCAGGGTGAGTTCCCCACAGGGTCAGAAGTCCTGCCAGCAAACCTGCTCCAATGAGGACTCCCCTCTCCATGGAGCCACAAGGCCTTGTCAGGAGCCTGCTCTAGCATGTGCTTTCCATGAGGTCAGAGCCCTTCCCTGGTGTGGGTTCCCCCAGGGACTGCAGGGGGATCTCTGCTCTCCCATGGCCCTCCATGGGCTGCAGGGGGACAGCTGCCTCACCATGGGCTGCTCCATGGGCTGCAGAGGAATCTGTGCTCTTGCACTTGGATCACCTCCTCTCCTCCTTCTTCATGGACCTTGGTGTCTGCAGAGCTCTTCTCATATATTCTCAATCCTCTCTCCTAGCTGCAGTTGCATGAGTTTTTTGCCCCTTCTTAAGTCTGTTATACTATCAGCCCTACCACCTTCACTAAACAAACCTTTTTATGCAAAACCAATGCATCTATAAAATAGGTAGCTCCATATCAGTTAAAATACATACAGATTAAACACCATCTGAGAACATCCCATTTTATGCAAAATCTTTTCTGAACTTTGAAGAACTTTCATGTCCTGCAGATGGCTTATGTTATTTTACACCTTACAAACGTGTTTTACTGTCAGTACTTAAATTGTATTGTAGCCTTATAAAAACATATTGTGAGCTTAAGTTTTATTACATTGATAGTTATGCAATTTAATTGATAAATAATCTGTTCCTTAATGTCCAAAATACAGACCTAAGCAAATCAATTCAACTTCTTGTGTCTTGTCCAGTTTTAGATGCCTCTAATATCTAGTTTTTCATCACTTCCCCAGCAGGCTGTTTAACAGTCTTGCTATCAAAAAGATTTTCCTAACATTTATTTTAAGTTTAATTTTTAATGTCTTCTTGTAATATCTAATAATGCACTTTTATACCAGCATTTATGACTTCACATATTCTTCCTTTCCCACATTTGGTGCATATGAGCACTAAGTAATCGGCATCAAATAATTTAATTCAGCAAATTGATATATTTGTAGGGTACTTATACACAAAACATTATTCTCTGGATTTTTTTTTTTTGCTGTCATATTCATGCATTGCACAATTGTTATGGACTCATTGTGAACAACTCACTGAAAGCATTCAGCACTTGATTTGAGATAAAACCCCCAAGAATCTGAAATTCAGTCTTTTCTTTATTAGGATGACATGCATCACATGGTATTATCTTGCACTCAATCTTTGAATAATTAAAGCAAGAGTAATTCTGATGCAATTTTATCCATTCATGTGGATAAAATCAGAATGTACTGTCTATGCATGCTTTGAAAGTCATGCCCAATCAACACCAAATGAGTCAACCTGATAGAAAATAAATATGAATGGTATCTAAGCAGCACAGTTACAGAAATTTTCATCTTTTTTTGTTGGAGGCTGAATATTTCCCTGGAATATTTCTAATCTTTTTTGTACTTCAGACATTGCTTAGCAGAGTTACAACCATATTCAGACACTTTATTAATCCGTAAGATAACGCATTATCTAAATACGTTTTATTGGTTTGTTTTTCTCAGCCTCAGATGTGATCTTTGAAGGGGAATTAGAGCTGTGATAATTAAGCATATCTGCTTTCTTAGTTCTTGTTCAAGACTTAGAGGAGCTCTCTAAAGCATCAACAAGCCTGCTTAACTAAATATATTATTTAAATGGCTAGATAAAATGGTTAAAACTTGTGTGGGTGCTTTCCTAATTATTTCAATTTAGTTTACTCCAGGTTGGGAAGTGATTGAGGGAAACTGAATTGTGGTGCAAGATTTTAACTCTGAAAAGTGTTTTACACAAGGAATTAATAGAGTTTTACTCATTCATTTTAAATTCACTTTCTAATTTTCTGCAACTTTTCTTAGAATTTCTGAACAAGTCCTAGCTTCCATTTTCCCTCACTAAAAAACGTGTCATATAGAACATCTCCTTTTTCTATCTCGCTTCAAAAAAAATCCCAACAAACCCCCCAAAACTGGACACAGCAAATAGTATTAATTATTCACTACACAATATTGCACACCATTCTTCTCCTGGCACTCTTTTCTTTACTCATTACTGAAGCAAACTCCCTCCACTTGGCTCTGCCACCCAGGTCCTACATGAGTGGGATTCCCAGAAATAAAGCTATGATCCCTAGCACAGGGAAGCCCCGAGTGTATGTGCAGTGCCTTTAACTCTCTAGGACACCAAGGAAGTGGGGCGCATCTAAAAATTTTGATTGCACATTATTTGATCAGCTAGCTCTCAATATCTGGTGTTCTGTTCCTTCAAAGAGGGCCAGCTGGTGATGATGAATCATTTCAGTGGCATAAGAGCTGCAACAAATACAGAAATACTGCCCACAAAGCAAATTCAGAAAGAGGAAGATGCAAAAATGGCACAGATTGGGAGACTTGACCACTGAATGACTTTAGGAAAAAGGAACACAGCAGAAAGAACATGACTTCATTATACTAGTAAGTAGAAAATTAACTCATGATGAATGATTCATAGAATCACAAAATGGTTTGGATTAGAAGGGACTTTAAACACCATCTATTTCCAATTGCCATGTGAAAAGGACACCTTTCACTAGATCAGGTTGCCCAGAGCTCCATGCAGCCTGTCCTCTGGGGGATGAACAGATCCCCTACAAACCTCCTAATACTGGAGGCTGTCCTGACCCAGGTGCAGCACCTTGCACTTGGTCTTGTTAAATCTCATGGGATTCCCATGAATCCACTTCTCTTGAGTTTGTCCAGGTCCCTCTGAATGCCATCCCATCCTTCAGGTATGTCAATTACACAGAATTGTGATTATACAATAAGAAAAAGAAGGGGGCTATTCAAGGATTTGGATTGGTCTTCTGAAGTTGAAAATACTTTTGTCCCTGTATGTTGACAGAACTCATTAGCTTTCATTGAATTAGAGGGGACTTAGGACTGTTCTGACTCTGTAGACACTGAAAGATATTTCAGACCTTTCAAACCTGGAAAATGAGACTGTAGAGTCTGGATCACCTAATGTTTGATGACATTCCAGGCTAAGGTGATTTTCTTTAGCAAAACAACAGTCTTGCATATCTTGCCCTAACAGCAAGAGAAGTTACTTGTAACACCAGTGAAAGAGGAGAAAGGACACATGCTTTAAATTGTTGTTACTAAAGATGATGCTAACACTGGCACATTATAGGTTTTATCAATCTGGAATTAACTTTTAGACAGATTTGGTGTAAAATACAGGCAGTTGAATCCCATCCATGGATGCTAATTTCAGATTAATTTTGCTGCTCCACTGATGTTAGGGGTGGCAATCTAGTAACTCCATACTGACAGCTGATCTGTCATTTCCTGTTTTCAAAAGTTGTCTGTAGCTGGAAGAGACAGAAAAACCATAAAATAAACTTTACAGTGAAAGACACAGGAGTATAAAAGAGACTGTATTAATATAGATCCTATTAACAGTGCTTTTAATTTTCAAAATACTGTGCTGGGCTTTTTGACAACTGATATAAGAAAGGGGTGTGCTTGCTCACACTTATATCTGCACAGGAGGAAATAATTTGTAAGAGCAACTACAGTGAATGAAGATAAAAGATGGGGTGAGGAAAACCACAAATTAATCCTGCACAGCACAAGTCTGAGTGGTGTAGATAGCAACATGCAGCACTTAATAGCGTCATGTCACAGACAGAAAGGAATTGCAAAAATCATTTGGACAGATATCGCACTGATGCATTCACTTATGTGAAAAGTGCAAAGGAAAGTGGTTGCTCACTTCAACTTATTTAAGGGTTCACAGGTTGTTTGTAACATTTGGTTATTGATGGAATTCCATCTTTGGAATGTAAGATGACACCGCTGGTGGTATCAAACCTTCTCTCAATGTGTAGACCTAGAAAGACCAGCGCATGACTGATATGGAGATGTAAACTTTTCTGGTCAATATGTTTATTTCTGCCTTACAGAGTATTGCTTCACTTCATACAAGGGTTTGACAAAAGAGCAGAGGTGGGTGAATGTTTGGCCAGAATATTTTTGAGAGACTGGCTGTGCCAGTCATGCAGATCATCTCTGGATGAGTGCAGAGCAGGAGAGGGAAGGTGCAAGGACTGGTCATGAACTCAGGCTTGAGAATTTCCTCAAAGACCAAAGCCTCTTCAAAAAAAAGAAATGTGTGTGCAGTGCTTGCAGTCTGGGAAAGCACAGAAAGTGCTAGACAATTCGTATGGAAGAAAAGGTCTTTAATATAAGGAGAGAGGAGAAAGGAGTGAGAAGGATCAGTCTTTAAACCTCATATTGCCATCTGTCTTAGCTAACAGAGTATAGGTATTTTCTATTCAGAGTTTGAGTAAGGCTTTTTGTTCTAGTTCAGTATTTCACATTAAAAATACAATAAAACCTAGATTTGGAGATTAAGTGACTTTTGATAAGCTCCTTAGGCAAATATGTGATATATTTGCCTTGGGATGCTGACTTTCATAGAATCCTGTGCAAGCATCCTCTACATGTTGATTAAATATGTCACCAGAGTTTAGCACTTCTCCCTGTTGACACTGTTATGGCTTTCATTTCTGCTCACGACTTAATGCTCAGCATTGTTGCTCAGATAAAGACTCAACTTGAATTGCATACTCTGTTTTCTGTCAGTAACTCACAGCTTCTGATGTCAGTTTTGCTTTGCAAGAAACTGCACTGTAGTGTCTTTTGGGAATACATCTGCCTTTCTCCCAAACAACACTCCCATCTTCAGGTTACTATGGGACTTATAACTTCAGTAGTCCACGTCTTCCATTCCAGACAGAGAACCAGCTCAGCACAGCTTTTTTGCTATTATCTCGGCATCAGTCCCTGCATGGCAGTCCCAACTCAATATCTTATTGTTGCAGATTTTTATCCTGTCATTTGATGTGCACTCTATTATGTAGACATCACAAACAGTTTTTGCCTGGAATCTTGATAGTAATCCATGGTTCACAGGAGAATTTGTGTAACATGACTGTTAGGGAAAAAAGTTTACTTGCTTGGAATTTCATGTCCCTTTTCTTTGAAGTTTCCTGTGATAATTGATCAAAAGATGATCTGGTAATTTTAATGCCGTTTGTCCATTCCCTTTCTGAGGGAGAAATTGATGTGTGCAATTAAGAGAGTAGCCATACATAACAAATTCTAATTATTTGACTTACATATCTGCTCCATGCTGCAATCTAGGTCTAAATCTCACTGTTTTACTACATGTCTTAAGCCAATATATTCCATCTAGCTTTTTAAGCCATCTCATAACCATTTGTATGCTTTTCTGTGTTTGAATGGGTGCACCACTGTGTATAGCTGTCTCACAGTTTCTAGTGGTGCCCTAAAATTAAACAGCTGTCAAAGATCAGAAATGCATTCATGTCAGTAGTGCCAGGTGAGAGTTGGTCTTTTCTCCCAAGCAGCAGCTAAAAGGACAAGAGGAAATAACCTCAAGTTATGTCAGGGGAGGCTTAGATTTACTATTGGGAAAAAATTCTTCACTGAAAGGGTTTTCAATCATTGGAACAGGCTGCCCAGGGAAGTGGTGGTACCACCATACCTTGAGGTATCTAAAAGACAGGTGGATGGGGCACTCAGAGAGATGGTTTACAGGTGGGCTTGACAGTTATAGATTAATAGTTGAACTCGGTGCACATTTGCCTATATAAATTAATATTTTATTGCATCAGTGTGGGTAATTGGCTCTTTGGCGGTCTGTCTCATATGAATAAAGGATTGTCTATTCCATACTTGATCCATTCTTGAGACTACAGCCACTCGTCTATTTGAGCAGTTGTTATTTAGACTGGCAAGAAGCGTTCTGATTTTTGTTTAAAAATTATCATTGATTTCTGACAGAAGATAAAAGCAGCTCATCAGATGTGATCTTTTCACCAAAGTCCAAAGATAGCAGATGATTTTAAGGCACTTTCCCCCTACCTTTCTTACCTCTGGAGAAAGCCAAGCATTTCAGATAAGCGTTTTTCAGATAGCTGAATTGCTGTCAAAGCCGTGCACCTCTCAGCAGGGCTGCTCAGCAGGTGTGCCCTCACACAAGTAAGCAGTGTGTGTCCACCTGGTTCACACTCACACCTGTTGTGCTTCAGTCATGTGTTTGAGAACTGTTCTTGCTCTGGGTTCTTTTTGGGGGGTACTATTCCCATGAACATGTTGCCATGCACATGGGCCAGTTACAGCAACTGGAGCTAAAGACAGGGATGCTTGTGACAGTACATGGCTTCTCTAAAATTCCTTATCTGTTCTTGCCTGGGACCTAGGAAAGCACCTTTCTTTCACAGGCAGATTTAATTTTTTGCCACAGTTTTACTACCTTAATTCATCACCCTGTTCGTCACTTTTTGCTTCAGGAGGTATCTTTGTCTCTTGCTGTGTGGTGTATCTGAGAGTATGACCGGGAACTTGACAATATCTTTTTCAATGACCAAAAAAAATAAAGCAGCCTGAATTGAAGAGAATTTAAAAAGTGACCATCAACTCTCCAGTGGCTTAATGAAACATCTGAAGACATGGGATTTGCAATGCTGTGGGAGAAGATACAGGCACTCAGGGGCTTCAAAGCCAGATTCTTGGGGATGGAGACACTAATGGGTAGAATGAATCTCCTGTCTAAAAGCTGGTGATCTAAATCTTGTGTTGTCAGCAGATTTGTTTTTGCAGACAGTGGGAAAAAAAGGGAAATCTTCTATTTTATGTCTTCCCAAGGTGACGCCCTAGAGAGGTGACTGAGATAAGGATCAGGAACCACTCTCTGCACAGGTCTGTGCCTCTTCAAACTTCTTGAAGAAACCTAGCCTGGAGGATTTAGAGAATTAAAGACACTGAGATGAAATGCACCTACAACCTCTATGTGTTTCTTTTGCAATAAAGGACCTTTAAAGTACAAATATGTGCTGTTAGTCTGAAGCTGAAAGGTATTTTTGTCTTCAAATTCTGTTTCCTAATTTTAAATTTTATCACCTTAGATATGCGTGCACGCCCATCCAGGAGCGTGTTTGTGTTAGAGAAGAGTTCATGACTCAGGCACATATGATTAAGTCCTTCCACTTCTTGTGACCTTTGTCTGTACAGGAAAAGAGATATTTTATGTGATGCTTCTTAGTGAGAGTGTCCTGACAAAAATGCTGTGCTGGGGATCTCTCTGTTCCCTTCACAAGTATGCTGGAGCAAAAGCACGCACATTCCATCTGCCCGAATGGGAGAGGAGAAAAGTGCATTCAACATCTGTTGCAGGCAGTTATGAATATTAGAGTAGTCTGTTTTTTCTAGGAATTATGCCTGAAGGAGGACCTATGGTTCAGACATTAAAAAGGGAAAAACTAGCCTAGTACAATTTCTCTAGGCCTCTTATTTCCTATGATTTTCCTTCAAGTTTTTACCACATGTTCCTTGAGAAAATCAAGGTCAAATTTTCTTATCCTGATTTGTAGGGTTTTTTTGTCATAGCTGGATGTCTGGATGATCCCTCACATTTCTGAAATAAATTTGTGTGAACAATTGGCCTAGGTAGCAGAGGCAAGAAAATGTGATATTAGGAGGTAATTAGTACTTTGAATACTCAGTAAAATCAAGGGAAAAAATGTTTTGTAAAACAAATGTGAATTAAATATATGGCCTTCTCTAGGATTTTATCTTCTTGTTATTATTATTTAGGTGGCACTTCTGTTTAAAATACCTGGGGCATAAAAATCTTGAAGTTGATTGCCTGAATTTAGTTTGATGTGACAGAGCAAATTGCATATATGGTGAAGTACATTAGCATGTTCTTTAAAGGATCATTCATTCAACATCTACTTCTGTTTGTTTCCCTTAGAAGTAAAATGGTGCGAGGAACTCTCTAAAACTCCTAACAGCATGATGGATGAACTATTTTAAACTGAAATAAATCAGAATGGATAAATGAATTTCCTTCTTTAGCAGATCTTCAAGACACAGAATATGCTAAAAGTACTGAAATATTTATTTTTGAAAGTTCACACAATTTTACTTTTTTATTAAGGATAGTTAATTAGATCTGACATCCAATAATCAGTGATTTTCTTTTATTTATAGCAAAAGAAAAAGTGCCAATATTAATGTATACACTCTTTTCCTTTATATACTCAAAAATAAAAATTAAACTTCAGAATCTAACTGCAGTGCAAGACATGTTCTGAAAATCACCATATTAAGGCAAAGAGAAATTAAAAATTATCTTCATAAGGCAATATACAACTCACCTTTTTTTAGGATTTCGGTTCCAGAAAGAAACACGATAAAATGATATGCAGTAAGTTATTGCCCATTTGAGATATATGCCTATGTTAATAATAGAACTACACTCTTCTTTTTAAATTGTTGCTTTCAGCACTAATTATGTGGCTTCCATCACACCACATATTTAAGAGGGAGAAAAAAATGAAGGGAAATTAAAAGATGAAAGAGAAAACTGTTGACAAATATTAAACAGTTTTACTTTGACATAATTGTGAGCTATTGAGTATGCCAGCAGTGATGTTCCAATGATTGGTACATAATTATCCAGGGAGGAAGGGTTTTAAGAATTCATAACAACTCCTTAGCATATCTTATTGGATTTATGCCAACATGAAGGATTTGGTAATGAACTGTTAATCCGATTGCTCACTACCTGCCTAAGGTTTAAAATGTGGGTCTGCCTAAATGTCAGCTGCAATTAAGTGTTAGGACTAAAAGCACCTGAGAAAGCGAGAAAGTAGTAGGATAGACTTTACTGTCTACTATTGGTATTTATGGCTCTTCTCATGTTTAATCACTTGCATGCTAAACACTTTCTTGCAGATGTGTCTGGAAATAGAGTTTAATAGGAGAAATGGGGTGAAATGAAGACAGGGAGTTTAGAACAGGTAAAAAACATCCTGATAATGAAATCTCTTAGACAATAGAAGAATCCCATAAGGGCAAAGGTGGAAACTTCAGTGTCTGGGACATGTCCAATTAAATTTGAAAAACATTAGAAAATAATTCTCCTTGGGACAGGAAACAGGTGCAATTAATATTTTTCATGATTAGTTTCTGTTATTCTCAAAGCTTTTTTCATGCAAGAAATTTGGTTTTCTTCCTATCACATCTGCAGTGCATTGTTTCATTGCCTTAGGGGATTAAGGAAAATAAAGTTGCAACATCTATATTAACTTTGAAACTGGAAATGGAAATTTTAACCACTGTTTAATCCAGACACCCCTCATTCTTACCTATTAACTGATGTTATTTAAGGAATTATCTAAGGCTGGTAAAACAGGAATCTCTTTTAACACTTTCTTACATAAGAACAATTGTAAGAACATTTCTTCTGCAAAATATTCCTATGCGTATTCATGCAAGAATTCATGATGCTCTTTTGTGGTTATTGTTGAGGGAATAGGAGCTTTCTTGGAGTCACTCACAATTTTTCACTTACCAGGCTAAACTAGGGACATTCGAAGAAGTGGACACCTGCTAAAATAATCCCAATATTTTAGAGGTGCATAAGGAATGGATCAGTAATTGGGAGCAACCATATTGTTAGTCCCAAGGTAAAAGGTTAAAGGATAAAACCATAAATTTGCAGTCCTTCAGATTACATCAAAACTGACCTTACTGGTTCTTAATGGTCAACCATTATTCAATGCTAACTAATTAATTTTGTCCCCAAATTGAGTTACAACTGCAACCATCTCTCATTTAGGCTGGACTGATTTTTCATTACCTTTCTTTTGACTCTATGTGCAAACACAAATTGGAAAGCACACCATAGAAACTATTATTATATATACATATACATACATAAATATACTGATATTCAAAAAATACATGGATAGATAGATACATAGAATCATTCTGATAACTTGGCTAAATGTGACATATTTTTCTAATCCAAATAATTTTCTTTAATGCATTTAATTTTGATAAAAATTATAAGTTTTCAAAAATGTTACAAAAATATTTGCGAATATTTTCAATTTATTATTTTTTATAATGGATTTGGATATTTTACCTAAAAGATTTGTTCTTATTCACTTCTTTAATCTCAGAAAGTGTTATATATTGAAGGAAGGACAATGCAAAAACCTAGAAATGAGAGTAATATGCAAAATTTCAAACTATTGTTTCTTATTTCCTCTATTTTTCTAGTGGAAAAACAGAGAAATCATTCTTGTTGTTTTCACAGTGTCTTACTTCCTAACTTTCTGTTTCTTTCTTTGATTAAAAAATAGTTTTTAAAAAGTAAGAAGAAAGTGATTTTCTCCATTAATAAAGAAAATATTAGTTTATAAGCAATTTTTAATAAACAAAAAAAACCCTTTATAGATTATTAGATAAAAATTCCGCCTTCTTTTTCCTTTAACTCATTAGAAAACTACAGTTTGAATACTATCCTTTCACTTTTCTGATGATATCCCAAAATAAAATTTGCAAAGCCAAACCATCTAAAAAGAACTCAGTTTTCTGAGTATTTGCATGATCTGCAATAGTAAACATACAACTAATAAAGTTTTCAGGTAAATTTAATCGCTGCAATGTATAACAGCAGTGCTTCCCACTTACTCCTGGCTGTGCTGATTCTGTGCTCATAGAGTTTATCTGTGACCCTGATTCAGAACTTTTCTCAATTTAAAAAAGCAGCAAGTGATGCACTGGCAGTGTTCAAAGCACCCTTGGTTGTTCGTGAGCATTTTATCAGACCCTGAGAGCAACCTTTCCAGCTGACAGATCTTTTTGTGAGCTTTAACTAGGTCGGCACTCACATTGTGATGCATGTCTGGATCTGAACTCTGTGGCCCTGCCCTGTCTCTGCTTACTGCAAAGATTCACATTTTCAGAAATGCCCCTTTTCTCAAAGATCTGCCCAGAGTGAACAGCAATCTGAAGTCACAATTCACTGCCTAATTGGCCCCATCCCTTCAGCATACTGCATGAGCTGATTAAAAAATATGCAGGTCGGTTGATGAGTTTAAGTGAAAATTATCAGAAAACTGTTTATATCTTCCTCTTTTTTTTTTNNTTAAAAAAATTTTTTTTTTTTCCTTTTTTTTTTTTTTTTTTTTTTTTTTGGTAATTTTTATTCATTTCAGTCTCACATTCCTCATTTTAAACCCAAGCCTAAAGACTAGGCCTGCACACTGGTGTAGAGATCAGAATAGCATCCTTTTGCCAAAGATTATGAAGAATCCGTGAAAATTATACTTTATATTTGTTAAAAAACAACTTGCCCTANTCATACAGACAGCTGGAGACAAACATTGTATAAAATGAGGAGAGACCTTTAATTACAGTTGATAGTTTGTATGAAGATTATCTTTTCACAAAAGCTTTGACAGATTTGTTCTCTGTTAAGACAGGCCATCAGAGAATTAATTTGTACGTGTTTAACATTTACATACTTCACGAAAACTACAGACCCAGGAAATTGGAAAATATGTTTCAAAGCTTAAAATAATTTTTTTCCCTAGCAACTGCTTAGAAAAAATGAGACCTTTGACTTTGTTTCAGAAATTGTTTATGCTTCTAATGGTAATTTCATCAGCATTTGATGAATGTTCACCATTAAGTAAAGGACAACTGTAAAATGCAAGAAGCATAGGAACAAGCATGGAAAAATCACAAGAGGTTCAATTGACAAATGAAATTTACAAGGTTTGTGGCACAGTCTGTGATTATGTCTAGATTAAAGATAAACCAGAACTTTATTTTCATATTGTGGCGGTATGTCATCTGCAAACAGCCTAAATGGCGTGCAGCCAACTATGGACTAAATCCAGCCCATAGGAACAATCACCTGGCCCACACCCTGCTCCTGCTCACCTCTTAGACAAAGCACCCTCGCATATGCACAGGTCCAATCCCTCATATTGTTTCATCAAAGCCTAGGACCCCTCTTTCTCTCTTATGTATGGTACAAAATTCTGTGTACTCACTGAGGATGTATTATGTACATTACTTCTTAACCCCACCTTTCTTTCCTGTCTTGCAAGCATTCCCAGTGAGTAAAACTATTATATGTAACTTAATCTGGTTTTTCATAAATATATAGTCATTATGAGTAACAAAATAACATACTATCAAAGAATAATGTACATTGAAAGGGACATCTGAAGGTTTTCTTGCCCAAACCCTTATTCAAAGCTGGGACAAGTGCAAAATTTCAGTAAATTACTTGGATCTGAATCCAAGTGAGTTCTGGATGCCTGCAGGGATGAAAGTGGTCCACATATCTTCAGGCATCCTCTTATGCCTGTGTTTATCATGTGTTTGATAACATTCACAGCCAATAAACTTTTCCTTATACAGTCTAAGTTTTGTTTGCTTCTACTCAGGTCTGGTGTCCTTTGTCCTTTTGCTTTGTAACTCCAAGAGTGGCTGAGCTCTGGCTTCTCTATACCTCCCATTCAGGCAGTGGAAGACTGCAATGAAAACTTCTCTGAACTCTTTTTTTTGGGCTGAACATGCCAACTTTTCTCAGTGTTTCCTCATGCATTATGCGCTCCAGTGTTCCACCTTCTGGCTCTTCACCAAAGTGCCTCCAGTGTGTCCATGGAGCCCAGACCTGCACCCAGCACTCCAGCTGTATCTCACCAGTGCTGACCAGAAGGGAAGGTTCCCCTCACTCAGTTGGCAGGCACTGGTGTTCCTGCTGCTGCCTGATATGCAGTGGGCTTTCAGCACACTGCTGCCTTGTGGTCAGCTGGTTTTCCATCAGGACTCTCAGGTCTTTTTCTGCCAAGCCTCTTTCCAGCTGGTTGGCCCTGAGACTGCAGTGGTGCTTATGGTTATTCCTCCCCAGCAGCAGGATGTTGGATTTTGCTTCGTTGCTCTCCATGAGGTTCCTGTCAGCCCATTTCTCCTGCTTGATGAGGTTTCTCTGAGCTGCAGCCCTGTCCTGCAGTTTACTGACAGTTTCATTCATATGGATTTTATTTGTGAAGTAACTTACTGAGGGTGCACTTAAGCATTTATTGGCCCAAATCATTCCCTGAGGAACAGTCGGCACCCACCTACCACTTGGACTTTGTGCCCCTGATATCTGCCCTTTAGTGGTTCATCTTGTCTATTTTCAAGTGTCATCACTGTAACTTTTCCTATCTCTCTCTGTTAATTTTTTTAATTTAATAAAAAAAATTAAAAAGCAAAATTAAGAAGAAACGCAAGCATTCTATTCACCTCCTAGGCTTGAAAATCCCAGCTCCCCATGTTCAACTTTCTTAGTCATGCCTTTCTGCTCTCCAGAAAATATTAATAATAATGCTTTCACATTCTAACACCTAGGGAAAAACAAAGAGAGGACAGATACTTTTTATTTTAAAGTTAGTTCTTTAAAATGGATCTTTCAATGGGTTATCTGAGTTCATGACACCTGGATGGAATTTGCAGAAATTTTCTGAGCACTTCGCCTCCTTTTTTTTCCTCTTTTTAAGGAAATTGGCAAAGCAAAAATGTTCAGACCTGTACTTCCTTTCTTCAGAGGCTAGTCCTGAAAAAGCCTTCTTGAACTAATATGTAAATGTGTCTTGCTGCATAAATTAAGGATTAGAAAAACAAGGCCAAACTCATCCAGTTTACTTTTTCCAGCCAACCTTGTATAAATGAGGTGGCAATCTAGAAGAAGTTGGTCTTTTCATTTAAACTGGGACTGTTCCAGAAGACCATGTACGAATAGAAATATTTATGGAAGATGCAACGTTTCAGACTTAAACAGGGGATAGGAACAGTAAATTCCTGAATTTAAAGTTGTATTTAATTTTATAATATTCATTTTTTTCATACTTTTTTCTTAAATCATAGATATTTTTAATCTATTTGAAAAACCAGAAAATATACTGCTTTGGTATTTCTTTTTAATTTACTTCAGACATTTATTAATCATCAGTTAGATGGCTTATAATTATTTTTTTCTAATTCTGCATTAAAAAGTTGCACATCTTTTTCTCTGAGAGTAGTCTGGTACATGGGCACTTGTTAATTTTTCTGAGTCAAGTGATGTTCAGAAATGACTTGACATAAAATATATGTCTTTATTTTGGCTCTCAGTTACTATCCTAGTTCACCTTAGTCCCAGTCCAAAAGCTAACTGCAGACTTCCCTTTATATAAGCATGCCTTATAGCAAAATACAGTAAAAAAATTTCTTTTCCTATGAAAGAAAGTTTGAGCTAAGGGGGAACATGTGCAAAGAGGCTTAGAGACATATTCAAAAATACATGTTTTCCTCAAGTTCAAATCTTTGTCATGAGGAAACCTTGCTGGCAAATGAAAAAACCAAAACAGTTTGTCAAAGAATTTCTGACTAGTTACTATTTCAGTATCACAAATAAATGTGCTACTGAAAGCATCACCTGAAGCAGTAGTGGTGATAATAAATGACTAATTACATTTCATTTTCCATCATTTCTGCATTCCCTTAACTCACGACAATGAACAGGAAAAGCACCCCACCACCTGCCTCTAAATGAGGATAGGCAAGGTCTGATATTTATCTTCCTATGTGTTTTTTGTACGAGGGGGCACCTCAAGGTAAGCATTCTGCAGAGGTGTTTGCAAACTGAGAATGAGTGAGAGAGCAAAAGCTTCACTCTAGCGCTGGTGGTCTGCCAAGTCTGACCCTGAAGATCTTCTGACCTCGTAAACTCTGGCATCCTTTCTATAAATGCCGTGACTGCTGAGGAGATCCCAGTGGGACAGACAACAGAGGCTGGTGATGCTCACATGATCTCCTGACTGGTTTCCTCTATGGCTACTGCCAGCCCTGGATGGAACTTTCCACTAGCCCAATAGGGCATTTTGTTTTCTTATCCTGGCAGGATGACCCAAACTTTATACACGCAAGTGGTTATGGACTTTGCTCAAGAAACCTTTACATCCCATATCAAGCCTGTCCCAGCTGCTCTCTCTTCCATGCTGAGGTCCCATTCAAGGCGCTCTCTCTCTCTCTCTGTTGCAGCATTATCTTTGAAGAGAAAGTGCCATCTTAGGTGCCTGAGAATTCTGTGTGAATTGAAACATATACTTAAGACAGATAAGTGAGTTCTAAAAGCTCTGAACAGTATTTCTGATTTGTCTTTGTGCAGGACACTATGAGGATCTGCTTTGCTGTGAGGATTAACCTCCAGCTCCCTTTTCTGGCCTGAAATTCTTGGTGGTAAATCCTCACACAGCATATCCTGAGTTACTGCTCATCAGGGACCACCACAGGTGGCTGCAGATCCACTCCCTGGTGGTGGCAGTCCCTTGCTGTGTGCTGGGCCATTTTCACATGCAGGGAATGGAGTGAATTTGTCCTTTTCTACCTCACACAATGCCTCCACAGGAAAGGATCCCAAACCTAGCCTCTATCACCTTTCCCCTGCACTTCTACACTAGGAGCTTCCTTGCTATCCATACTGCAATATATCCAGCTTTCTTCCTCTTTGGGAAGTAGAGATCTTATGCCTGGGGATCTACTACATAATCATATATTATTTATTTATGGCATTACTTTGTACAGCTAGTCAGCTATGTACTTCCCCCTAGTTATAGTCAGACTATGTCAGATTCTTTTTCCTCAGACAGATGTTAATTCTGGAATATATTTACAAGGTTTGAAAGTGCACTTGTCATGTCATATAGCAACACAGTACAAAAAATGTATGCCAGATATCTCCCCTGGCAGCAGATGGGTAGAATAGACCTTGGATTTTGTATGAATTCCAGTTTAAGGAGAAAATTAATTTAAACAGTACAGACCCACAGACCTTAACAGGATTTACTAGATACAGAACAGTTATAATGATGTACATAAGGTGCATGTTATGGTTTTATAAACCAAAAGTTGGCAGGCTCTGCTAGCTAGCCCTAAGTAATAATGATCCTGACTTATGTGTAGAGCTCCTCATTATGTTTAGCAAACCACACTCCCGCCTTTTAATTAGTCCTGTGGAAGTTACAGGGGTTGTGGGTCACCATGAGATGGGTACATAGGGAGTGATAACAAATTAGGAAAGAAAGAAAGGAAATGCTCTGAAATTCATGACTGTGAAATCAGCAGTAATACGGAAAGGAATGGGAAATGGCCTTCTGCACATTTATTGATGTCTTGAAGCTGCAGAAAAAAAAGTCCATCAACATATATTTCAGTACCTAGCGATTTCCAGTCTCTATAGAATGATTTAGGCTTAGAGCCCCCCTGTTTCTGCACTGGAAAGCACAGAACCTTGCCAAGTCTGCACACAGTTCCCTCACTGTAAAAGTGAAGGAGCTCCAGATTCTCTGTAGTGCAACTGGCATCTCCTTCTGAATCATTTTGTAAGTTCCACAGCTGAGCATATCAGGTTAACCTTACACTTCTGAAAGCCACTATGAGTAGTGCCTTTCTCCTCCAGCCTGTCAGACAGTGGCGTATCTGTGTTCAGTGGATGGCGTGGGCAGCAGGGGGGTTGTCTCCAAGCTGTGGCTACCTGACCCTGTGCTGTCATTCAATGAAAAGAGATGGTGCATTGAGTCTCTGAACCTTTACTCTCAGGTAATGCACGAAAAGAATGAAGACAAATATGGGGGGTGGGGGGTTGGGGTGGGGGTTTCCTCATCATCCTGAAAGTCATCTTAACCTTGCATTTATTCTAATTTCAAAACAAATTTATTTCTTATGTAATAACTTACTATTGTTGCTAGTTACTTTACTGATATACAAATAATTGCTGCAGGCAAAGTCCCAGCTTCACTACACTTCTATTGAAATCTAGCATATCTTTGTATTTCTGTCAGATGCCAAAAAAACTATTTGGTAGTTTGAAGGTAAAAGAATTCCCTTTTTTTACATCTTTTTCTTAAGATATTTTCAGAAGCAAAAATACAGTTAGGCCTAAATAAGTACTAGAAAATTTAAATCCTTTTCAGTCTAAGATTGACAGGGCTACCCAGTGGGTGCTATTATCTGGCCTTATCTCATAGTATTTAAAAATTCCCTTGGCAAACTTAACTCTCTTCCAGCAGCCAAGTGCTTTCATCCCTGTTGAAGACTCTTGCTGTTACTTTTGTATTTACCATTAGCTTTGGCAGATAAGCTACAAATACGCCTCTGTGAAATTTGCTTGCAAAGTCTCTGAATGGCTTTCATGGCAATTTCTGCCATCAGAGACCACTGTTTATTAAAACCTTTTTAGATAGTTATTTGACAGGTTTAAAATTCCAGGCTTTGGCATAGCAGAGGTGTAGCTCTTGGACAATGATTTCTCAGCACATCCTTCACAACAAGCTGTGTCTCACCAAGCAGGGGGAATCCTAACCTTAGAAGTGGGTGTGGTGCAGACAGATCAAGGAAGATAGTTTAAAAAATGTTTTATTTTGCTTTACTTTTGTTTTATCTGAAGCCTGCTATAGTTATCATGATAAGATCTCAGTCTTATCTTAAAAGAAGTAAAACTTTTCTGAGAGAAGAGCAGGAACTGAAGGAGTAAGCCAGAAAATAAAAGTCTTTGGTTTATCTGAGTTCTTAAAAATCAGTAATGCTTCAGCCTGGGTAAAGGAAGACAGTGGAGCAGAGACAAGGAAATGAATGGCAGAATCTGCTCCAAGAAGTTTATGCATCTACTGAAGGCCCAGGAGCACATGCACCAAGGTGAACTCTTCGGCTGCCTCTTCCCCCTCCCCTCAGCCTCCCTCCTAGTCTGGTGACTTAAGGCAAATGACAGTAGTGGGTGCCAGCAGCAAGAAGTAAGAGCAGCAGATTTAATGTTGCTCCAGCACTGAGAACCTCAGTGAAAGAGGATGCTCAGGTTGCTGACATATGTTGTGGAGACAGACTTCCGCAGTATGCAGACTGAAATGCATAATCTGAACAAGGTTATGAGCCAAACATCTCCAGTGTTTATTGAAAACATCCCTGATGTTTAAAATTCTGTGGTCTTCTGAAATCCAGCCCTGCAGTTATTTCTCCCTTTCAGAAAGAAGGAGACACATAGATACTTTGGGAACACGTGGGTCCCTTTTTTCCCCTCCCTCCTAGCGGGAGAGACAGTTTAGCCTTCTTTTCCTGGTTCACATCCTGGGATGAATCACTGAAGACAAGCAGCTCCAGCAGAGGCAGCTCAGAGGCCCTTACAGGAGCAGAAGAGGAGCTGTCTGTCGCTCTGGGCAGGGTTCACCATGCACAGACAGGGAGAGGGGAGGAGAGTGATTTATGTGGGTCCCTTTATAAGGGTGTCTGGCGTTCAGATACAGTGTGGGATTTTTCTCTGAAAAACAAACAAATGTTGGTTATACCCTTCTGTCTGGAAAAACTCAGTCCTTTAGCCAGTCCCTCTCCTCTTTGCTCATTCTTTTAACTCACTCACGCTAAGCTGCTTTAGAGGTATTTTTGGAGATATTTGGACTTGGAACGCTGTGTTCCTCCTAGCTGTTTTCAAACTTTCTTGCATGACGTTCCTTTCCACAGCACTGGTCTTTAGGCAAGCCAGAAATAAGGATATTGCTGTGCACAAAAAAGCCTTGTGTATCTTCCCCAATAACTAATTTAAAGACTGTAACATATCTGCAGAGGAATTTCAGCATACTTTAAAAATGCCAAAGGACATTTAAAGGCAGTGTCTGGTGACCTTATTCATGACAACACTTCTGTGCAAAGGTGGGAAGTGAGAAGAAATAAAAGCAAGATGGGATTATTTGTTCAAATGCACCGAGACGTGGCTCTATGTGGAGGGGTGCTGTAACCTCTTGTCGAACTGACCCTTGTGCCAGTCTCTGCATGTGAGCATATGAGTAAAAGGGGGAGCAAGTGACAATATGTTTGTGGCAGTACACAGAATTGTTGCCATCCATGAGGTGCTGGTTTTCTGGAATTGATCTCTTGAAAGTTCAGAAGTCCTGCAAAGAGAAGAGAGAAAGGCTTTTGTGTAGAATGAGAGAACTGCTGAAATTCTACAACTCCAGACATCTATGCTCAGTTCTGTCATATTTTAATGTCATATATTTTGTTTGTTCATTGTTTTCTGTCAAGTGTGCTCCAGGCAATCTGTTGGTCTGCCTGAAACCATGTAGTGTATTGCAGACTAGTTAAGAACTAGGAAATATTTCACTTTTGTGTGAATAAAACTTACCAACTATTATTGAGGGTAGTTTCTCAGACCATTGCTGCAAATATAAGGTGGATTCCTGCCATGTGCACCAGGAGGACATGTTAGTCCTTTTCCAATGTCTTATTGCTGTTTATGTTCTGGTAAGCATGTTTCCTAGCTGCTATCCTGGATGTTGCTACAACGATTGTGTGTCACTGCTGCTAGTGGGAACATATGGAGGGACAAAGGTGTGGGCCTCCTGAAATAATGTTATTTTCTCAAGCAAAATTTTATTATTATTTCTCATTTCTATGTTGTCATGTGCCATTATATTGGTCATATTGGTTAAATGTCCATCATCACACTTCTGATTTCTGTAAAACACATTAGACACTTACAGTTGCACATAACGATTTTTGGTATATAAAATACATAAAATGTGTATACACACACACATACACACATACACATGCAAATGTAAACAATTGCATGCTTATTTTATTGAGAGCTGTTAGATTAGACTGAGAGTGAAGATATGCACTAGACTCCATTTATTTTCTACTCAGTTTAAAACTGAGTGCTGTGAGCAATCATCCTGTAGTTAAAAGAAATTCAACCCAGGCTGTTCATGGGAGTCTTCTGTGCCTTAGAAGTCCATACAGATCTCACATTAAGCAAGGTTCTCTGTTTAAAAACAGAACAGCCATTATTATGGATATGTCAAAGAGATAGGTATTCTCCCTTTCAGGTGCCCAGGTAAAATCAGTTATAATCTTGGTTTCAACAATTTTGAGGGGACACTGGATTTACCCTGAATGTTTCCTAATTCCATGATACTTTCATGGCATGCAACTGAATGTGCAGTCACTCATAGCGTGACAGTTTCTATCATGTGCATTATAAAGAACAGTTTATTTTTTCTAATAAATCTTGTGGAAAATATTCTCTACTGCTTTTTGGGAGGGGTTTTAATCAGAAAGAAAAAAAAATCTGAGAAAAATATTCTGCGAAAGGTGATTTAGGCTGGTAGGTGAAAACATTAAGGTTTTAGCACACTTTCCTCTGGTTTGTCACCAAGGAGAATAAAGGTGAACCTAACGGGACTCTGCTGAGCACTTTGCTTTAACATAACCCAGTGACAGATGCCTGTACCACTGTGCAGAGCACTTAAAATCTGACTTTCAGGATGATTTATGTCAGTCAGCATGCTAATAGTTTCCTTCAAAGGCGCTTTTCCACTGCTTCTCTAACAAATTGATTCAAAGTAAGGTACTCGACTCTAGCACACAGAGAAAACACATATTGCTACCATAAGAGTTATTTTATTTTCTACCATCAGTACCAGGATAGTGAGTATATTTTTGGAAGTGGCAGAGCTGAGGGCAGTACTAAGTTTGAGTTTCTACCTATACCCTTATAGAAAACAGCAAAACTTTAAAAAATAAAATAAAATAAAATAAAATAAAATAAAATAAAATAAAATAAAATAAAATAAAATAAAATAAAATAAAATATAAAATAAAATAAAATAAAATATAAAATAAAATAAAATAAAATAAAATAAAATAAAATAAAATAAAATAAAATAAAATAAAGCACTTAATGGCAACTGCATTTAGTTTTCATTAAGATCAAGCAATTTGTTGTTAGTTCTTAAATTTTAACTGTATTAACTCTGCTTTTATCACACTGTTCTTTTCCACCTCTTGCCTTTCTTCTTTTCCATAGGCTGGTCTCCTAACGCAGACAAGGCTGCACGTGAACAGTGGCAGCCGCTTGGAAATGCCTTTGTTATTCATCAGAGACCGTTTTGAACTTATGCCAATGTCTTTGATGGGGCCTCATTCAGAAGCCATCAGGATCAATGGAAAATCTCCAGTTAATAAAGCCTTGTGATGCCAGTCCAAATCTGATACCCAAGGTCTCCCCAGAAGGATCTGCTTATGGTAACACAGAGTATGGTACTTGTGAATTCTTGTGCATGGGCACATTTCTCATGGAGAAGAAAATGTATTTGCATCCATTCCACTACAGAAAATCTTGCATGTGTCCTTGGGTTTTTGGCAGATGTTGAAAGCAGATCAGAAGCAGATGATGTGAGAGCAACAATATGTCCCTGAGCAACAGCAAAGCAGCAGGTGCAGGAGGAGCATATGCCAGATTCCCATCAACAGAAGGAGCTGTGTGGAGGACTCTCTGGGACTGCATGTGAGGTTCATGCTCCACTTTTCTTTTGGCACTGGGGAATATTAATAAGTCTTCATCAGGCCAAGAGAATGATTTGCAAATTTAACTTTCAATTATGTAATAATTCATATTGTAAATACCTAGGGATTATAGTACAAGGAAATTTCTCACGCAAAACAACCTGGGTCTTTAAAAACCATAATATTTTATTTTTAAAATTGAATGTCTATGAAAAATTATGAAGGAAATTAGAAACCTTAGCTCCCCCAAAATTATTTCTACTCATCTTCTACTGATCTACTCATCTAAGAAAATGAAAAGAGGAAACTATTTTTTTTATCAAAAGCATTAATATAAAAAATACTGTATACAATTAATTTGAAATGCTTTGATGAGACCAATTCTGAGACACTCTTAAAAGAAAGGAAAGTTAAGAAAAGCAATGGTTCAGCAACTGGAAGCTTTTTTTCTGCTGTTCAGCCCTGGCCCTCTGCTTTGCTTTGAATGGACTGAATAAAAATATGTCTGTTATGATCAAAGTTGAGCAATTCTGGATAGAAATTATCCATTCTTCTCCAATGTCATATTATGGTCTTCTGAGTGGAACTGGTCAAAAGTCTGGTTTATGAAATACATATGCATATGCACGCATTTTACCTCAAGACAAAGCCAAGATTTTTCTAAAACAAAAAACATCACACCCTCCACGAAAGAGCCATCAAAAAGCAGCTAGTGCACAAGAACATAAATTTTTTTGCACTGTGCTATATTTGTTTCTAAACTCCTGCTGTGCCATACATTTTCATACTAGTGACCTGAAACTCATCTTCAGGAGTAGAGGTGCTTTCTCTCTTTCTTCCTAGCTTCAGTGAAAACTTTCTTCTTAAAACCTACAGGAAGATTTGGGTTTGATATTTTTTCTCTTAAGAAAACTTTTCTCAGAAATCTCCAATTCTTCTCTTGGATTATATGATGACATTTAATTAAGCAGCTATAATCTAAAAAAATATTTATTTTTTTTTTTAAATCCTATTTTCTGCTTGTTCAAGTAGCATTGAAAGGCCACGGGACAATATTTAAAAGGGAGAAACAAAACACCTCCACTGGCCTAAGTTTTTACCATTTAGCCATCTCTAAAGTACTCATAGCATGACAAGGATTTTGTAAATTATGTGTTTTGGAATAACTTGCATTGTCAATTATATAATCTAATGCAAAAGATCTAGACCAAGTGTTAACAAGAATAGGAATTCACATTGAGATGACCAGCAAAAAAATTTGGTTTTAAGTATTTCACACTACTGTACTTACAGAATTCCCAGTTCTATCTGATGCCAGGAATCACTCTATAGCTAACCTCGAAGTTTAATTACAAATTCTTGAAGAAGTTAGAATGGGAATTCATGGACTGACATCCTTGAATCTATCTCAGATTGTTTGGTAAATGACATGTATATAAGAAATGTTTGGAGTGGTGATTTAAATTAACCCACCTGACTGTACTGAATTCATAAACCACCGGAATGACTTCCCCCAAACCATGTCTGCCTATGCCATGTGCTCCTAAATACCACAGAGACTATAAACCTAATCCTCTAATCCTCACACAGATATTTCAAGACTGAACCTTCTATGACTGGAAGGGCCGCACTGACATTACATTTAGGTCTTTGTAGAAAGCACTGCAAGAACTACAGCTATCTCTGAGGGACTTGCCTTTGCAGTAGGAAATGAGCAAATCAGTCATTCCAGAAAAATGACAGGAATTTCTTGGAGCCAAAGGGGAACTAGAAGACTTATGAAGAGATGAAATATCTCAGCATTTGTTAGGAAATCCTAGAATGCCTATCCAGAAATGCATTCCAGTTACACACCCATGCAAAGCAGGCTTGGGGAAAACAAGAATCAACAAGGCAACCCTCCTCCTAACAGATAAAGGGGCAAATTTCAGTTTAGATATCCAAATTTTTTCAGGAAGCTTTTGCAACTCTCCTGTTTTAGATTGGCAAAGAGTTGTTCATGCTGGAAATTTAGCCGGAATAATAGTATGGGGCTTGAGGAAAATCAAGATGAAAAATCAAGAAAATGCTAAAATGTTGTCATTTTGAAAGAACAGATTATAAACCCAGGTCCTAAAAAACATGTTCTTCATCTTCTCTTCTTTTCCCCCATTTGAATCCACAAGGTACATAGGCTGACATGATTTTGTAATAGTATCTATAATTCAGAAATTACTCACAATCATAATACTTAATTTTATGTGTAAATTCATTGAGTTTTCCTAAATAAATTCTGCTTTTCCAAAATACTTACAGATTTATTTATCCAAATTAAAATGAAACATGCTTAAAATTAGCTTTGTGACAGCTGGCTATGGGTCCCTTGGAAGCAGAAGCCATCTGGGGATAAACAGAGAGCATCATTTTCCAGCCATTCTTCTGTCCCCTTTGGATCTACTACTGCATGAGAGACTGCACAAACAGGAATAGGAGTCAGTTATGTTAATCCTAGTCACACACCGTGCCTCCACGGAAAATCCCCACAGATGATAAGCAAGACATAATTGCTTCTGTTTATAGAATAGAGCAGAACAGAGAATCTGTCTTGAAATCCTTTGGGAAAGGAGCTGAGGATGAAAAGTTGGACCTGACTGAAATAAAAGGCAGTATTTTGGGGCTTTTTGCACACATCAAATGTTTACAGCTGCTGTTTAAGCTGTGGATCCAGCTAGTTTTCTTGAGAGACTTCTACCTGCAGAGTCTCAGTCTAGCCAAATTGAATATCTCAGTCTTGGGAAAGAGGATTTCATAACTTCCTCTGGCTTGTGGGGTAGCTGCTCTGTACAGTTGGTGTCATGGATGAGAGGAATGCACCTCATTTGAGAGAGAAGCAGTAACATGTTCTGTTGAAGTGAAACAATAATTTAACACAGTTCAATAAATTTGATGGAATGTAACAGACATTTGAAGGATACACCCAGAGCCTGGAGACACAAGGGGTAAGGAAGACCCTCTTGTTGTTTGTGAGGTTTGGACAGGATGCACTTGATTCCAAAATTCTGGAGGGAGCTTAAGTGTGTCTAGGTCCAATCTTAGTGTCTGAATTGGACAATGGTTTATGCCTGATGGATTAGCAATACAATATTTATAATAATATTGAATAGTTACATGAGTTAATAATGGTTTTTCAGTATTAATTAAGCATTTTATCAGTCACTGAGGACCTGTCACAGGTAAGGGGTGTCTCCACCTTGGGCAAGGAAGGATCTCTCAGTCTCAGGTAAGGAGTATTCCAGCTTGCACAAAGTATAAGCTCTCTGTTGCTTCTAAGTCAGCCTGAACCGAAGTACAGCCTGGAGTCAAGTGCATCCATCACAGATAGCCTCTGGATAACTGAAATAATTTTGTAGATTCTCAGATACTAAGAGATGTTTTCCATGATATAGATGGAGGCTAAGAACCTTGCTATCAGCTGTTTCTTTGAAAATATCCCTGCAGATGTACAAAAGGATCTTTTTACTGTCCTGCCCTGGTCCCCTGCCCTTCAGTTTCGGCACTGCCAGAGCCAAGTATAATTCCTCGTTCTTTCCAGTTTGGTTTTGTTGTCTTTTTTTTTTTTTTCCCTTCTCTTGTTAGTCTAATTACAGTATGCAGTTGTCTTCTGTCAACAGGAAACATATGATAAAAGGTTTGGAAATTTATATGCTGAAGCTCTGTACTCTCTTACAATCCCAGCAAGAGCTGGTTTCTAATACTTTAAATATCAGGATTTCATTAAAGTTTTCTTTTCCCCTTCTAATTCTTTGTATGATTCACAATTGAATTGAGCATTAGGCTGTTTAAACAGTAAAACATTTACACAGAGGAACTCCAGCTGTAGTGTAAATACTATTTAACAAGATTTTTTTTAAAGACATAGTCCTGGAAAAGTCATTATAGCTACTTGTTTGCCAGAAACTATAGGAATAAGAGAAAAATCCTTTGTGTGTCATTTATTATTGTCACTTTATAGGTCAGGGAATTACAAACAGCTCTAAGTATTTTGCAATAGCAACTTTTTACTCAAAGCTCTTATTTTTAAAATGCAGTGTCTGGTTTTTAGCTATTATAATACTTCAGTGCATACTTTCAGTCACTTCAGCTGAGTTGCCTCAGTCTTTTTACAATTATGGTTGCCAAGATTTTATAGCCACATGTTAATGCTACCAATTTTGCTTACTGTGTGTATAAATCTTGTACCAGCATTGTGACTGTCAGTCAGAAAATAACCTTTATAAGTATGACTGCTAGATGGTTTACTTAATCTAATAGCTTCCAATCCACATAAAGTTAGTTAAGAGTTTCTGCTATAACCTTTTGTCACAAACTTGCATAAAACCCACATAAATTCCATAAATATATATTACTTCTCATCAACTTTAATTCCTTCTGCTGACATATAATCCATAGTAAATTTGGTATAACCTATTGATAGACTCCATATGAGTGTATGAGATTTTTTTCATAAAAGTAGATATTCTGAAACTCCCTAAAACACACATGGGAAAAATGCCTTGACTGTCCAGAGGTTTTAAAGCCAATATTGTCTTGTAATCTTCTCCCTTTCATAACAAGGAACTCCAAAGGCTAGGAGACTAAATTCCTTGCAGTGCGACATGAGCTGCTTATTATATTTCTGAGATAATGCATCCAGTGCATTTTAGCAAACTTAAGAAGCTCTTTTATGTTCTCACTTCCACAAAAATTCTTGGTGAAAGACCAGACCTTAAATGTGTATTGAAGCTTCAGTGGAAAGCTTACTTAGGTGCTGAGATATGTTCTTACTGATTTTGTAGGTTTGTCCTCAGTCCTTAAGTTTTTCAAAGGAAAAGGAAACCTTTGCATTTACATAACACATGAAAACAGAACCAAAAGACAAATATCCTGTGTTCAAAATATGATAAAAAAAAAAAAATGCAGCTGTACTGGTGCAACTGAAAATTATATGCAAAAACATTTTCATCAAAGCAGTACAAACTTTTGTCAAAGAAAAATTAATAATCCAAGATAATATATAAAATCACTGTTCATTTAAATTTTCCTCACAATTACATTCTCAGAAGATAGGAATTACCTTTACCAAGGAAGGCCAAAGCAGATAAGAAAGTAACTAAGCCCAAAAGCCTAAGAAAAGCAGCTGTTTGAAGTAATCATGCCCATCAAAAAGGCTTTATCATAATTTTCCAACATTTTTCCCAGTTTAAGCCAAAAATAAAATATGATACATTAATTAAAACCAGTGGGAGATATTACAAAGTAGGAAATCAGAGTTCTTAGGAAAAGAGGAAGGTTGTTGACAGGTTATTTTTTAAAAACCCAGAACCCTCTGAATACATGCAGGATTTTCCAAGCATATCTTTACAGATTTGTGTAATGATAGCATTCTAATCTGAAGTTAAATCAGAACAAAGTCTGCTATACTTGCGCCATGGGTGCTTCCCTTTCAGAATGTTAAATTACCTGGGCCGGTAGCTCAGTGTGTGAGCCAGAGAGACCAGGGAGATTAGATACATATTCCACCCCAGATATTAAAGTTTGGCTCCAGCTCAGCAACAGAAGATTCATTCTTCATGTATCTACAATGAACAGATAGTTGCAAGTTATTTTACAAAGTAAGGATAATTTTGACCTAAACATCAGTATATCAAACAATTCCATGTGGTGAACCTCACATTGTCGTTAAAATATGAGAAAAAAAACCCCAGGATTTACAAGGAGGTCTTTTTGTCCAGGGTTATTTTCTATTGTAATTTCCTTCTTGCTTCTCCCTTTATATATTTTTACCCCTTCCCTTACTCTTTTTTCATTCCTTCTCTAATTCCTTTCTTTCTTCCCACTCAGAAGAACAGTCAGCTCCTGAGCAGCCAGTAAGTTTACTCACAAATTTCCAGTAAGTTTACTTCACTCTTATTATCACAAGGTACTAACAAGGTTAGTGCATCATCCCTCTTGGTGATACTGTGCGGGGGAACCCAAAACATGTAATTGCCAAGAGAAATTCATTGAACAGTCAATCGTTTAAGACTGAATGTAAAATCATAATGCCAGCCCAACTCATCTGCATTGCTTTCCGGCCAAATCCTGAGAAATAATAAACTACCAGTGATAGT
Source organism: Pardalotus punctatus (assembly GCA_013400915.1). Classification (NCBI taxonomy): domain Eukaryota; kingdom Metazoa; phylum Chordata; class Aves; order Passeriformes; family Pardalotidae; genus Pardalotus; species Pardalotus punctatus. Next base: position 311,025 of record VZTX01014545.1, read on the forward strand.
TATTTCCCATGAGGTTGTCTGCCCTAGCAACAAGGTGTGCTTGGGCAAGCCTTTCTTTTGCTGATCCTTCTTTATATATAACACATAAGAGAGGTGGGAATCATGCCCCACAGAAACCAACCTTACAACTACCCACAGCCAAGCCTGTATGGAAGGGCTGCTCAGAAGCAGCGAACCACAAAAAGGTAGAGCTTGGAGTGCATACAGTGGATGCTCTCAGCCTTCAGCTCCACAAGTGCCTTTGATGTGTTTTCTGATATCAGTATCTTATTTCAGGATTTAATCTCTAATGGTAAATTCATTCTCAAAAAAAAAAAAAAGTGAGTAGATTGTATGTTGCAAACCTGGACTAAATGTGAGTTATATGTAACTGTTGCATGTAAGAAGTAGATGTATTTACCTATTATTAATGTAACTCATTAATTATAAGAAACATTAAAAGCAGAATGACTACAGTTCTTAAAAAAACTGTTAGAAAAAATTTCAGTTTCATACTCATTTTCACTTTCTTATATATGTTATTGCTTTGCTTTTGAAATTTTAGATATTTTCCATTCAGTCACCTTCCCTACCTCTCTCCTTGGCAATATTTTACCTTTTTCAATAGTTTATATATCAAATGTGCTTATGTCTAAAGCTACTTCTGCCTCTTTCCAGACTTGCTGCGATTTGCAGTGCTCAAACTACTTTCTACTGCTCATTGTTGCTGTTAAAACTTCTCCCCATTTAGTTGTGACTGCATTAACATGATCCCAGTGTTTCACAGCTCACAGTGATCTCTGTTCCTTTATGGAAGTCTAGTCTCTAAAAGCGGTTATCCACTTGCCAGGATATCAAAGCACAAGTATCACTTCCGGCAATGCATAGACTGGAAAGAAACTTGTCCCAAATCTTATTTACACTGCAACTGTTTACTGTCCGATTACAAGGTAAGGATACAACTAATTAAAAATTTTACAGAGCCCCTGTGGAATGTGGTTCACACTTCCTTGCTAACAACTTCACAACACTGTTGACAAATTTTTTTTGTCCATTCTTACAAACATATTTTAGCTGTAAAGCTGCTTCCAGTTCCACACAGAAAAGTTCAAAAGTACCAAACTCTCTGACTGTAAACAAGAAATTTGAAATATTATGGGCCTAAACTGTGAACCACAAACCCAAAGCAGGAGACATCAGAATCAGTCTAGTCTCATATCTTTCCAGGGAACAGACTTCAATAATCTCAGCCCATGATATATACTCTGTGCTTGAAGAGAGTAAAAGGACCACAGCTTCCCTGACATCCTGACCTTCCCTCCTAATCCCAGCTTAAAAGATCCATATGCTTCTCACTGCTTCATCAAAAAAGAGTTATTAGAACATAAACACAAGGCACAGGGTCTTTTGCAGCACCTCTGAACAACATCCAGGTTATCTACTTGTTGTTTTCAACCCTTGCCAATAAGGGCTGCAGGAAACTGTAAAAACCAATCTGCAAAATATACATTTGGTAAATTGTGTTAAGAAGAGATAGGAGAGAAAATAGACCAAAAAAAAATAAATAATTAAAAATGTAATGGGAAAATCTGACTTAGAAACATAATTCTGTTTTTTTCCTAATATTCAGAAGTCTTCAGAAACCAAAATCTACATGAGGTCACTTTTGATTATCCAGCATGCTTAATTAGATTATTGTTATATCTCTCTGCCATTATCTGTATCTTAGAAGAATTTGTTTTCAGTATAGCAACACATTTTTAATCCTATTAGCTATGTGAAAAAAACAAGTGAAACCAAAAATAATCTGGCTATAGAATTTCTGGTTTGTTGGCCTGGTGACACAGCAGCACAACTTTTGTATTACAAAATAGCATAGAGAGTACAGAAATCACTAAATGAAGACTTTGTCTGTCAAACTGAAAGAACTGCATTATGCCAAAGAGAGAGAGGGATCCTGCTTTGCAGTATGCTAATAGTAACTTCATATCCATGCCATTTCTCCAGGCACAGAGTAAACTGGAGCAAAGCATTAAAAAACTGTGTTTTAGATTGCAAGTCTACAGACTGATCTGCAGGTTAAATGGACAAAATTGATGTGAACCAAGTGAGCTCTGGGGAGGCAGCCATAACTGCACTTTCTGCTTTGGTGCTTTGTGTCACAATGATCCTTAATCTAAAAGTTCACTTAAGCTTCAGGTATCTGTGAAGAGCTAGAAAAACATTGCAGCACTCATTTAATGTTGAGAATGAGATATTTTGAGAAGGAAAAGATTTTTAAAAAGCATATTGAATAAGGTTTGGTCGTAAAAAGAGAGTTTTTTAATGCTTATGACTTCATCTGACTATATATAACAAGTGAAACTAGGAGAGTGAAAACACATCTGTAAGATGGCAAGAATATTTTCTAGAACCATTATTCCCATTTTTGTGCAAGAATAAGAAACCTTTTGTAAGGTTCCTATTAATTTATTGCTCAGATATTGATCCATAAGATACAAAAGCATTCTGACTGGTGTTAAGAGAGGGAATCATCTGCCCAAGCACAAATAGAAAGTTAACTCCAAGTCCCAGGTAAATACTAAATATGCTTTGGGTTCCTTTATAGTCCTTTAATGCAATAGGTACCTCTGGATATCAAATCAGATCAATTTATTCTAAAAATAAATACCTAATACATGCCAGAATAAATGTCCTTTGAAAGTGCCTGTTGATCACTATAAAGGGAGTGGCTAATTAAGATTTTAGGGTTAAACTTTAAAACACCTAAAATTAGGTGACATAAATCTCACCCTTCATGCTCCCTTTTGTCATTGTATCTTTAGAGTTCTTAGAGTATTGAAAAAATGATCAAGTCATTTGATCATGTATCATCAGATATGCCAAAATACAGAATTTTTCGCTGACAGTTGCCAAACTGAATCAAGCCTCAGCCTAAGAAATACTTCAGGGCTGCAATGTAGGATCACATGCAAATCATTCTTCCAGGCATAAAGACTAACAAACAGAAAACTGCAGAATTACTGTTTTTTGCTAATCTTCAGGATGATTCATAAAATAATGAGAACATACTGAAAAAAACACGTATTATTAACATTCTCTTAAAGGAAAGATAAATTTTATTTTACAAGTATGCCAGCAAGAAGAGTAGTACCTTTCATGCATGGTAGTTATCTTATTGAAAGAATGCTTAAGAAATCCAAATGAATTTCACAGTTCTTAACTACCTTCATTCTTCCTGTACTTTGGAGGAAAATTAGGTTTAGTGGTTTTCTCTGGCACCAAAAACAAAGGAGGTAATACTTAACAAATGAACAGAACTACAATCTGAACAATTTTACCACAGAATTCTTTTGGCTGAATGACTTCTATCAACTGTCTGTTCAGCCTAAAGTTTAAATTGGCAGCATTCAAGAGTTCTCAGTGAAGTTAGCACAGCTGATTACTTTCACGTCCAGCCATCCACAAATATCTCAGCATGTTGAAAGTCACGGAAATTTGCTAAGAACATGAACACCATGGAATTCATAGCTCCCCAGACAGCTGTAACAAAATGCAAGCAGGGGTCCTGACCCCGTAGATGTTCAGTTCATTAGGTTTATACACGAGAATGAGTAGTTGAAGTATCAGCCCTTTGGCTAAACACTCAATATGCTAGCAGCTGGTGTGCTGTGACTGACATTCATTAAAACTGTTTATCATAATTTTGTTCTTTCTACTGCTATTTTCTTTACCTCTGACTATTATTTCTTTCCACATCTTTAGAAGAGAAATCTTTGAGACCTGAAATTTCATGTATGTTGCCTAAACGTAACTATAATGTGCTCAATTACATGGTTGTTTAAACAATATGACAGCACAAAACATAAACAATTGTAGGTCATGATGAGTGTGACAGTCATCATAATCCTGTGATGAGGATGGTAATGGGGATATAAAACATGGCATTCCAGCAGAAGCTTCTTTCTCTTGGCATCAACATCTGAGTAAGAGCAGTCTTTTAAAAGTGCATTTAAAAAAAGGTTAAAATTGGGTACAGTCTGTGCTGTTTTATGATATATTCATTCAGCATGTTATTTAATCATGAGCAGGGGTACTGGATTACTCTGCAAAATGGAAACTGCACAAGGTGCAATAGTTAAAGTAGCATGTCATTACTCTGTAAGTCTGCCAGGAGAATGGGTTAAATCTCTGAACAATTTTGTCTGAAAGAAATGTGGGGGAGACAAGTTGTCTGATTTTTCAACTTTATTGGCATGTCTGTAACTAATAAGAATGGTCTCTAGTGTGGTTATATAGGGCAATCAGGGATCTCACAAACTACTCCTAGGCATGACTCAGAAGCAAGCATGTGCCAAGGACCATATCTAACAGGCAGCTGAACACGACCACCCTGTTCTGCAAGGTAGGACAATCTAATAGTACAAAATGACATCAAGCTGCACTGCTGGCCTCAGGATTCTTGGAATGTTTAGCTTACCATTATAGCCTGTGTGTCCAATGATACTAAGGATTTCAAAGATATTAATAATACATATCCATACTTTTATACATATTATAAAACATTATGTTATATTATTATTCTATTTTTATTTTATCATGCAACTATACTACATTACATTACATCTTTTAGATTAACTTATTTTTCTTACTACATTACATTAAAAAATGCAAAATTACAAAACTATTATAAAATATTGTGCCATATTTGTTAGATTATAATCACATGAGTGTAAAGTGATGTATTGGTTTTGCATGGCCAAGTTTTGGTAGTGGGGGCTACAGGGATGGCTTCTGTGAGGAGCTGCCAAAAGCTTCTCCCCCCATGTGCAGCAGAGCCAATCCTTGGCGGCTCCAAAGATGGACTCACCACTGGTCAAGGCTGGGCCACTTAGAAATGGTGGTGACACCTCTGTGATAACAGATTCAAGAAGAAAGACAAAAAAAGTTATTGTGTAGTTGTAATTGTGGCCAGAGAAGAGTGGGGTGAGAACATGCGAGAGGAACAATTCTGCAGACCCCAAGGTCAGTGGAGAAGGAGGAGCAGGAGGTGCCCCAGGCCCTGGAACTGGAATTCCTCTGCAGCCCATGGTGAGGCAGCTGTGCCCCTGCCGCCCATGGGGGGTCATGGGGATCCAGAGATTCACCTGCAGCCCATGGAGGAGACCCACGCTGGAGCAGGTGGATTCCGGAGAAGGCTGTGAACCCGTGGGAGGCCCGTGGAGGGAGGAGTCCCAGCTGGAGCAGCCAGAGCAGCCTGTCCTTCAAGGATAGCAGCCTGTGGAAGAGTGACCCACACTGCAGTAGTTTGGGGAGGATTGTTGCTCATGGGATGGACTCACATTGCTCCAATGAACTGATGCCCTGAGTACTTCAATAAGTCTGCTTTGACACATGCAAGATTTTTTTTTACCTTGTATAATAAAAGTAAAATGTGATTTGGGCAGCATGAATTTGTGAACACCTAATTTGGTGATGATGATCAGATTTTGGTGAACAGATTTTTGTCCCAGCACTGGCAAAGCTGCTCCTTTGTAAGAACAAAATTTTAAATTTAACAATCTGGACAGATCAAAACATGAAAAAAAAAAGAAAGAAAAAAAATAAGAAAAGAAAAAGCAAGAGAAAGAAGGAAAAAAAAACAGTAATAAAGTTTATTTTATTACAAAGTAATAAAAGAAATAATAAAAAAGCACCACTCAAAATCTCCCTAGTCACTTTGGAAATTTTAGGCCATTTCCTGCAAATTATACTTTCTGAAAAAGAAATGCAACATTGCCCATCCAGCCTGTCAGCTATTACAGACTTTCCAGAAACACCACTCTCTAAAGTTGTCAACAGTGTATTTTACAAAGATATACAGTCAGCAAAGAAACAGGTAGCACAGAGATAGCCTTTATTCCAAGCAAGTGGCATGCACAAACCTTTACCAAATTGTCAGACACTTACAGCTGTTCATCAGTAAACCGCATTGTTAGCAATGAAACAGTGGAAGAAACGGGTGCTGCAAATTTCCAGACCAAGCCTGCAAAAGACATTGTGAGACTGCAGCATGGAAAGTAAGGCCTTTGGAGATTTCTACTCATGCAAACAATCACTGGACTACACAAACTTTAGAAGTAAATTATTGGAGTTGGAAGAATAAAAAACACACTCCAGTTTCAGGGTTTCCCTACCACAACTCTGGGATTGGAGGTCCAGGCTTTAACATCATCACCATATGTCAGGCTGTTTCACATTTTGCTTGTTAAAATATAACCTATTATTTTTATATTTGTAGTATAAACAGTAGCCAGGAAATTCTTTTAAACTTCTAACACTCATGCAGTATTTCCTTCTCCTCAGATATTTAAGAGACTTATTCTTAAACAGTCATAGAATGGTTCTCCTGTTCATGATTTGTCTGTTTCGAGTAGCGCAAGTTTTATTGATTTCTCTTTTTGACATCTGGGTCAGAGGAGATGAATTCTGCATTGAGTAAATGATGAGTACACTTTGGCCTGGAAGTGTTCAGGCTACTGCTTCAGTAAATACATTCAGGCTAGGGAGAGCAGTAGGTCTCTAGTTTCAAATGTTTAGTTTTAAAAATAATGGGAAAAAGGCAATATTTTTAAAAAACCTGTTTACTGCAGAATGGTTTTTATTGGATTTGAAGACTTCTCTTATTTTTGAAAAATAGAAAAATATCTAAAACAAAAGCCTCCTTTAGAGTTATGTATGTATTCAGACACAAGCAAAAACTCAGTCTTCCCTGTTTACTATTTACTTCCGTAACCTAATTTTTCAATATTTTCACGCAAATAAATAATTGTATATAAGTCAAAAAAATATTCAGCCTGATCTCACCCCAGTCGCAATGTGTTAATAAAACATGTTTTCCCCATGGAACAGCAACCTTTAGATGTCAGCTCAGTTTCATAACATAGATTGAAAAATTGCTACTCCTCAGAATATAATTTTTGTTACAAGTGCAGATGTTAATTAGCATAATTAGGTAGTAGTATAGAGGTGCTAGTCAATCATTTGTAGAAACTAGGCCATTATATCTTATCACGTAGAATATTTGAATATTTTCTGTCTATATTTTAAGGAAAATGTTTTGCAAGAATGTATTGGCCAAGCATTATGGGAATCATCGCAGGAAGACTGAGGGGCTTGTGTTCCCTCAAGTGTCTTTTATAAAACTTGCACCTTCTGTTTCTCTGAATTTTTCAGTATTGATATAAGCAATGCATAGGTTTTATTCTACTTTATTTTTTACCTAGAGGATTCTTAGACAATGACACTATTTTTCACCAAGGTCATGCAGTAGTAGGACAAAGGGCAGTGGGTCCAGACTGAAAGAGGTTAGCTTTATGCTAGCTATAAGGAAGAAATTCTATACTGTAAGGGTGGTGAGGCACTGAAGCAGGATGCCCAGCAAAGCAGTAGGTGCTTCATTCCTGGAAGTGTGCAAGGCCAGATTGGATGGGGCTTTGAGCAACCTGGTTTAATGGAAAGTGTCCCTGCCCATGGCAGGGGGGGTGGAACAAGGTGTTCTTCATTGTCCCTTCCAACCCAAACCATTCTATGGTTCTGTTATGTGAAGGGTTGTGCAGTGACCACAGAGATTATTCAGCTCTGCAGCAGCATCACCAGTTAGCAGAAGGTTAGGTACCTCTGAAAAATGAGGTAGAAGGAGGCGTGTGTGTGAGAAAAGTGCTCACAGCTGGAAGGGCCAGAGTTGAAGAGGCAGCTGAGCTTCTAGTGTTGTCTGCAGAACTGGTTGTGAGGATAGACTGGGGAATCTCCAGAAAAGTGATCCAGATTTGTCACTGATCAGCCTGGTTCACCATTGCATCTGTGTCTAACTTGGAATTTTGCCCTGCTTTTAATGGGGATTAGATCAGATGATTTCAAGGGAGCCATTCTAATATAAATTATTATGTTACTGTGACTTTAATAGGCACTGTCATCTAGTTGGTGTGTGTATCCCAGAGTCAGATTCTAGGAAAAAACAAGAGAGAAATGGAACAGCAATCTCAGGTTACCTGACTTTTTTACAGGTGTCTAAGGACCCTCTGCTATACTCCTCATTCCTTCCACACCTGATTTCACATAATTCTGCATCTTTTCCTCATTCCACTACCTAGAAGTCTCTTTTCTATCCCTGTCCATCTCTACTTCTTAAAAAATCTTTGAAAGCCTCCAAATGGAAAACCTTGATTTTGTTTATATTGTGGAGTTCAACCACTTGGGCTCACATGCACACTTTGGGTGCAGTCTTTGACCTATCTGAATTATGAGTATAATGAGGGCTTCTAAGCTCCTGGGTTCAGATGTCCTCCCTGGACATGTTCCAGCCTTTCACAGGTTTCCAATTCATGGAATTTCAAGCTTACATGGGAGAGAAAATTTGGAAAACAGCATCTACATTTGTAAAGAAGTATGCAACTAATTTTTATAGTTTCTTATTCCTCAGCACAGAAATAAGCTGTTTCTTTCTAAGAACAAAGTTTTAAATTTCACAGGCTGGACAGGCTGTTTCCTTATCCTCTGGTGGGATTTCTTTATCTAATTATCCTAATGATACAGAACAAGTAATACAAAGCATGATTTATTTTTTTCTTCTGGATTCAAATAAGAGCTAATCCAAGGAGCTTTGTCTGGGTTTCTTTTCCAGGCACCAAAAAGGTCAGCAGGGTGGAAAAAGTGGGCAATTAGTGCAGCTACTTCAGATTTTCACTATGTCATTCTGCCTGCAAATGGTTTTCTGACTCAGAATCTGTTAAATATAATCAGATTTTAATATGACTTTAAAAAATTAATGAAGGGCAGGTATGCCTCAGACCTTTAAAATACAATAGCAGTTGGAGGGGGCAAAACAAGCAAACAGGAAACACATTTGATGATTTATTGGTTTGTCTCAAGATTTTGGCATTCCCTGCTGGACCTAACAATGGCAGCTCAGATGCAGTTAAGGATAGTAAAAGTCCTTGGGGATCAATCTGCTCTACATTACAGTGCCTGATCCTTGCATCTTGCTGCCTGGGACTTTTGACTCCCAAATAATGTATCAACACTCTTCATAGAGTATCTAGAAAACAGTAAGAGGAGCTTCCTGAGAAATTCTGGGGAAGAGAAGTAGATCTATATCACTTGAGAACATTTAGCTGAGAACTTGACATAAGCACTTTCTTTCACCCCTACCTGTATCTTAGGCATGTCCTCCTGTTATATCAGTTCCTCAGCAGCTGATTAACTTTGGTGTTTAAGTATTTCCTGTCCTAGCATCCAAAGCTGCCCGACTATCTTACACTTCGTGTATCTGTCATAGTCATTTGTGTCACTGCCATTTTTGGGATGCTTTCAGCACTCCTGAGACAACAGGTGGACAGCAATAGGTACTAAGAATGCTCAGAGTGCCTGGACAAAATTTGTCCCAGTATTGATGAAAAATATTCCTTCTCGTTCACATGCAGGTACTGTAGGACCTGAGCACTGCGGCATTTGTCTTGTCTACGTTTGGTAGCTGTGGAAGAGTCCAGGATATCACACAAACCTGGGGGAGAGCAGTACCTGAACTAGCTCCAAGCACACTGTGCCTGGATGCATGGTGGGATATAACACCTCCCAGGACCTTCAGCTCAGAGCCCAGCATGAACATGGGTGTGCTAGTAGTGCTACTTAATATGTTCCATAGGACTACGTTCTCACTTCTTGGTTGCAGCTTATTTGCAGCTATGACAGGGATTTCCATGAGATTTTGTCTGGTTTTTAGTGGCTGGTTTAAATGCCATAAGCATGGATGGCCATAGGAGGAGAGGGAGGCAGTGTATTTCAGAATTGCAAATGTCAGGGGTCTTGGATTTCAGCATCAATGCAGATATGTTTCCATATGCCTCCAAGGATCGGTCTCATGTTCTGGTAAAGCCATTTAGGCAGGGGCCTAGAAACATCTACAAAATCTGAGTCAGCTTGCTTCTGTCTTGCACTTAATCTAAACCTTTTGGTGACAACCCAGGACCTGTTTTTTTTCTAAATAGTCATAAAATTCTACAGACATTACTTTCCACAAAACCAGGATTTTTCACACATAACCATGCACAAACTTGACAAATTAGGTCAAACTTGTAGGCAACTCTTTTCCTGTGTTGGAATGAAGTTGGCTGAAATGACAGAAAATTATTGTAAGTAAAGTAAAACGTATTGCTAGCTAATGACTAGGGGATGTATGCAACTGTGGCACATTGCAAGTAGGTCCTACAATAATGTTTCTTTCCTCCATGGGAGGAAATGGAGTTCATGAAAGAGTTACAGTACCTTCCTGTAGACTAAGACCTCTCCTGTAATCTGTGCGTTCGTAGGATGGCACATTTGTGTGTGTTGTAATTTGCCATGATCTGTGCATTAATAATATTTTCTGTGTAGTGTCAATATTTCCATGGTCAAACATGACCCAGTGTTGGTAAGATAACTGAGCTAGTTGTACCCAAACTGCAGATTCTCTTCTTCTCAATGGTTTTTGTAGCTATAGATATTTCAGAATTTACACTCACTTGCCCAAGTTTGGTGTTATAATTGTTTTGAAGGCTGAGGACCATAAATCCTGAACACTATATTTTTGAAAATAATATCCTGTGTCAGGTGGTAGAATACTACTTAAAAGCTTTGTACAAATTTCTTCTATGCAGGCTCTAAATATGACTGGAGCATGTTTTAAGTCATTGTACATACCTCCTTTTCCCATCACTGAAAGATCACCATGTAGCTATGAAATGAAATTTCAAGTGCTTGATCAACCTGACATTGACCTCCTGGTTTTAGAGTTGGATGTTAGATGAAACAGCTTCTCACACTCTTTAATTTGCATTTACTGCAGTGCCTAGCCCTCACTAGTTCTGGATATCTTGATTTGAACAGAATATCTCACAATCCCATTTCATAGTGGTGGGATTGTGTGGCAGTGGGTCATACCAACACTGCAGGACCTCACTGGTGGAAATCCTCCTAATCTAAGCCCCCCCTGGAAAACACAATGGTCTCTCCCCAAAACTGTGTAATCCCTTATGGTTGTAACCTACCCCTAAATTCTACCCTTCCCTACTCCCCGTTGGTTAAGGGGGTTTCTCCCCGCCTCCTGTTATCTGGCCCCAGATCGTCCCTATAACTGGGGGCTCTTGGGGCCATCTTGCCCTCTTTCTGCCTTGGACCCCTTCAGAATAAAACGTCTGGAACTTCCAGGAGAGAGGGCCTCTGGATTCTTTGTCTCTGGGAATGCCAAAGCTATCCGGCTCACTGGGTGAGGGAGAACTGTGCCTGACACACCGGCTCAGGTGTGAGGAAAACCGTTCTGTA